>JARYHS010008074.1:254268601-254598274 GCA_031002005.1 Vandiemenella viatica
TGATGGAGAGATGCTGACGAAAAAAAATGTTTTCACAATCGCCATCCGACAGCGCGGCGATAGTTCTCCATAAGACTAGCGGGCGTCCATTAATCACGTGGGGTGTTTTTCAGGAATTCCGGACCCCCCTCCCTTTTAGTGAGATTTGGTGAGATCTGGCCGAACCCCCTCCACCCCCTAAGATGACGTGTGATTTTGACGGACCCCCGCCCAGCTAATCGACCTCGGTAGGTTTTTTTCCAGCTGTCATGCTTTCAAGGGCGGTTAAACCCCCCTCCCCCTATGGTCGGTCGGTTTCCGCATTGTTTCTAGACAGATACCCCTCCCCCTAAAGTCGACATTCGTGATATTTGTCGACTTTTTTTAGCTCTACTATCTTTCAAGAATTTCAAAACCTCACGTGAGATTTCCGTCGACCTCACGGTGGGTGAACGGTTAACACTCTAGCCTCGCTTTCGGGAAGTCGCTGGTTCGAATTCCCGTCCGGGCATCCAGATTTGGGTTTTCCATGGTTTCCCAAAATGACTCCAGGCGAATTCCTGGATGCATCCTTCAAAAAGGCCATGGCCGAATTCCTTCGCGTTCCTTGTTCCCAGTCCCATCGTGCCTCTAATGATCTCGACGTCGACGTTGACGAGGCGTAAAGCCATAAGTTAAAAAAAAGTCGAACCCCCCCTCCTTCCCCTTGGTGAGGTTTCGTGAGATTTCGCCGAACCCCCTCCTCTGTTTCACCTCATGTAATTAATGGACGCCCCTGAAACAGGTTCTACTAAGAATGTTCTCGATTAAGTTCAAACCTCGATTATGTTGTGTTTCAAATGACCACATGTATTTTTACTAAATCAGATGCGCATGCAATTTAGCGTACAAATCTTAATTGTGAAAAACAGTGTGGCAATAAATGCCTGGATGAAAAAATTGTCATCACATATGTGGTCCGAAATACTTGAGTGAGCTGATAGGTAGTCATAACGGCAGTGGAAATTGGAGCTCTTTGTATCCATACCAGATTTCGTTATACCGTGACCAGTGGCCAAAACTCTCAACACAAACCGGCTAGCCTGGGAGGCTGTTTATGAGTGCTAAGCCAGTTATCAGACTGCTCAAGGCAGGTTAGTTAGTGTACCAGGTGGTGTCATGCGAATTTCTGTAGAACGGACTAGAGGACTGAGGGAGAACCAGTGATCGAATAAGTGATGCCCGGAACGAATTCACATTACGTGAGACAAGAAAGTTTTCCTGGCTTAGAAAAACCTTTGATTTCCCCATGTAGCAACCATGCGTGGGGAGCATTCTACGTGAAGTAACTTCTACGAACAAGCTATTTGGATGGGGATTAGATTCGCTAATAAGGTGTACCGAAAATGTGATCTGTGAGTACTGAATGCTTTAATCGAATAAGAAATTTGTTGATAACAATAAATAATTGTTGATACTTTTATTTACACGACTGGCAAACTACATCATAAGACGTCTAGTTCGGTGAACAACATTGTACGGTGGGAAAAAAGGCAAACTCGCACGTCGACGCGGCTGAAGAAAATATCGAGGATTCGGTGTCGAGATCTGCAAGGGAGCAGACTGCAAACACCAGCTGGGAGCGAAAGAATCGTCACCAGAGCTGATAAGTATTGTGGTATCACTGACTGGTTAAAGGGTTATTAAATGGGCTGCTGATCAGATTTTAGGTGTCTGACTCTATACACGAGTGGAGCTTCTTGGTGATTACGCTACGCTCAGATGGAAATGCTGAACTGTGAGTGCACTAAAATACATTTCATCTGAAACGCCAAGTTAATAACTTTGATGACGCGATTCACAAGATATCTCCACTAATTTCAAAGAGTTTTGCAGGAGCTATTAATTCAATTGATGCTATGCCATGGCGTGTCTCATAAATCAAAATATTTTTTGTAAAATTTTGTAATACTGATCGAAATGCTAGTTTACTCGTGTAATTTTGTTGTGTTTTTAAAACGACCATTTTAATTTGATAATTACGTACGTGTCGTTTTGTATTGGTAGCAAAGTTCCAAGTTCTTTAATTGTTTTTATAATATGCGGTCTATTTATTATATTCCATTTCGTGTTTGTAATCATTTGAAAAAAAAAACAACAACAACACATTTTTCATTTATCTAAATTAATTTATTGGTAATTATTAAATTGAAAATTCTGATAATATCCTACGTGATGTACAAATGTCCCACAATCAAGTTCAAAATTTAACTAGCATACTTGCATTCTAAGAGAATGAACCTTTTTCTCTCACTATTCGCTCAATAGGAATCAAACTTTTACAATGATTAAGTATTGCCCAAAGTCTATAATCTGTTACACAATAAACCATAAACCGGATGAAAGAATAAAGAATTTGTTGCATCGAATTTTCGATTAAAAAAATTGTAGTTTAAAAAACTAAATCACGCTTTCGTAGTAATGTGAACTAAAGGTTAAAATAATATTTAAATATAAACATTTGTTTAACAGTGATAGGACGTCCCACAATTCAGGATAAATTATTTTTTTGAATAAGCTTAAAGAATAAAGTCACTGATTACAAAATTAACTTTAATGTAAAAAAGCATGGGGTGCTATTTCAGTTGTCTTATATTTTTTGTCGTTGGCTGTTTGTAAAGACAGAGTCATTGTCAAAAGATATGTAGAGCGCACCCCACGCTTTTTTAACATTAAAGTTAATTTTGTAATCAGTACTTTATACTTTAAGCTTATTCAAAAAAATTAATTTATCCTGAATTGTGGGACGTCCTATCACTGTTAAACAAAATGTTTATATTTAAATATTATTTTTAACCTTTTAGTTCACATTACTACGAAAGCGTGATTTTAGTTTTTTAACCTACAATTTTATTTTTAACTTTTTAGTTCAGATAGTTTAAAAAGTATGTTTCTTACTGTTGGCTTTTCTTCGTCAATCTCTCTTTTTCTTTGAGTTGTAGTTTCATTATTAATTGTTATTCCCACGAGTAAAATACAATTAAATGGTCAACCATTTCTTACTGTTGGCTTTTCTTCGTCAATCTCTCTTTTTCTTTGAGTTGTAGTTTCATTATTAATTGTTATTCCCACGAGTAAAATACAATTAAATGGTCAACTCAACAAGAGATCCAATAGCACGGTAAACGAGGGAAGGCTTCTTTTCTATAATAGTAATATTTCGAATACTTACTATTCAACATCACGTTAAGCGACTTCAGACAGAGAAACCATTCTGGATAGGAGACAGCAGAAGACGATCGTCTACAGCAACCAAGGCTCGTAAATCACACCCGGGAAACTTGAGAACGATGATGATGATGATGATGGCTATATTGGGTGGGGAATCTCCGAAGGGTGTGGCCGCCAAATGACGAAGATTTCTCGAATCGCACCTGTGCACTAATGTCGCGGCTGCATTTGCCTAACTCAGTAATCCCATCAAGTATAGGATACACTGACAACGTGGTGAGAGTGAAATTATTTAATTTTTATCAGTTCTTAATAAGTGTGCAGGAAGCGGGTAAACACTGAAATGAAAGATTCCATTACATGGCAACCATTTTTCTGTTGTTACCGTCAGAGTAACGAGAATAGCAGGACGTTGCTAAGAGACTACTGTATTGTCAATGGTCTTAAAACGTATGCAAAATTTTTATGTTTTTACTGTCAACGTAATCAGAATATCAAGACATAGCTATGAAATTATTGTATTATAATCAGTTATCAATAAATTTAAAAAAACTGGGACATCTGGAATTGGGTTAAAAATATATTGCAAAATTTCACGACATTCAACCATTTTTCTGTTGTTACTGTCAAATTAATGAGCATAGCAGGATATAGCTATGAAATTATTGTATTATCACCGGTTCTTAATATGTGTGCCAAATTTCAAACAGATCGGACATCGGGAAGTGGGTCAAAATGGAGTTGTAAAATTCCGTTACATTCATACATACATACATACATACATACAAGTCAAGCTAATATAAAGCGTGTAAAAAAGGTTTTATTTTTACTACTTATCACATAGTACCCTCCGTAAAGTTAACGTGTTTGCCGGGGCAGGAAATGGGAAGATAATCTATCTGTAATTGCCGGTTAGTTAATTCTAACAGACATTTGGAGGAAAAATTCGCGGAGTTATCGGGGCATTCACTCCGCGTGATTCGATGTTTAAATTGGTCTGTACCTCGGATCGACTGTACTCAGTTAAATAGACTTCTCAGTATTTCGATAGCCGCCAAAACGACAGTCTTCGTCATGAGGCGGGCATTCAGAGTAATTTTTAGTTCAGTGACCCGCATTAATAAATTCTTTTTGGTTCACGTAAAACTTGCGTTGCTCATGATTTGCATATCAAAGGGAGGAAATTGCACTAGTAGAGCACCATCAGCGAGCATACAGAAATAGCTCTGCAGGCAGTAGAGAGATGCTTTGACATCACGTGAAATAAGATCTTTTTTTTTTTTTTTTTTTTTTTTTTTTTTTTTTTTTTAAAAAAAAAAAACAACTACACATAAAATCACATATAACAAAGGTTTTCGATGCATTATTCCATTATTTTTAGTGAGACTAGGAAATAAAAACGCGTGGGTCCCAAACATTTTAACTACAGTAGATATCTGCAGCTATTTGCGTCGAATTATAAGAGTACGGAATTTTATAATAACATTAGAATTTATTTTATGTTTTTTTTTTTTTTAATTTTACACTTGTCAGAAGCATCTTTGTCTATCTACCCTTGAGTAGGAGTAGGTACTTTAAAATGTAAAACATAGATGGGAGGAAGTTTAAAAAATGTTATTTTGCAATTTTAATTATTATTTGGAAAAATTGGTTCATTTGTTTATGACTGTATATCTTGTGACATAAAGGTCGTTAAAATTGGTGGAAGCTAGTAGTCATGAAACGACAAGGAATCAGCTCAGGCGACTATGAACGACAATCACTGCAGTAAACAGAAGCGGTTTTGGTAAACGATGGGAAACCAAAATCTTTATGGCCTAGCATGTATGAAATGCACGTCATACCATAAGGCCTGACATCGAATCTGAACACTTTTGATACACATAAATGCAGCAAATAATTTACTGCAGAGGTATTATTATAGAAATTTTCGCGACACTTAACGCTGTTATCGAATTCAATTATAATTTTCGTAAAAAAGATAGGTAAATTAGAACAATTTTAATTTTCTGATTCCTGTTTTTTTATTAACTTCATTTTTGCTAATGATATTATTTATTGAAGGCAATTGTTAATCGGCAGCTCTAATTATCGATTTTCACCATGTGCGTCACCGGTTGTTATTCATAAATGGAGGTGAAATGAAAACTGTCTGAATTAAACACACCGAATGGGGTGGGTGAGCGGTAACACTCTGGCATCGCATTCGAGTGGACGCGGGTTCGAAACCCCGTGAGGCCATTCTGATTTGGGTTTTCCATGGTTTCCCCAAATCACTCCAGGTTTATGCCGGGATGGTTCCTTCAAAAAAGCATGACCGAATTCCTTTCCTTTCCTTGCCCTATGTCCTTTCCAGGCTCTAGTGACCTTGATATCGACAAGGCGTAAAGAAAAAAATAAAGAAAGAATTTAACACAACGAGTGGGAGCAGGATGAAAAATTTAACGTTTATACTGAACCATGTCTCTTGACCACTTCGAGAATATTACAGTTGTAAATTAACCAAAAAGTTTTTGTCTTTGAGCAGAGTGTATCGTGCCACTTATGAATCCTGTTAACATCCACCTGATGAAGCTGTAACGACTTGACCGGAACGGTTTTACAGGTCTGCCTTTGAACCTTTGAGCCAGGTCTGCCAGTGATTGCTTTGAAGTCCTTTCCCGTATGCCATCTCAACAATAGCAATCTCGTTCAACATCTCAACAGCCATCACGCCATGCACTGGCAAACGCAGCTGGGGCCTCAGAAGAAACGTTTTTAACGAAATTGCGAAAGAGAACAGATAAAATGCACAAGTTTTATCAACGCGGATGTATTGAAATGGCCCTCAGAATAACTAACGTCTAAACATTAACGATTGCGCTGTTAAATTATTCACTAGGTCATGCAGGGAGAAGGAGAGGGCTTAATCGCAGAACGCAATAATTACAAGATATTTCTCTGACAGGAAAATTATAATCACAGATTCCAACCGAATTGTGATAAAATGTACAAATCATATTGATTTCTGCATAACGCCTGAACGATATTGCTGTAGTGCTTTCTCGAACATTGGAAAGCCTGGAAGCATTTAAGATATAAGCAGAGATAAGGTAGCAGAAAATAATAATTTTGAAACTAAAGGGACACGAAAAATATTGAAGAAGCCGATTAGCAAATGATTTTTTTTTTGTAACTGTTTTACGTCTTTTTTAACATCGAGGTCTTTAGAGACGTGAAAGGATGGGGGGCAAGGATGGGGACAAGGAATGGGAAGGAATTCGGCCATGGCCTTGCATTTGCCTGGAGTGATTTGGGGAAACCATGGAAAACCCAAATCTGGATGCCCGGACGGGGATTCGAACCGCCGTCCTCCCGAATGCGAGGCGAGAACACTAACCGTTACACCGCCCCGCATGGTTAGCAAATGAAATGAGAACAAATAATTTCATAGAAGTCTCTTACATATATATATATATATATATATATATATATATTATTATTATTGCAGCTATATCAATCCTTTTTTCAGGATGTAGCCTCTTTAAGCCTAATGAGCTATATATTAGAATTTAATTCTACATAGTGTTGCTGTAGTTCTTTCCAGGCCGATCGATCCTGAGCCGCCCTCTTCCAGTTCACGCCTGTAACTCGACGTATATCCTTATCCCAGCGATCCGGGGGTCTTCCTCTTGCTCTTTTCAGGTTTCTCGGTATCCAGTCCAGCACTACCGTAGTCCATCTTTCATCTCTTTTGCGAGCAACATGACCGGCCCATTGCCATTTTTGGGTCATGACTCTTTTTAAGATGTCTGTTACTTTAGTTATTGAACGGATGTGCACAGCCCTTTTCCTGTCTCTTCTTGTAAACCCTAGCATTGCTCTTTCCATACTTCGCTGGGCAGTTCTCAGTTTTTGCTTCGTGTGACTATTTAGGGTCCAAGTCTGGCAGGCATATGTGAGGACCGGTAATACACATTGTTCAAATACCTGTTTTTTAAGATGTATTGGCATGTTCGATTTAAAAACTATGGAATTTCTTCCATATGCTCTCCAGCCCAGCTTTATCCGTCTGTAGATCTCAGGCTTTGAGTCACCATTCATATTGATCAGTTGGCCAAGATAGATGTACTGATCTACGAACTCAATACCAGAATCTTTCATGTCCGCCTTGTCTTTATCTTTTTCTGCCCATTTGTTTTGCATGATTTTGCTTTTTGATATATTTATTTTAAGGCCCACTTCACTGCACGCTGTCTCTAGTTCATTTATCAGTTCTTTGAGCTCTTCCAGACTGTTTGAGAGTAAAACTATATCATCAGCGAATCTTAAGTTGTTGAGATTTCTTCCATTTATTCTCAAACCTCGGTTTTGCCATTGGATTTTTGACATTGCCAACTCTAGGACTGATGTGAATAGCTTGGGGGATATAGAGTCTCCTTGTTTTACCCCTCTTTCTACTGGGAACTCTTTGGTGACTTCAGCGATGTTGACAAAAGCAGTGGAAGTGGTGTAGATGTTGTACAGTAAGTCAATATAGCCGGGATTCACTCCTTGTTCTAAAAGGGCTTGCATGATTGCAGAGTGATGGACTGAATCAAAAGCTTTTTCAAAATCGATAAAGGCCAAACAGAGGGGCATCTGGTATTCATTTGCTCGACTTATTACTTCGTTGATGACTTGGATGTGATCTACTGTGCTGAATCCTGACCTAAAACCAGCCTGTTCAATTGGTTGCGCTGTGTCCAAGGTGGAACTGATGCGGTTATTGATGACCTTTGTAAACACTTTGTATATGACAGGAAGAAGGCTGATGGGGCGGTAGTTTTTAATATTGTAACGACTGCCCTTTTTGTATAGCAACACAATCATTGCTTTGTTCCAGCTGGATGGGATATTTCTCTCTTCGAGGCATTGTGAAAACACCTTAGCTAGGTGTCTGTAAGTTTCTTCTCCAGTCAATTGGAGTACGTCAATAGACAGGCCGTCATAACCACTAGCTGATCCTTTTTTCATTTCGTTCACTGCCCTTCTAACTTCATATGGGAGGACTTCAGGAATTGGTGAGTCTGGGCTTGATGTCATTAAAGGATTTTCATCTTGCTTGCTGTATAAGGACTGATAGAAGTTCCTGATATGAACCAATACTGCCGTTTTGTCTGTAATACGCTCATTATCATCATCTAAAGCTATTATTTGTTTCTTTCCTATCATTAATCTTTGTTTTGCTTTCTTATAGCCTTTCTTGTTCTCTATAACTGATCTGACCAGGTTTTCGTTATATTTCTTGATGTCAGCTGTTATTTCTTTTCTAATGGTCTTGCACAGTTCAGCATATTCAATTAGGTTTTTTTCAGGTTTTACTTTCATATTCCTCCGTTTATTCAGGAGAGTTTTTGTATTATTGCTAATTTTACTTAATTTGGTGGTTTTAACAGTTCCTGCAATTTCTATGGCTAATGTGTTAATAGTTGAAGCTAAATTTCCATTGGCGGTGGTAGCTAGTTTCTCCGATAGTGTGCGTTGAAAAATGTCTTTCTTTTCAGTGAGATTGATTATATTTACTGATGTTTTATTGGTTCCTTTTATTAGCTTTCGCCTTTCCTGTTTTATGCAGATACTAAGTTTCGCTCGGACCAGCCTGTGATCACTTCCGGTGTTGAATTGATTTAGAACAGTGACGTCTTGAACAAAATGTCGGCTATTGGACAGGATGTAGTCTATTTCATTTTTAGTTTTATGATCTGGACTTCTCCATGTCCACTTTCGACTTTGATGTTTTTTAAAAAATGTGTTCATGACGTGCATTTTTGTGTGCTCTGCAAACTGCACAAGTCGTTCCCCTCTGTCATTCCTAGTTTGTATTCCGAACTTATCGACCACAGTGTCTCCTTGTTTCCTGGTGCCTACAATAGCATTGAAGTCTCCCATGATAATCTGGAAATGGCAGTCTTTGCCTCTGTCATGCAGTGTCGTGACATCTTCGTAGAAAGACTCTACTTCATCATCTGAGTGCGAGGATGTTGGAGCATATACCTGCAGTATTTGTATTTTGTAGCGATTTGATAGTTGTAACACTACTCTTGCTGCTCGATCTGAAATACCTTCTATTAGTTTAACCTTATTTTTCACACTACGGTTTATCAGGAAGCCCACTCCATTTAGCTTTCCCAAGGAGTTTCCGT
This sequence comes from Vandiemenella viatica, assembly GCA_031002005.1. Taxonomy (NCBI): domain Eukaryota; kingdom Metazoa; phylum Arthropoda; class Insecta; order Orthoptera; family Morabidae; genus Vandiemenella; species Vandiemenella viatica. The sequence continues at coordinate 254,277,955 of JARYHS010008074.1, forward strand.
AATGGTACAAGATGTGGCCTGATTTAAGTTCGATACATTCTTCCTCTGGACGTCTAACCTCACTGAGGCCCACTATACTCCATTTGATTTTTTGGAGCGCGTCTTCCAACTCTGTAAGTCGGGATTCTCCTTTAAGAGACCTGCAGTTGTAAGTGCATATATGAATTATTTGCTGTTTTTCTATTGATGATCTGGTTTGCTCTTTAGGAACTTTGACTGCTGACATTAATGTAGCCCCCTCCCGGAGAACCGAATGGGGGGCTGTTTTACCTCCGGATTGTTTTCCAATAATGCCGCTCATCATAGTTGCTTAAAGGGGTGAAGCATAATCGCCACGCTTGCTTCAGAACGGATTGGCGATTTCTTGAACAGCCGCCCACTTTGGGTCAGACGCTGGGTGTAGCCGCTCAACTTGAGACAGACGCTACGATGAATGCACTCATATTAATCCCTGAGTGCTGGGCTGCCTCTTCCGCATCCCTTGCCGTACCGAAGTACTACTTCTCCGCCAAGTGATTCGTTGAGGTCTTCTCCGTAACCCTGGTAAGGAGCCCTCACAAGGTGCTGCCAGCCGGGCCAGCTGGGCCAAGGTTTTTTAAAGAGGTGTTACTCCTCTATCACTCCCCCTTAGTCCTGGCTTGTGACAGGCAGAGCCTGGCTTCCCAATTCTGTGAAAAGATGCATACAGAATCAATTTTAATGGCTGACATGACTTCATCATCATCAGTAAATTCAATAATGTAATGAATCAGTTTTTACAGTAAATAGCCCAGACAAGGAACAATTTTTTCCCGGTGATGAAACTGTCTTCGGCAGTTCTGTGCCATATGATTCCAGATAGTGTTTCTTACATGGATATTTTCTTTACCTCTGACTATCTTTCGCCACCACTCCAAATAACATTTTTAAATACCTGGAATATTATTGGAGTAACATGGATGACTGTTCTCTTCACGTCCTTTGCAACAGATCTGATGTCAGTCGCTAGCTTCATGCCTTTCCTAGTGAAATTGAATTTTCCGTGCTAGATGGGACTTTTCAATTTCATTTTTTCCAAATTCATTCGGTATCCAAGTCTCATAGAGGTAAGTTAGCAACGATGAAATATGTAAATAAAACAGACGAAGATCTAAGTGGCAATACGTACGGGGCGATTGAGAATTGGGTGCAGTACAGGAATCAAACAGAGTGATTAATTACAGAAAAACCATATTATTATTATTAATATGTTGGTGCAGAGTGCCTCAAGAAAGGGGTAAATGTTCGAAATGTCTGCCCTTCTCTCTAAAATTTACTAGGGTTATGTAATTACGTAAGGTTTTGACAATAACAAGTAACGTTGTAGCTATCTCAAACATACAATCGATACAAAACAAAAGCAATGTCCAAATTATGACTCCTGCGAGAAGGCCCGAGCGGCTCACCTCTATTTCTGGCTGCTTGAAGTCGGCCATAACCACTCACCAATCTACGAGAAGAGTTACGGCCAACACGACACAGTAAGTAAAACAATGAGACAACAAATCATATGCTTACGCGCACCATTCTTTTCCACGTTATTAATTGTTACATATCTCCCCAACGCCATCCTCTAAAGGTAACAATATAAAATATGATTACCATTTGCTGACATAAGCGCTATTACAAAAACACACTGCTAAGTTCTCCAGAGCGAAACAATCGCGGCGTTACCGACACCGGTTTTCCCCTGTTACATCATCTTTATAAACTTGAAGGGGAGAACAAATTTGGAACAGCTACAAGAACGGCATCGCCTCATCAGTGTGGAACACTAAGAAAATCGACAATATCATACTATTCAGGAAAGATCTCTTAAATGTCTGTTATACTCACTAACGAAAAGATTGCAAATGGAAAGAATGTTATACATTATTGTCCCACGTTTCGGTTTCCCGACGTAAAGTCATATTTTAATAAAAAAAAAAATGAAATGCCGGTTCATCTATTAGCATTTACCTGCTGATGTGAACTAATATTTTGTTTTTCAGTCAGTACAGTGTTCAAACTGAATATGTGTCATTTATTATTATTCTTTGTAATACAAATACCAACAAATAGAAAAAGTACAAAAAATATGCACAAATATGAACATATAAGCAATGATGAGCTGATACAAACTGATGGTGATGTGCTTGCAATATTAGGAGTTGAAAGTCACTGTGCCAGAAAACACCTAATCCAGCTCAACCCTGGTGATTTCCTCCTCTATGTTGGCACAAATGAGCACTGAGCAGGTGGACAACTGTTTGTGTTTGAAAGGAAAGAAAAATTGTCCCGTATGTCGATGTAAATCTTTCACTTTGACACCTATGTGCGGAGACGGTTTAAAGGTTTCCATTTGGATCGGTACTGCTGATTGCCTGGCAGTTGCAGTTAAGCGTGTCTAATATCCAGCACTGTCTCCTAGTAGCAGCATCGCCTCCAACATTTTGAGTCTTGTTGTACATGCTGAAGCGTCTAGAACATAGGTTTTCAACCTTTTTTGATCTACAGTCCCTTTTCTATATATAAAAAAAATTACCCACCACCCCCTTTTCAGAAACAAAACAGTGACTTCCCTTCTTGTAATTAATAATTTAACTGATGCTATTGAAACGTTTTTAACACATTTCTTCATGGACAGATTTTTAAAATGGCTTTATTAAAAGGTACTTATACTGGTTTGAGGCAATCCACCATCCCTTGCAACCCAAGTCCTCAATTATCTGCTTCATATTGTAATAGGTGGACGAAATGGGAGGGGGGATTTTATAATTTTAATTTTTATTATATTAATTAATAAATCAATTATTAATTATTGTTTGGCAAGCATCATCATACTTCATACGCCGGGCCGTTATGGACACCTGACATATAAAATAAATTTATTAAGTTCAATAGGCTGCTACACCGCTAGGCACATTTACATTTAATATTAATATAAATTAATGCAATGTCAAGCAAGCCTAGACGTTACAATTGGCCGATCTACTCAAGCAAACAATTATATGAACTTTACTTTACTTGCAAATACTCTGACGAAGTTACATTTAGTGAGCGGGAACAAATGTTCGCAATACGCTACTACAAGAAAACAATCATCAATCAAAGAGAATACATGAGATATACATGAATCTCGGGCACCATCAAATAACAATTAGAAAAACAAGGAACTCGCGAAATGCAAAGATTCCATTAATGTTCAATAAAATGCCGGCTAGCTCAGGGTCAAAATTAGCTCAAAGAACACAAGTCTCTTGCTCAAGTCGCTTACGGGTCTTTCGCAGTCTCACAAGAACTCAACGATACCAGACCTGGCGTTAACACTTTACCTAGTGTAGGCAGCAACACTGAAGTTCGTCACGCTATCAGCTCAGCGTGACAAAAATGATCACCAGCCAGTGATCACAGGCAGATCTCTGTGCCGATCAAGCCTAACAGTTCTGGCCTGGCAATAAGTCAGCTCGACTCTCTCTGCCCGTGGTCTGGGCAGAAGTCAGAATCGACCGCACTGGATCGCGGTCTGACCAGAAGACTCGACTTGTCCTCGCCCGTGGTCCGGGCAGAAGTCAGAATCGACCGCACGGCACCGCGGTCTGACCAGAAGTAACTTCCTTCTCTCCGGAAGGTGATGGCGTCCCTCCCCGCGCAGGAACATGGCGGGCAGAAAGAAATACACCCTGTATTCACATGTGAAGACCCCTACCGATGATTTCATAGGCAGGTTGGAAATCACGTGGTATCGATGCACACTCAGATTCGCGGCTTTTCGCTAGCGTCCCTCTTCGCGTCCATGCTTGTTGACGCGGAGGGGGGGAAGGTTGACCTTCACCTGTTTGCTGCAAGAACCGTTTGAGGTGACTGACTGACCTTGGGTGGCGACAGCAAGGCGGGCTATTGTCCGTCCACTTCCTGTGCCTCCGATATACGACCCTTCGCTTCAAACAAAAATCCAATGCTCACACATTTTCTGAGTCTTTTCAAAGGAAATACCCTTGCATATTCATACAATTTTGGGCTGCCCGAGATCAATATTAATTAATTTTAATCTGAATAAATTAAAATAAATCACAACTTAATAAAAATAAAAATTGTAGCGTGGCGTGATAACGTCACGTTACAATATACGGCCAACTACGGGAAATTAAATTATTACAATAATTTTATTTTAAGCCATTTTAACTCCCTTCCACTATAACCAGTAATCGATATTTTTACATATACAGGGACCCACAATGCTATGATTCTTGCCACAGATACTAACTGAACGACCGTCCATGACCTTGGACTGTTTTACAACATGTGGACAACCATACATGATTTCTTTCCTGCCTTTTTCATATTAACTTATCGATTAAAGATTCTTATCTAAACAACACAAAACATAGTAAACATAAAAAAATAAAAAAATTGACAAACACAAAATTATTTACATGTGAATGAAATATTTCTTTGCCTAATTATTTTGCAAGTTCTGCTCATGTCGGAGTCCTGTTATTATTTATGAAACTCCATGAACTAAAGCAAAAAATTGAAACCGCGGAAAGCTGGAATGATGTTGCATTTCTAGACCAGATTGTGCCATCCTCCTACTTAAGAATGCACCAAGATCATCGTTATAATTTCCCAAACATCAAGTAAAAGAAATCGCCATCGACCTTTTTATTAAAAACATCTCCATTCAAATTATTACCCTGAAGATTCTACTGAGGGTCTTATGATTTCATTCAAATACCCGGGCCATATGCCATCCCGTATAACAGTGAGTTTCGAGTATGTGTCTCACGCAATAAGTGTATTCTACACAATGCAAAGCGTCAGTAAGTGATTTCTTTACATATCCCTTTTTGTCAGCCGTTTAGCTGCAAATTTGAAAGGCTTTGTGGCGGTAATACAGGTGGATGTACGAGCCCATCGGTGGGAACCTTATAGGAACATTTTACTCCCATTGCCGAAATGGTGCAATCCTACATCTGACTTGTGTCCTGACCTATTATAATAGTGACAGCGACAAATTAAATATCCGCCTTCTTTTTCGCAAACCAACAGCAATCCTAGACTGCACGTTGAGGAATATATCTCTTTCACACTTCATCTTTCCGACGCCACATCATTTCAAAACAACATTTAAACCCTCCTTGCTTTGGAGTGGTCAGACAAATATTTTCGTCCACGTTATACCGTTAATATCCCTAGGACCGGGCATTGTACACTTTCGCTCTCATCTGTTCTGGCGGCTCCCTTCTACCTGAGTTTAGATAAGAATCTACACCGCAACTTAGTCGCAGGCACTCAGCTGTAGTAACTGTTTAGCGGTCGTTATCCTTAGACTAATGTCAACAACATTTGCTCTCCACAAGGCTTCTTACAAAATAAATCCTATTTCGCTAATTCAACAATTAGTATTTACATTTGTTCCTAATCTTATCAATTTTATGTATCACTTAATAGGAAACTTCATCATAATCATAACAGGTCTATGCAGAATGGTAGATCTAATACTTCCAATTTTGTGCGAATTTTAATACAATAATCATCGCTAATTTATTTACAACTCACATTTCAGAAATTGGAACTCTTATGTGACATTACCGTCTGTTCTGTTTTAGCTTTCGTGAAAATTGAGCTAATTTCTTCCGACAATCGCGTAAATAATCTCAATGCAATTATTGTTTACCAATCTCTAAATTATCAATGGGACTTAATGGTCCGACAGATAACAATATCTAAAACTACTTGTAATCCATTCGGGTATAATAATTCAATGTCACGTCATCGTATGTGAAAGATTTAACCTCTAACTTACTTTTAACACAACCTTCTCCTTCCCATTTGTCAGTGAACTTGTCCTTCTTACAACTGCCAATTAATGTGGACTAAATTTTCCACACAGATAATTACAGTATACGTATTATCATTTGCCGTAGCAATATAAAAAACCATTGGACTTATATTCCATGAATGCCAACAAAAGAAGAATCGCCACCTTTGCGGTACAAGACGATCTTACATAATTATTATTTCAGCAGTCAACATTGTAAGGACCCAAATACTGAAAAGAAAAGGAATCTTATCTCTCTCTCCCCAACTACTATTCTGAAGGTTTTCTTTAAATACGACAGGCCGTGACAATCTTTATCAGATGGCTAAACAATCGTACCCCTTTTAAAAAAGTTAACATCCCATAATTACTTAGAGACAACTCTACTCAAGCAGTAAACAATTGTTCACAAAGCTGTGCTCTTTCCGATCGCGAAGTGTTTTATTTGACCGCAACAGTCGTCAGAAATTTATTTGATAATGATGAGTTCTGCATACAACGGTAATTTATTGTTACTTCCTACTTTTAACCCAGAACTCATTCCCTACCTTTTATAATACCACAAAATTCATTTGCCTACAATTTGTCTGCATAGATACCCGTATACTCTAACAATTCAGTTTCCTTGAAAGAGAAAATCCAAAATTCGTTTTCTCCATTCCATTTTCAAACGTCCCATGTTTAAAATGGAATAAAGTCCTGTCTTTGGACCTACAACCAACATTCAATATTACATCAAATTTTAATTTGCTGTTGCGTCTACTCATGCGATCACATTGAGCATATTTCCAGTATCCATCCCTGTTGTTCAGTATCGTTTTTCGGCAAACAGAGCTCTCGAAATTTGTTTCTAACGAGTTTCGTTTCAAGAAACTGGTCAGCTGAAAATCTGCCGATAGGAATATCCTCTTTAAAGCTAGCAAGCAACCCGCCTCTCAGGTAATGAACAGTTTGGAAGGCCACAGTCATTAGAGTCTCACTACCCAAATTCCAGGAAATTCTAAGTCGTGATTCTCTGAAGTTCCCTACAGAAATCAGACCCGATAAATTTTCCCTGATAAAATTCGCGTAACCACGATCTCTGTGAGCACCACCAAATTTAACTGATTTTTGTGGCGAGCAACACATCTCAGCTGTCTCCCTTTGAATATGAAACAATTTCCGGGAAATTTCATTTATTTGTATTCTATATCTGCTCCCTTTAACTGATTATTGTCTTCATTCAAACTAGTAACCGAGGTAGCGACTTTATCAACTTTAGCACTGACTTGAGAGACTTTCCCCTCCATTTCGTCTCGTACCTCATGCATGTAGCTAGACAATTGTCCATTTGTTTCCCTTGTTTCAATTTCCAAATGTTCTACTGCTGATTTTAAAGTGGCAATGTTTGTATTTGTGACTTCACTCTCCTTTTCCAATCGGTTGCACACAGCTATTGCTCGCTCCGATTTTTCTGACAAATCGACAATTTCAGTCCTAATCCTAGTCTGGAACTCTGCCATCTCCCCACTGATTATTGTGTGTAAACTGGAAATTTTTTGTTCTAAGCTTTTACACATTACGTTCTGCCGCGTTTCCATGGCTGCTATCCGGTTGTTGGTGGAATCTAATTTCCTAGATAAATCTCCTTGTCCCTTATTGAAATCTGCCTGTCCCTTCTTTAACTCAGCCATCATAACTTGGACCCAAGGAGGAATTTCTGGTTGATTTTGATTTTCAACTGGATTTTGCAATGCGGGTGTGGCTTCCACTAATGGGAATGTACAACTTTCTACCACCGCGTCATTCTGAATGGGACTCTCTAACGCCATGTCAGCTGCAGCTATTGTAGAATGTGAACTGTATCCCGACATATCATTCTCAACATCTCTCCGATTATCGCTCATCTCGATATTCGAATTGCTCCCTTCCATATTTAAATTCAAATTACGTCCGGATCTCAAAGCATATGACTACTATAAATGGCACAGGAAAATTCCAATGATTAAAGATTTTAGCAGGCAACGTGTTAAACTACAAACATCGCGATCTTTAATACAAGTTAAAATCTTAGAATTTTCACAAAACATAGGCACAAATCCCATCAAGAATATTGAGCATCAAACCATTCAAAAAATGTGCAAGACCACATCACAACGTTGAATCATGCGACAACAAACCAACATGAGCAAAATATGCACCAATAAGTTCTTAATTGCTAACATGTTACACAGACAAAGCACTGGCTCGACATTATATGCGTTCACAATGAACTTTGCATATTGAAAAAAATTAATTTGCAATTGAAATTCTGAAACTGACTTAACATGAATCAGATTGCATTAAAATTTATCAAAAATTAATTTGCAATTGAAAGTCTGAAACTGATTTAACATGAATCAGATTGCATAAAAATTATCATTTTGCAAAAGAAATTCATCACTCAGATTGAATTTAACTTTACATAAGCAATGACAAAGTATTAATTTGCTTTCTATGCTACAAAAATAAATGCCTAAGGTCATGAACTTGGTTCTTTTGAGACTTTGAACATCAGATTATTAATTAATTCCCCGGATTAATTAATTAATTGCCCCACGTTGTAAGCGCAATTGTAATAGGATGGAGAAATGGGAGGGGGGATTTTATAATTTTGATTTTAATATAATTAATAAATCAATTATTAATTATTGTTTGGCAAGCATCATCATACTTCATACGCCGGGCCGTTATGGACACCTGACATATAAAATAAATTTATTAAGTTCAATAGGCTGCTACACCGCTAGGCACATTTACATTTAATATTAATATAAATTAATGCAATGTCAAGCAAGCCTAGACGTTACAATTGGCCGATCTACTCAAGCAAACAATTATATGAACTTTACTTTACTTGCAAATACTCTGACGAAGTTACATTTAGTGAGCGGGAACAAATGTTCGCAATACGCTACTACAAGAAAACAATCATCAATCAAAGAGAATACATGAGATATACATGAATCTCGGGCACCATCAAATAACAATTAGAAAAACAAGGAACTCGCGAAATGCAAAGATTCCATTAATGTTCAATAAAATGCCGGCTAGCTCAGGGTCAAAATTAGCTCAAAGAACACAAGTCTCTTGCTCAAGTCGCTTACGGGTCTTTCGCAGTCTCACAAGAACTCAACGATACCAGACCTGGCGTTAACACTTTACCTAGTGTAGGCAGCAACACTGAAGTTCGTCACGCTATCAGCTCAGCGTGACAAAAATGATCACCAGCCAGTGATCACAGGCAGATCTCTGTGCCGATCAAGCCTAACAGTTCTGGCCTGGCAATAAGTCAGCTCGACCTCTCTCTGCCCGTGGTCTGGGCAGAAGTCAGAATCGACCGCACTGGATCGCGGTCTGACCAGAAGACTCGACTTGTCTCGCCCGTGGTCCGGGCAGAAGTCAGAATCGACCGCACGGCACCGCGGTCTGACCAGAAGTAACTTCCTTCTCTCCGGAAGGTGATGGCGTCCCTCTCCCGCGCAGGAACATGGCGGGCAGAAAGAAATACACCCTGTATTCACATGTGAAGACCCCTACCGATGATTTCATAGGCAGGTTGGAAATCACGTGGTATCGATGCACACTCAGATTCGCGGCTTTTCGCTAGCGTCCCTCTTCGCGTCCATGCTTGTTGACGCGGAGGGGGGGGGAAGGTTGACCTTCACCTGTTTGCTGCAAGAACCGTTTGAGGTGACTGACTGACCTTGGGGTGGCGACAGCAAGGCGGGCTATTGTCCGTCCACTTCCTGTGCCTCCGATATACGACCCTTCGCTTCAAACAAAATCCAATGCTCACACATTTTCTGAGTCTTTTCAAAGGAAATACCCTTGCATATTCATACAATTTTGGGCTGCCCGAGATCAATATTAATTAATTTTAATCTGAATAAATTAAAATAAATCACAACTTAATAAAAATAAAAATTGTAGCGTGGCGTGATAACGTCACGTTACAATATATTCGAATCTCTGCCTTTCTCTACAGTTCTTAGATTAGACTGTTCCATCCACTAACAAATTAACCAATCCAGCATGTCTCAAAATATGACCTACCAGCTGGTCTCTTCTTTCTGTAAGCTTCTTCCACAAACTTCTTTCCTCACCCATCATTTCAAAAACTCGTTCTTTTTGTTCATTGTATGTTCACTTAATTTTCAGCATTCTTCTGTAGCACCACATTTCAGATGCTTCATTGTTATTTCTGTCTGGTGTTCCTAAAGTCTATGCTTCGCTACCATAAAGTGCTGTTCTCCACACAGAGAGTTTTAAAAAGTTCTTTCTAAGTCCTAGATCAATATTTGAAACTAAAGATTTGTCTTTTTCGTGAAGGCTCTTTTTGCTAGTGCTATTCTGCTTCGGCCATCGGTTGTAATTTTGCTTTCCAAGTAGCAGAATTTACATTACTTCTATTGTCTCCGATCCTATTATTATATTTAATCTACTATTATTGGCATCATTTCTGCTACATTTCAACACTTTTTTTTGCTTTGATTTACATTCAGTCCAAAACCTTCAGTATTTTGTTCTTGCCATTCAGTAACTTCTCAATATCCTCAGCCTGTTCGAGTAACAAGACAATGTCATCAACAAATCGTAGAATACTGATACTTTTTCCCCTTGAACACATATGCCACATATTTTTCTTTGACTTTCTTTATTACTTCTTCTACATACAAGTTGAATATTAACGGGGATAGACTAAAACCTTGTCTCACACCCTTTTTAACTGATGCATGTCGCTTATGATTCTCTACTTTTATTATAGCTACTTGTTTCTTAAGTATACTTCTATTTCGATACTTTAGACTGACTTCTTTAAAATTTTGAACATCTTGTCCCACCTAACATTATCAAAAGCTTTTTCTAAATCAACAAACGTCATAAAAATATTTTTGTTTTTCTTGATCTGTCCTTCAAGTATTAATCATAACGCCAGAATCGTTTCTCTTGTACCGCGGTTTTTCCTAAACCCAAACTGATCTTCACCTACTATTTCTTCTACAACACTTTCCATTCTTCTGTATATTACTCTCAACAGTAATTTTGAAATATGGAATGTTAGACTAATGGTGCGATAATTCTCACATTTGTCGGCTTGTGCTTTCTTTGGAAGTGTGAAAATGATATTTTTGTTAAAATCAGTGGAATTTCTCCTGTTTCATAACTTTTTGATACCAGTAGATTCATTCTTCTCCTGGGGATTTAAGAAGTTCAGCACGGATCTCATCAATTCCAACTGCCTTATTTGCTTTCAATTCATTCAGAGCTCTATCAAATTCTGTCCTCAAAATAGGATCTCCTAAGTCATCAATGTCGACACCGTCTTCATTTTCCATTACGCTGTTTTTCATGTCGTCCCCATCATACAGTTTCTCAAAGTATTCCTTCCATCGGTTAGCTCTATCTTCTGAGCTTAAAAGAGGTTCAGCTTTTACGCCTCTTTTGTTCGTTTCTCCAAAATTTTGTTTGATCTTCCTATATGCAACATCTACTTTACCTACAGCCATTTTCCTTTTCCAGTTCTTCACTCTTTTACTGTAGCCATTTTTCTCTTGCTTTTTTTGCATTTCCTGTTTATTTGATTTCTAAATTACCTGCACTGCTCTCTTCCTGCATCATCCTGAGCATTTTGTGCCTTCTCCTCTGATTCATCAGTTCCAAAATTTCTTCTGTGATCGAAAGTTATCGGAGGGCTTGTTTACCAACTTTGATTATTTCTCTTCAGTGCATTCCATTCGTGTAAACAGGGTGCACCACGGGAAGGAGAGGTTGACATTTGGTAGGAAAAGGCTAATATAGTCTCTCCCAAACCATGCAGCCCATAAAGCCGGATATAATTCTGGAAAGCAGAGGGTCAGCGATTCTTCCTCGACGCGTCCATTTGGACCAGAAACGCCCTCTGTGAGAGCTTCCAGAGCCCAGCGGTGAGCGGTACCACTCACGTAGGGAACCACTGTTCTAGAGGTACCACAGTGTTGACGAAGCAACTTCTTGATTACAAACGAGAGTGAATATGCTCTTGACCATACATAGGATACTCATCTAGCAGCTTTGGCCGCTCTCCCATCCTGTCAGATACTCGACTGATCTGCAGGGAGGCAGGTACATCTCGTTTACTGGAGTTGGTTTCGGAAATCCAGTAATTACTAGGCAAGTTTAATTTAGTACGAGGTCTGCTTTGTTTGGTTGAGCTGATCTCTTCCACAACCGGGCAGCGCACTCAGCGAATTAGTAGGGCATAGCGTAAGCAGTAGTGCTCAGAGTATGTGTGTGTGCTTTCATTTAGTACTAATCAATACATCCGGGCGTAGGCGATTACTATGGAGGACTTCGTGTAGTTGCCTTTCACAATGCCAAAGTCTTCGTAAGTGATACTATATGTGCTGACCGCTACAGTATGTGTGTTCAGTTTAAGTGTAGTTTGTGTTGTTACGTAATCATCAGGAAGACATGAATATGACCACCAAGTTTTATGTCTCCACCTGAAGCACGAATCAGCAACAACATTGCCGTTTGCTCGTATGTTTCCCGGAAACGTTCGGGTCTAGCCCAGAACTGTGGTGTACAATCTGGAAAAAAAAGGAATAGTATTCCGCCACCTGTCCAACACTTCAGCCAAGTTCAGAATGGTGAAAATTCCACCATCTGGACTAGCAGCAGTTAACCCAGCGTTGAGACTCTCTGAGCGTCATTGTGTATCAGCTCCCTCGGCCAATAAGCAGTTGTAATTTTATCGGTCACGGGGAAAATGAAAGTTTATTCATACATGACATTTCTATATCAGTATTTATTCCACGAGAAAGCTGAACATACGTAGTGATGGCTCAATCTCTGAATGAATAATTACTAACCATTAAATCAGAGTACGTAGTAATGAAAGAGTTAACGTTTCAGTGCGGATGTTAATCTAAGGTGATTTTATCACTGATGCGATGGAGCTTATACATCGGTGGCAATTTACTTATACATCCGATTTTACACTACAGAATATTTACTTTAATTTCTCTGTCTGAGGTAAATTTTTCAGCAGTTACCTCGATAAATTATTTTAGACGCTGATTACCCTAACACCAAATGATCCCCAAAGGCAACATGCAAAAATTACCTAGCGTTTGAGGCAGCCAGGTAAATAATCAAGGCAACAAGAGAAGAAGCATCAAACTACAATGGATCCCAGGGTACTTTGCGCGTAAGAGGAAATGAAGCGGCGGATGCCATAGCACGGGGACAATTAAATGCAGCAGATATAGAGGAGTTACCCATCCCTTACACCGACTACAACCACACAAATAGTGAAGAAGGAGTGGAACAGAAGAGGGATAGAAGAAGAATCGTGAAACAGCCTCTGGTACAGAACCATAGCAGGGAAACCAGACTACAAACTATGGTACGCACCCTTCAAAATAAACAGAAGCGAGATAGCAAAAAGCCGGCCTCGGTAGCGTAGGGGCTAGAGTGCTAGCTCCGCGTGCCGAAGGCCGCCGGTTCGAATCCGGCCGCGGGCATGGATGTTTAAGTGTTGTGTGAATGTCCTGTCCTTCCTGTGGCGTCCATACATTGGAAAAATACAATATATAAACTGGATGATGACTAATACACTGAAAAGCTATAGTAATTACATAGAGCTGGCTGTATGGCCTCCGTTGCCAAATGCCATTAAAAAAAAAAAAAAAAGATAGCAACAATATGTAGACTGAGAACAGGACACTCCTACGAGACAGAATGTACACCATGAAGATTGCGGACTACCCGAAATGCCAACAATGCGATGACGTGGAAGATATACAGGGTGAGTTTTTTATCTTGAGACAACTAAATATCTCGAAAACTACAAATCCGATCAAAAAAAGTGGGTAATAAAAATTGTTCGTCTCGACGGGGGACATCCGATGATACCAAATTTGACTCCCCACCCCCACCCCCTAGGGGTGGGGGAAGGGGGAGAAAAAAAACTTAAATAGGAACCCCCATTTTTTATTGCAGATTCTGATTCCCCGGAAAAAACTACCCCTATTTCACCCCCAATTCGAGTCATTTTGGTCGATAGATGGCGCTGCAATCGACAAAAATCAAAATAAGCAAAAATTCATTTAAAAATGAGGATATCTCGTGAAATACACATCAGATCAGCAAAATACAAGTTAATGTGATTGATATTTTTCAAAAACTATTCAATAACACCACCCACCTCCAAACTTGAGGGATGGGAATGGACATTATTTCAAAATGCACTGATGCAAATTCTTTAGCAGATAGCGAAAGTCAAACATTACTTTTTGCGTTACCCAGGAACAACGACGTGGACGTAGTAATTTTCTGTTCCCTTTGGGGTGCTAGATTTAGGTGAGTCCCCTCGCCTCTCACCATCGGGGTGCTTGTTTTTGGTGAGTCCCCTCGCCTCTCACCATCGGGGTGCTTGTTTTTGGTGAGTCCCCTCGCCTCTCACCATCGGGGTGCTTGTTTTTGGTGAGTCCCCTCGCCTCTCACCATCGGGGTGCTTGTTTTTGGTGAGTCCCCTCGCCTCTCACGTGTTTGTTTCTAACAACAATTCTAAAGCAAGTGCTCGAAAATATCACCACCGACATCGATGCATTTATTTACCCGCTCTTGGAATGATTCGACGCAACTAAGAAGCATATCCGGCGTGATTTTTTGACAAGCGTTGGTAATTCGTTCAATCATGTTTTCAGGCGTTGTTGGCACTTCACTGTAAACTTCATTCTTCAAGTATCCCCATAAAAAAAAATCAGGCGAAGTGAGATCTGGTGATCTTGCAGGCCACGGCACTGGACCTCCTCTTCCGATCCATCGACGATTGTACAGACGATCTAACACTTCCCGCGATCTTACAGCAAAATGTGCTGGACAACCGTCATGTTGAAACCACATTGTTTGTCGCACGTCTAAGGGTACGTCTTCAAGCAATGTTGGCAGTACGTCCTCTAAGAGTTGTTGATATTTCTCCCCATTGAAATGTCCATGGATAAAATGTGGACCAATAAGTTTGTCCCCAATTATCCCACACCAAACATTTACATTCCACGGACGCTGATGTTCAACTTGGCGTAACCAATGCGGGTTTTCCACACTCCAATAATGCATGTTGTGTCGATTAATGGTGCCGTGGTTAGTAAAAGTGGATTCATCCGAAAACAGTACTCGAGCAAAGAAATGGGGTTCTTCTTGTATTTTCTGTAGCGACCATCGGCAAAATGTCAATCGATTATCGAAATCATTGCCGTGAAGTTCTTGATGCAACGAAACATGGAACGGATGGTATTTTCTACGATGCAAAATCTGACAAACAGTAGTCTGAGAAATTCCTGATTCACGACTTATTTGTCGAGTACTAATGTGAGGGTTATAAGCCACTGCAGCTAAAACTGCAACTTCGTTATTTTCTCCAGCTATCGTCCTTCGCCGCTTTCGTTTGTTTGTGTGCACACTTCCCTCCTGAGTGAACTGTTGGATAATACGGTAAAAAGAAGCGCGCGATCGAGGCTGGTCTGGAAAACGATGAGCATAAAGATCAACAGCATTATCGATATTCTTGCGACATTCTCCATAAATGTAGACCATTTCAATTTTTTCTTGCAACGTTATAGCCTGCATTCTCATTGACACGTGCAACAGAACGAAGTAAATAAATCAGAGATGTTATGAACGCTATGAAAGTACATCAAGTAATGAGAAAACTCTGAGAAATGAGCGACGATGTGAACGCAATGGAAGTACATCAAGTAATGAGAAAACTCTGAGAAATGCAGCGCCATCTATCGACCAAAATGACTCGAATTGGGGGTCAAATAGGGGTAGTTTTTTCCGGGGAATCAGAATCTGCAATAAAAAATGGGGGTTCCTATTTAAGTTTTTTTTCTCCCCCTTCCCCCACCCCTAGGGGGTGGGGGTGGGGAGTCAAATTTGGTATCATCGGATGTCCCCCGTCGAGACGAACAATTTTTATTACCCACTTTTTTTGATCGGATTTGTAGTTTTCGAGATATTTAGTTGTCTCAAGATAAAAAACTCACTTGGTATATCACTTTATACTAAGATGCAAGCAATATAGAAACATAAGGAAAGAGATAATAGAAGGTGAACTCGGAATCAAGGACATAACAGACCTAATACAAACTTATCGTTACCATCGCTGAAAGCAATAAAATAAATTCACAAATATGTAATACAGACTAAAAATAGAATATAAAAACAAAGGGGTATTCAATACATGATGATGACTGAAATAGCCAAACGGCTAAAGCAAAAATAATAATAATAATAATAAAATAAAATATTTTCCACATTCCATTCAGGAAATTTTTTAAAGTTTAAGTGTCTCGGTTCTGTGATACCCTTTCTGTATAAAAACTCAGGAGTCCAACACAGCGACACTGGTAGTGCAGAAATGAGGTTTATAGTAAGAATATAGCTTTGTATCTTGGGTTTGTGATATACAGTAATTACATACTTATAGATAGCGCAAAACGAGAGGAAAATCCCAACAGTCCCAGTTTATGTCACAGTGATCTTAGCTATGGCATTAATTTCGTGGTTTATGAGACACTCATATCTAATGTCGCAGGGTGAAAGAACGTAGCGACTGAGGATAGTGGCTAAATGACGTCTATGATTTTATGTCTCTATTTGCTGGTAGAAGTAACTAACGACTTTTAAGGTGTTACGAACTTTACTACACTCCATTCATTTGAAAGCTTTTATTGAAATAACACGCAGACGGGATTCATAAACGTGTGACATTTTCCAGTTTAAGGGCTATTGAATCTGATATGAACTTCCGAATCCAAACACATATTA
Organism: Vandiemenella viatica; assembly: GCA_031002005.1. Classification (NCBI taxonomy): domain Eukaryota; kingdom Metazoa; phylum Arthropoda; class Insecta; order Orthoptera; family Morabidae; genus Vandiemenella; species Vandiemenella viatica. The sequence continues at coordinate 254,294,612 of JARYHS010008074.1, forward strand.
TTACTGTGTCCAAGAAGAGTGACGCAATGTAATTTTGACCGATAAAGAGATTTTAAATAAACAATAGAGGTGGTTTTATGTGCAGTATACCTACGTCACACCGTACTCCACAATTCCCAGCAAAGATGACCTTTTATATGTTGATGTCACGCCCGTTACGTACTGATATTATGCTGTGTTTGGTAAACCTCCAACAGGGGTTTCGATCACGTATTCTTTGACACACGGTCTTCTCTGTTCTCTAAATATCTAATGGATGACTACAAACACTTGCTCAGCAGTCACGACGGATATCTTTCGGGTCCACTTCGTACACCTACCCCTATGCATATTTCTAAATCTTTCGTGCGCGTTTCTGGCTATATACTGTGGTTAATATGGAAGTATGAATAATTACCAGGACTTCGCGTGATTATTACCTCACTTATACTCATAAGGAGATTAAGTTTCAGGATGACAAATTACCCTATCACAGGGCCCATACAGTTTTCGAGTGCTTTGAGGAGCATTCTGTTGTATTCTCCGCGTAACATAATCGGGACGTGATCGATAAAGACGTTAATGCATCTAGGATTAAATCTAGACGTCATGTTGTAAAAATATTACCTGCTATCCGAAATAAGATTTTTCCTAAATTCGTGATTACTCTTTAAGCACAAGGCATGATATCAGTAAAGTCTGTGTGCATGACGTTACTAGGCATGGTGAAATAGGACAGCCCGTTTCAAATTTCCTGTGGTCACAATTATAGGCGATTTTTTTAAATCATCTACGCGAATGCTGGGGGGATCTCAAATTTTCGCCTCGAAAGTTTACCATCTTATAAAAAATTAACACTGAACATAGAAAATACATCTTGACATGGTTCACAGATAGATGGAGACCATGCTCCTTAAATATGCAAAGGACAGCAGTGAGCAAAAAGGTAATATCACTTAAGAATTTAAGTAATCGTTAAATAAAACAAGAAAATAGAACTAAAAGAAGCCCTTGATATCGATTTAGTCATCTAAAGTGAACGAATAAGGAAAATATTGCTGGAGACATATGGCTAGAGCAGTAAATGGAGCAGTATAACGCTCTCCTCGTATTTCAGAGGACGCTAGTTCGAATCCCCGTCTGACAATCCAGATTTTGGTTTTTCATAATTTTCTGAAATCATTCCAGGTCAATGCTGGGGTAGTGGCCATAGCTAAATTCCCACACGTTCCTTGCCACCAGTCCTTTCCCACTTCTAATGACCTCTGACGTCGACGTGGTGGAAAGGAACAAGCAACAAAAAAAAAGCTAAAAAATTTTATATAGAGGAAACACGTAATTACAATAAGGAAGCATGTTTATTTGGTCGCTGTTGATAATTTATTAAACTAATATCTTTGTTTTAAAAATAATTACCTCTGATTACTTTCGCTACTGTCACTGCCACACCAACTATTATTTCTCCATTTTAATCAGTTGTGCTGCTTCATGTGACCGATATATTCGTCACACGTTATTCTTTTATGAGGATCATCTTCACGAACTTCTGCGAATTCAATTTAAGTTTGAGAGAAGTATCTTGTAGTTATTATGATCTATCTGGATTTAAAATAACATGTTTGAACGATATCACGAAGATAAGAATAAATCAGTTATAAGATACGTCCTAGAAAGTGCATGCGTATTGACCGTTGGTTTGTAGGCAGCAGACACAGAACCCACTAAACACGGTAAAAAAAAAAGTAAAATAATAGTAACGCTAAATCGTTACATTTTGCTTACAGAACGTACCATTTACCAATACTTGAATTTTCTACTTAAAAAAAAGAGTAGATTTACTCATGAAAACTGTAATAGCTCAACGGAATGGCCGTTTTGATGCCAGCTTATGATAACAAACCTTTAGTTTATAAACAGTAGTGTTTTAAGCGTCGCTGATTTTCGGACTTCCTTCGCTTGTTTACGTTAGCTGTGTTTCTCGGGAATGAGGCCACCACATCCACGCGAGTTTCCATTACCGCCCTGACTGGTGTCGCAGTCAAGACACGTGGTAGAGGTTTACAAACACGCAATAGTAAGTAGGCCGAGCTATAATGGATATAATAACACCAATAAATTAGGACCAAACAATAACCGGAAGCTATCAAGCTACATTTAGCTCTAACCTTTAACAACGACCAACTTCTGATACGTAGTATCTGTAGGCAGTACTATTAACTGAAAAATAAACGGCGTAGCTTCCACACTGTCTCTAGGAACATCAACAAAGTTCTGTACAAAGTAATAGAAAAGTTGTGAGGATGATATTATGAAGGTAGAAAGTGGGATGTGGTTGGAAGAATAAAAAAGAATTAAAAACCCATATGAACATAATCCCATATCTGGTAATTAAAAGATACTGCTCTTCCACGGTCCGTCTGGAAATGCATATTTAAACCTATGTATTGAAACAAATGTTACCTCGCCTGTTGGCCATCAGTAATACGCCACACAACATCTGTGCTTTAAGGAAGTACCTCCACAAAATAAACTTAATATCATCTACCATCTGTGAATTCACAGATGAATTATAGTTTCCCTGTAACCATTCATACATGTATAAGCTACTTAGATTTCTGTAATACGTGGTTTCTGCCAGAATATTGTACGATTTTGTATTAGCCAGAGACCTGAAGATTTAAAACGTGACCGACGTCGTAAGATACCAGAGAGTGAAGACAATGGACTAAATCAATTTTTGTGCGTGTTATCATTGCCTTAGACTCTAACAGCCACTTTTATGTTTCATATTAAACCTTTTCGATGATGCAGTTAGAAGTTTCGACATCTGATGTAAATAAACATCAATGAATAATTACTGGGAACTAAGTTGGTATTTCTCTGCTTTATGCAGGCTTATCATAACAGTTAACATGCTGCTTGAGAGAGTATGTGCAGGGCGATATCAGATAAGCAAATTCAAAACTAAATAAGAGCATTCCTAGCTAATGTTCCAAATTCTTAACGATATATTATGCTGTTCCCATTATGTCTGTCCCCTTCTTTCAACTATGGTATAGCATTACATTCAGAGATAGAATCTCCTTATGATGCTCCCTAGAATCAACAGGATGTTGTACCCATTAATATGATAACATGACGTCAGAACGTTCGAGGGAAGTGTAATGCAGTCCATAATAAACTCAGCCTCATATTGTCCAAAGTAACTGCTAAAAATTATATTTCAGCCGCAAAAACAGCAACAAATTATATAATTCCAAACTGTTAAACTACACTGAAGAGCCAAATAAAATGGTACACCTGCCTAATATCGTGTAGGGGCCCCGCGAGCACGCAGAAGTGTCGCAACACGACGTGGCATGGACTCGACTAATGTCTGAAGTAGTGCTGGAGGGAATTGACCCCATGCATCCTGCAGGGCTGTCCATGCATCCTGCAGGGTTGTCCATAAATCCGTAAGAGTCCGAGAGTGTGGAGATCTCTTCTGAATGACACGTTTCAAGGCATCCCAGATACGCTCAATAATGTTAATGTCTGGGGAGTTTGGTGGCCAATGGAGGTGTTTAAATTCAGAAGAGTGTTCCTGGAGCCACTCTGTAGCAATTCTGGACGTGTGGAGTGTTGCATTGTCCTGCTGGAATTGCCCAAGTCCGTCGGAATGCACAATGGACATGAATGGATGCATGTGATCAGCCAGGATGCGTACGTACGAGTCACCTGTGAGAGTCGTGTCTAGACGTATCAGGGTCCCATGTCACTCAACTGCAAACGCCCCACACCATTACAGAGCCTCCACCAGCTTGAACAGTCACCTGCTGACATGCAGGGTTCATAAATTCATGAGGTTGTCTCCACACCCGTACACGTCCATCCGCTCGATACAATTGGAAACGAGACTCGTTAGACCAGGCAACATGTTTCCAATCATCAGCAGTCCAATGTCGGTGTTGACGGGCCCAGGCGAGGCGTAAAGCTTCGTGTCGTACACTCAGTAAGGGTTCACGAGTGGGCCTTCAGCTCCGGAAGCCCATATTGAGGTGATTCGTTGAATGGTTCGCACGCCGAGGCCGGGCGCACATTGACGCGCAGTTGACGCAGGCGGCACAGCACAGTTTCTGTGTCTCTATGTTTTGGGGCGGAACAGCGCGTATTGAGACGCAGAGCAGGGCAGCGCAGTACTGCGCCGCACGTGGCCTGCGCCACGTTGTGTTCACGACACAGAAACTGTGCCACGCAGCTCACTCGTGCCGGTTTTTGCCGTAACAGTTCTTGCGTTATTTATAATCTTGCTTTGCTTATAATAATTTTCATCTATGGAATAAGACAAATTGATTAAACTGGTGCGCAACCACCCTGCGATTCACAATACCAGTCATACTAAATACTTAAAAATTAAATTTAAACATGAAATTTGGACAAGGATAACCAATGAGCCCAACAAGTATCGAGTAAATTCAGCATTTATTTATCATACAATTGTCCACTTACAATTTTCACTTTTATTTTCTCTTTTTGAGTACATTTTTAATAAAACTCATATAAACTTAAGAAAATATTGATATATAGGCTATTATTACATTATTTTTTTTCTTATTATTTGTACTACATCAGTCAATAGTGTCCCCTAGAAACACTTTTTTTTCTTCCCTTGGAACACGTCCGACTGAATTGAGCTCTTCTGCTTCTTCTCCCTCTTCAAGGCAACCTCCGTCCTACTGCTAATGAGAGGGGGAGGATTATTGTGAAGACAATTTCCCGAATAATTTTTTTGGTTCCAAGTGTTTCTTATGTTCTATTATGTAGTTTTCTTAAAAATATAGTAAGAAATAAAAGAGAAATATATCCTTATAAATGTCATGTACCATCAAACGCTATATAATTAAACAAATAACCACAAAAATACTGCCAGATTTTCTTCAGTTCCAATAGATATTTGAGCGTCGCGTCGTCGAGAAAATAACAGGTGAGAATATGCTGTGAATCTCCGCTCGGAAATAATGCATAAATCTTTTGACAATTCTGTCACTGCAAAAGCCAGATGAGATTTTCTTCTTTTCATATACTCCCTTTTCATATTTTTATCTAACTCAGCTTCTGATAAAATAGTAACCATTTTCCAAGCACGGTATCCCCGTCTGATTCAGAAATAAAAAATCAAGTTTTTGCATCGACATGTTTGGTTACGCTGTTTATTAGTCGGTTTCTGCCACAATACTGTCAATACAACAATGCTTTATAAACTGCCGCACGAAACTTCGGTCTAATATGCGTGGGTAACTGCCCGACACAGTTTCTGTTTTCGTGCTGCCCTGCCCTGCTCTGCGCTGCCCCTACTGCGCCACGCAGCTCAATGTGCGCCTCGGGTGACACTTGTTGATGGCCCAGCATTGAAATCCACAGCAATTTGAGGAAGGGATGCATTTCTGTCACGTTGAACGATTCTCTTCGTTCGTCGTTGGTTCCGTTCTTGCAGGATCTTTTTCCGGCCGCAGCGATGTCGGAGGCTTGATATTTTACCGGATTCCCGATATTCACGGTGCACTCGTGAAATGGTGGTAAGGGAAAATCCCCACCTCATCGCAACCTCGGAGATGCTGTGTTCCATCTCTCGTGTGCCGACTATAACACTCAAACTCACTTAAATCGTGATAACCTGCCATTGTAGCCGCAGTAACCGATCTAACGCCTGCGCCAGACACCTGTTGTCTTATATAGGTGTACTCTGAGTGTTTAAATATCCATGTGTTTGCATACGCATGCCTATACCAGTTTCTTTGGCTCTTGAGTGTAAATGAAATATGTATCATATATGTATCAGGACTGAATGTGTCACTTCAATTGAATTTCTTCCCCTTCGCCTTTAAAGTCACTGGAGCCTTAAGTCCAGCAGGCAGTTATTGATGCCGAATAATTAAAAATGAGTACTCCAACTTGTATAAGATATATCTCCACTGCCAAACTATTTAGACCGCTAATCTTCAAATAAATCCCACTGAGATAGACATTCAGACACATTTGCGTTTGAATAGCTAGAATAGTCGTTTATTGCATATCGAGAGTTTGTTTTAGGTTCGCGTCGAAACGGCATGCACACAGCAATAGTTCAATGTTTTTAAATTACTGCTAAGACACCGCTGCCCGTTAGGTGGGTGCCGTATTGTTCGTTAGATTGGTTACTTTGGTGAAAAAGGTGGCTATGTGTGTCTGAAGAAATTGTGGAAAGGATTCGGCAAGCACTTGTTCGCAGTCCAAGAAATTTTGTTTTTAACGGGGTACGTAAGTGATCTAACGTATGTTTCTCTAACATTAATTAAGTGAATACAAGAATAACTGAAGTTATCCAAACTGTAACACTAAATATAGTGTGACGAGTAGATATCATTCTGGTTTCTCGTTATGAGATAGCTGATCAACTAAGGTTTTGATTTTATTTGTTCTGAAAATATATTGTATTTCCAATGTGTCAATTTTAAACAATGGCGTATACAAATTTCTACGTTTTTGGATGCTCTCTGTCGAGCATAATGGCTAGAAACAGCGTGCTATGCGGATTTTATGTTTCAGTAAAAAGTGTTAGCAATGTAACTCACAATGAAATTGATTTTATTTTATATACAGCAAGCGGAGTAAAAATACTGCTGAACCTTCCGAATAATCAACACAGTTATATGGTAAATGGCGACATTTTATATCGTTCTTCAATCAGAAATTACTTCACTACTTTTAGCTCCCCATTAATTAGCTAGTTATGCATAAGCTACAAGGTTTCGTTATTGAGAAAGGGGGAAGCTTGAAAAGGACCAATAACAGAAATAAGTTTGAGGGAAAGCATATGATACGCTTATAAAGCCAGAAGTATCACCTGAGCAGTAATCATCATGGAAGATATCCGTGGAAATAGTGCCGCTGAAATTATCGCCGACAATACACAATTTTGATCACCCAATCAAATACAGGAGCTTCTGAAAACTAACACACTATCTCAGGAAAAATAAATAAATAAGTAATTGGCTCAAGGAAGTAACCTTTTATTAAGAAAAGGCGTCATTCTGATATGCGCCCTTCTTGTGAGTTAGGTAAGAAGACGGAATTTACTTCATTCCGTTACATTAATTGTTTCGACTGCTTGGTCATCTTTGGCACATATCATCAGCACTGTTATTGGTTCATTTTACATACAATTTCAGTTACAAACGATATGATGAAAGCCATTCTTACTTTGAGTCTTTTTTTTTATTTTACCTGTTGTACTACACAGCAGAAGCTGAGCTTTAAAGCTCAACAAAGGTAATATTACCGTTTTCTTTATTATCTCGACCTTCGTAATATACTACACTGCACCTTTTGTTTCCTGTTACTACTATGATTTTACAGACCTTGACGGAAACGGTAACTTGTAAAAATGCAAGACCCAATAGCAACCGATATAGCAAAAATCAAGAAACGCCTATGGAACAATACTGTTCCTTGTATGTATATTTGACATAATGACAATCTTAGTACCCACACAAACCTGAGCCCACAGACACTTTAGATGGGTTTCCGAGCTATTAGTGACGAAAATTAATTACATCGCTCAATGGTACCTTTCAATAGAATCAAATGTTGACAAATTATGAATTATTAATCGCCCATGTTCCCGCTACTCTCAAAGCGGAAGTATGATGTGTAAAATACTGTACTCACTAACTATATTAAGGACTGCAGTTCACCTCATGATTTTCTTAAATTACTCTAGTGATAAATGGAGAAAACATATCCAGCAAAATTCAATTAAAAAAACTTTCAGACGTTTCAACGATACACAAACGGGATACTTCATTTCCCACTATAGACTCCAGACGAAGAACAAATCAATTAAATGAAATCATCCATACAAAAACACTGCACTCAAAACGCAATCTGGCCATAAACTGCCATTTTGCAGGTTCGCATTTCGTGAAACTATACCACTTATAGTGTTAATGAATAATACTATCAATTTCAGTTTACAGCATTTACAATAAGGTAGTTGCAGATGAGGAAACAAAAATCAAAAGTGAGAAAACACTAATAGTTTCAAAACATACCTTACTCAGTGAAATCAGTTATTGTTAATCATGGCAGCTGAGCGCACGCTCTTTCTCAAAATCTGAGGATCTTCATTTGGATAACAAATTGGTAATTTGCTGGTGACATACGTATTCTGCAAAGGGACTTCTTCCTTCTTATATGAAGATACACAGGCCAAAACAGTCAATTTTGGAATTTTCGACCGCCTGTGCACGTATCACCAAAACACTAAAAAACCAATTTGAACGAGAAAAGAATGTGCTACCCCCGGCATTGTTTCTCTTCTTTAATGCCACTGAGTCGGCGTATTAGCAATATCATCTCCAGCCACGAGGATTTAAGGACTCGACAGTTGTCTTACGAGTATCTGACCTAATGCCAAAATAGGTGGATTGCAAATAACAATTCTGGTAGTCCATAAAACAGCCGCACTAGAATAGTAATATTAGAAGAGAAGATGGTTCATTGATTGCCGTTCATCTGAATTTACTCTTCCAAACAAGATCTTGTCACCGAGCGTCGTGAGTGTGTGGAACCCTCTTGCCTCGCGTTCGGGAGAACATGGGTTCGAATCCCGGTCCGGCCATCCAGATTTGAGTTTCACATGGTTTCCCCAAATCACGAATGCAGGGATGGCTCCTTCAATAGACCATGGCCAAATTTATTTCCATTCCTTGCCCCCCATCCTTTCCCGCCTCTAAGGGAGCGTCCGTAAATTACGTGACTCATCTAAGGGGGGGGGGATTGGCTGGAATGCTACGCTTGGCTAGGGGGGGGGGGAGTGTCTGAGCCAGGCCACGTAGCTTTCCATTCATATTATTTTTCACAGTTAAAATGAGGTACAGAACACACAACAGCATTTTAATATTTATTTCCGTCATTTAATTATATCCGTACGTAATTTACGATAGTCTGACAAGAGTAAACAGTACAAAATGTCTTCTGGAATCAATAGGGGGAAAAGCTGCGTGCTACGTGGGAGGGGGAGGTGGTAGAGGCAAACGCCACTTCGGGCTACGAGCGACGGGTGGAAGGTGGGGGGGGGGGGGTTTCACAGAAAGCCAATATGAAGCTACGTGGTTTATGGACGCTCCCTAATAACCAAGACGTCAACGAGGAGTAAAGACAGAATCAAAATAGTACTAATCTTATCTCTGGCTTCAGCAAGAAGTTGAGAAAGCCTAAGGAATACTTCGGTAGTAATTGTAAATCTAAAACTCGTTGGTGCCTTGGATAATTTTTTTTTTTTTTTTGCTTATGTTTTTAAGTCTTGTTGACGACGAGGTCATTATAGGTAGGAAAGTACTGGGGGGAGAGGAGCAGGAAGGCAATGGCCTTTTTGAAGGAATCATCCTGGCATTCGCCTTGAGAGATTGTAAGAAATCATGGAAAATCCAAATCTGAATTCTCGGACGGTGATTCGAATCCACGTCCTCCAGAATGCGAGACCAGAGCCTTACCACGCACCCACCATGCTTAGCGTCCTGGCTTAATGTGTGACGTTAAGATTCTCTTACAATCCTTCCTAATGCAACCTATCGAAATGAGAGTTAACAGGTTCTTAGACATTAGAAAACGGATCTCTGAAACGAAGCAAAGTTGCACGAATCGCAAAAGATTACTAAGCCAAACACAAGAGTTTTACGACGTTCGTTTAACGCCCATCACCTACAGGAAGTTACATCATAGCTATTGGCATTCCACTCGCCTAGTATAGTGTACGCAAGGCTTCCGACATGTCGAACATGCTGTGTTTCGTTATCTGTATTGCCGGTTGACAGTGTGTGGGCTGAGAGTTTGCCGCTAACCCGTGAAAGGTTAGGGCCTTATTACACTAGGCGACTTGGCGGCGCAACCAGCCGCGGCACTGGTGTCTCTGTTGGCGACGCAACCAGGATTCTGGTGGCGCCACCAGCCAGTCACTCGCACAACCGAGCAGTCACTTTGCTGTTATCCTCGCATTGTATGCGAATTGTGTGGTTGAATATGTCCAGTGAACTACAGAATGTTACTTTGGAAATGAGTGGAAGTGAAAGTGTAGAGAAGACAAAGGGGTAAAACAAGAAGATTTTCTCATTTTCGTATCTTTCCCGGTAAAATCAACCTATACTAAGTACAATGATTAAAAGAAAGACGATTTAGACATTCTTAAGTAATTAAAAAACTTGTTGTCGTCTGAATACAGTTTAATTGTGATGGAGCTAACACTCCGGTAGCAATTTGCACATTTACAGCACTCTCTTCACCCTCCTCCTTTCCTCCAATGAGTCCCAATCCATCTCCTGTATCATATCAGTTACTGACTGGGTCCTGCGATAATTTCCACAAACAAATCTAGCTGCTCTTCTTTGCACACCTTCCAACTCCTGTATTTGATCTCCAAAATGTGGTCCCAAACTACGCCACCATATTCAACAAATGATCTGACCAAAGTTTTGTAACCCAACTCCCTAACTTCTCTGTTACATCCTCTCATCACCCTCTTCAGCAAATGAAGGATTTTGTAACCTTTTTCTACCACCTGCCCAATTGAGTTTATCAAACGTTATGCAAAGAAATTACACTTCATCAAGCAAATCTGACCCCACTCTGTAATCATAATTAACCTTTAGATCTATTTATCTTTGTATCTTATAAGCCGACTCTTCTTGGCATTTATCTTCATTCCATGCTGACCTACCCATTTAGATATTCTATCCAGATCATCCTGCAACTGTTCAGTCTTCACCTGTTTTTATCCTATTGTATACCATTGTATCATTTGCAAAATACCTAGATTCTGACCGTAACACAGTCATTCATTAGAATAATGAACAGCAACTCCCATATTTACTTCCACTTCTCTTGATAATGTATTTCCTACTCTAACCCTTTGCTTTCTGACTTTTAAGAATTCCTGTGCCCAGCAAGTAACTTTTTCATTCAATTCAATACATTTCAGTTTATTTAAAACCATTTTATGGCTCACTCTGTCAAATGCCTTAGAAAGATCTAGTGCCACACTATCAACTTGGCCTCCCATTTCAAATTCATTTGAAATATCTTGCATATAGCCCACTATCTGAGATTCAAATGAGTATCCTTGCCTAAAGCTATGTTGTCGATCTGAAAACTAGTTTCGTTCTTCACAGACATTTCTGATATAGTTGCATATCAATCTCTCAATCATTCTGCCCATCACTGATGACAAACTAATTGGCCAGGAATTTTCACCATATTTTTAACCCTTCCTTTATGAACTGGTACTACTATCGGTCTTTTCCAATCCTTTGGTAAGCAGCAAGTCTCCAAACTCATTTTAAACAAAATTTTAAGGTAAGGTACAATATCCTATCCCACAATCTTTAATAAATCTGTAGTAATATTACCTACACCAGTTTTAACTTTCTGAGTTACTTCGCAATTTCCCGAAAATTTATTTCAAATTTTGTAGGTTCGTCATTCATTCCCTCCCATCACAGGATGACTGTCCCCAGTTGTCTCACCAAACCTGACACTCAGTATCTCCGCAATTTTAAAATTGTAAAGTAGGAAGGGGCATATGAACAGTAGACTGAACGCGTGGTGGCGAGTCTGGCGGCGCCGACAGGTGGCCTAGTGTAATAAGCTACGTAAGATACAATGCCCCGCCACGACTCTCGGCCACCAGTGGTTGCCCGCCTGGTCGCCGGGCAGGGCAGCCAGCCGGCCGCCAGTTTCTGGCGGCGCCACTGGCTGCCCTAGTGTAATAAGCTCCATAAGACCCTGTGCCCAGCGACGAGCAGAGCCACCAGTGGCCCGGCTGGTGGCGCCGCCAAGTCGCCTAGTGTAATAAGGCCCTAACTGTTACATCGCTCCCACGACTTGCCCCCGACCTCTCCCACATATCTTTTCAAATACTTACTGCCGCATTCATCTCAAAATTTAATTCCGTTTTGTTGAATAAATAAGTAACTAATTAAAATGACATTGAAACGTATTTCGTATGTAAGTACGACCAATCTTTCTCCTCTTCCCAAATAGAGTACTGTTCTCTTCATACAATAATGATATAAATATTCAACTGCACCTTGTTGACTCTATCTTTAATACAAATTTTTTGCTCCTGAAGGAAACTAATGTCTGCAGTGTAGTTATGAAGTTTCTGCTCGTGGAGAAAATATAATGGAAATAGTTGAAATAAGTATTCTGATCCACTTAATTTTTAAAAAAACTTCTGCCTATCTAGGAAAGACCGTTCTGAAATATATCTACTACTGCTACAAAAGAAAGGAGGGGCAAATTACAATTATTTCAGGTTCGAAGCAGAACATTAGACGTTCTCGTGACAGTCTGGGTGGTGACAGCCAGCTTGCGACAGCTAGAAGAGACGTGAAACCTGATGAAGACAGCAGAGCCAGCTAGCTGTCGAAATGTCGTGTTTATTCAACACCATCCGGCTGCAAATAATAACTAATGTTGCTAAGGAGTCTGTAATGTATGTGAGCGCATTTTTCTTTACTGCAGTACGTAACCTCCTTGACATAATACAAAATACATGTGACTGATAAGGATCTTTGTTGTACCGTATATGATCATTGTTTCGGATAACACATTCAACTGTGGAGACAAAAGATTGTAGGAAGCACGAAAATGAATTTATTATCTAAAAACCTAATTTGCATGTCAGTAATTATTAATAAAACCTTACCTTTCGCTACACATTTCTTGGCAATTAACATTTGTCAGTCCCCAGGTTTCTTATCTTTTCGGTCTTCTCTCATCAAATGAGGATTTCCACTTACCTGAAACAGAAAATGGATTACAATTAAAATGAGCTATATATATATATATTTTTTATATATTTAAATTAACAGGATCTGTAAAGCAATAGTAAAACACCGCATCACTGTTTTTATGGTAATAATTTCAGGAGCCGCTATTAAAATTGCTGACACTAGAAAACACTAGTTCAAAAATGCTATGCTAGTAGCGTGAAATTAACCTTGATGAGTTGAAGAAATGCAGTTCAAACACTGAGTACAAAGATTTGTTTATTTAATGTTTCTATCTTTTCAAATTAAAAAAAAAGATAAATATTTATACATAAGCCAAGTATTTAGGCAATATCGACGCTCCACCAATATTAAATACATAAGGTAAACACATAATATCTTACTGCGCTTACTGCTGTAAGGGTAGGACTAACAATGAAAATTTAGCCGAAAGTGCGAGACACCCGCTTAAAACAGTGCATTTGACGTCTAACCATTTTTTCGGCAGTCTTAATTCACCCAGGTGTTTTATAAAACTCCGGAAAGAAGTTTCTTCCATTCCAATTGTTCCTTCATTGAAACCTGAAATGTTTTGAAATTCTACTGATATATTTATCCAGTAACTATGACAGTTATGTGGGCGCCAACACTTATATTTCAATATTATATAAATGAGTGTTACTAGCAGACTATTTGTTACCGTTGGTTGTCTTAAGGACTTTGCAACTCTTCGATTCCGACGTCATGAGAACCGAGAAGAGATTAGGGATAGCGGGAAGGACTTCAACGATTAACCATTGATGGAAAGCGATTGGAAACCGAAATCCGGATGGCCAGATTGGGGATGGAACCAGTATCCTCTCGAATTCGAGACCTGAACATTAACCACGCAACCACGAGGCTTGGTTTCGACGATACGGTTGTGAAAATCAATTTTCTCAGTTGAGAATGACATATTGTTCATCAGTAACAGCTGGAGCCGGTATAAACGTGGGTTGTTTCCTTATTAGTTACCAACCCATAGCTTATATGTAACGCATACGAGGGTGATTTAACCTCAGGAAAATTTTTATTCCGCTATGTAACTTCAGGTTCTTTTTTATCAAAGTAGTATTTTCATAAACCAAACCACTTGTTCTTTGTGTTGCAGGGAATAGCGCCAAATGCCAGACAATAACACGTAAACTGTTGTGAACAGGATCATTCAGCCAGGCGTGAAAACAAGTGAATATTGAGATCATGAAGGACTAAATTTGCGCAGTATTTCTACAGCTAAGGCCAACGGTGCACAGGCACTCAACAGTGCTGGCAGAAGTTTCGCAACGCTGAAACTTGCAGCTAAAATTGTTTCCATCGTTTCCTGCTTCCCTTGTCCGCCTCACGCCTTGATCAGTTTGGGAAGACTTAAAGCATCGTGTAAACCTTTCTCTTTATTAGGCAACTTCCTTGTAACAGCAACCTCTGAGCCAATGCGGGTTAGGCAACGCCGTTCATATGCATTTTAAAATTCTTTCTTTTTTTCAATGATCCCTGCGCAGGAGAATTATGAGTGGTGAAACCTGAAATATTACACTTGGAGATACTTCAAAATAATGACTGCGCAAAACTTTTTATGTTACAAGCAACCAGGCCACACTATCTGATCCTCTCTATCTTTCTTTTGGAGGCGTCCGTTAACTACGCGAGTATTTTTTCTGAAATTTTAACCCCCCTGCCTCTTTGGTGGCATCTAGTCGCACCCCCCCCCCCCCCACCACCAACGAGAGATTGAGATTGACTTCGTAACTTTTGAGACTTTTTGTTTTTTATCTCTACTGTCTTTGATGGGCCGGCAATTTAAAAAAAAATTACGTGAGAATTCCTATTAACTCCCCTCCCTCCTTGGTTAGATTTGCCAGAACACCTCAACCTCCCCGCAATTCTGACCTTAAGTAAAAATAAAACTATTATTTAGATAACATAGGGACTAATTATTGTTATCTTCTGTATGGAATATTTTGTATATTATTACAATACTTGTTTGCAAACTACATTATTAGTTTCCCCTACAGGTGCAAAAACGAACAAAATTTGGAGGGAGAGTCGCCTGTGTAGATGTAATACAAAAATCGGTCATATGAAATACATGGTCATATTAAATCAAGTATGTTGCCATACAAAATCCTGCTACTAGATAAGCTCACCTCCTTCCTGGCTTATAGGGCATTCATTATGCTGTTACCTACAACCGTAGTTACTCTTCACGCATTTGAGGATATCACAATTTCAGCAAAAGAACTTATTCAACACCGTGGTATACACGTTGACTTTATCCAAACATTACAAAGCTAGTTGTATGGTTTATTTTTGTGCAAGCAGTTGAGAAAATTGTTTTAACAGGCAGTTGCTTCCTCACAGCAGAATTAGCTTTGAAGCTCTACCATCCAACTATCTTCCACCGTCTCACTGTTTCCTATACCCCTCACAAACGCAGCGTCAGATATGAGGACGACTGAAACTAGTGTACACGCTGAGAGGTGGTGGAGATACTGAGCGACGGGTCGCCAGCACATCAGCCGTCACATCTGTCCAGTTAGCGGCTCCACCCTGCACGCTCGCTGACGGCTCTAATTTAATGTCAGCGTAATTACATAGCACACGTCTAGCGCGTTTAATTCCTGTGGTAGACGGTCGACTTCCATTAGTTTGAAACACAATAATTTGACAGTCAAATATCCGAATCAGTGCTCCAAAATAACCGCAAAAAAAAGTGTTAGTTATGTGTTAGAAAATCAAAGTATATAAACAGAGTAGCGAATTTCAGCTAGAAGAAGAGATGCAGTAACCAGCAGAAATCAGATGACGTGATGATACGATCAGAGTAAAATATATATATATATATATATATATATATTTTGTGGCGTTACATCTACACTATAAGAAGAATGAGGGGTGAAAGAGAGAAAATGGAATTGTGAACAAGGTATATTCATCAAAAGACTATCTCTTACCAATTTAAGTTTCTATAAAAATAATGTTTCTTAATAGCATCGAAAAACTTACAGCAGCGAGCAAATTTCCACCCAGGGGCTTCAATCATTAATTCAATGTGACGTAGCCATTCTAGTTCTCTACAACGTTTCTTGTACTGATGAAAATAAGTAGGGATAAACTTGACTATGTCTTACGGCAGCACACAATCGGGTACGAAGAAGTAGAATGGACCAGTCATCTTTATTTCGGCTTAATGCGATTTTTCGTGATCATATATGCGATTACTAGGAATTTCCTCAATTTCCGCCAAAGAGACAATAAAAAAAAAAAGACTCTCAACACATAAATAGCTTACAGGTTCACAGAGAGATTACTCCAGTACATTGCACACTATTACAACAAATTAATGGGAATGTTAGGCATAAAATTTGTGACTCGGTGTTACGATCTTCACAACTTTGCAGACGAAAAAGTCTTAAAATAAAAAAGTTAAAAACAAAGAAATCTACGTATGTTACTTTGTTTAAACTGCTCGTTTCCACTCTCTCTGCCATACTTTTTTGTTAACACGAAGCATAAAGGAGAGAACAGCACTTAAAATAAACCAACGATAAACTTTATGTTTAGTCTAATAGCCCAGTTCTACCATGGATGATCAATTATTTGTGTGTGTGTGGTTTTGAAAAAATTGTGTGGGTTTTGGATGTTTATGTAATATAATTTTCTTGTGCGGTAGAGAATTTTCCCAGGTACGGTGGGAGTCGGACACAGGTCTCTGGGTTTACAATCCAGTTATACAAGCTAAGCGCGTCCGAAAGAACCCGTCAAGGTGTCGCGACTCTAAGAGAATTCTAAGGGGACGACACAAACCTGACTGACTTCAACAGATGGGCGCCTGGATATCGGGAACTTCATCCAAGCAAACGAGGACACAAACGTGACACTGCGATATGATGATTGGCAATATAATGGTAATACGGAACATATCAGCGTCAATACGAACAAACATTAGTTTTCTTGTCATGATGAAAGAGTGTTTTAAATGACATCCCGTTCTGACCTCATTTCGAGAACCCTATTTTTGGACATAACTTCGCCTAACGCTAAGCTACTTGACTTTTACACTACTCGACTGTGACTGATCGCAACCAGCTGTTAAAGTGATGTGGGATTGGAGACTTCATCATACCACATGCTCTAGCGGCCCGTAGCATGCGTTGGTGAAGTTGCTGACAATCTCAGTTTCAGTGTCCATAGTATTTGTTTAAAAGCCTTTTCTTTTAAAAGCGAAGATGCTGAATAGTGTTAAGATTCAACTCAACAGAAGGAATTATAATAAATGTAATATTCACAGTCCCTTATTTTTTTCTTTAATTCTAACATTGCATCTTACTTTACCGATATTAATTGATGTTCCGTTAATGTGGTTGTAATAATTTTCGTAAGTGCTGTAATATTCAGGGACGCTATCACATAGCCGCTGTTGAGTAATAAAATTCAAACAAAATATTTTGTTTGACCAACTGTTATAAAACCATCTCTGTTAAGCATACGTTACGGAATTCCACACAAATAATTCTCACTTCTGTAGCGTAATTAACTGAAACAAAAAGGAGCAAATAAGTGATTAAACAACAGATCAATTAACGAAAGAGGATAACATTGTTTCATTGATTTCTGCCTGAAGTAACATAGTCGCAAGATGTCAGATTAAACAGTCACAATATTAGAGATATCTTTTTATTTTGCTCGTAATATGATTTTATTTTTTTTATTTTACGAAGCAACTATTTTAGAAAACAGATGTACAGTACAGCCAACCAGTTGCATCGATAATTCTAATAGTCTTTACCGGTTTCGACCAACATAAGCTGGTCTTCTTCAGAAGCACCTACTATCATGCTAGTGGGCGGAGATGAACATGTGCTTGTACCAAGCACACTGCGTTTAGAAAACGATATTTCTAACACAAAACAAACTTTGACGGATATTAATTTTAAGAAGTTATTTATCACTTTATATAACGAAGCAATATTTCACAATAATACTGAACAAAAAATCATTTAGCAACCCAATAACACTTTAAAGTTCAGTTTCTTCAATTTTCTTCTTGTAAAATCTATTAGGATATATAGGAAGCAGACCTTCCGGAAGACGTCCTTTTCCATGGCCATAATGATAAATTGGTTGAGTCCCTGCTGAGGCACATAAAATAGACAGCTATTTCTCAGCAGTTACACCGAGCGTGGTGGTGTAACGGATAGCGTTCTGGCCTCGCATTCGGGAGGACGGCGGTTCGAATCCCCGTCCGGGCATCCAGATTTCTGTTTTCCATGGTTTCCCAAATCACTCCAGGCAAATTCCGGGATGCTTCCTCAAAAAGGCCATGGCCTTTTTACTTCCCATTCCTTGCCCCCATCCTTTCCCGTCTCTAAAGACCTCGCTGTTCAGAGACGTAAAGCAGTTAAAAAAAAAAAAACTCAGCAGTTACAACTGCCAAAGGACATTTACGGTTCGCGATTAATGTATATATGCGTGTGCCTCCAGAATGAGTATTAGGAAGTTCCTTCATAGATGCGACTGAATAAAGCCATCGCAAAATGTGATATTTGTTTCCCTTAAGAAAATAACTTTACAGATATTTAAGGCTTTTTGTTTTCAAATATTCAATAACCAATAAAATTTAAAGTACTTCACGAATAGCTGCCATTATACTGATGCGGCATCAGAGTAACATCGTATTTCCAAACTGCTGTAAACGCGTTTCAAGCCAATTACTACCGTGCGACACAAAACGAGTGATATAACGGGCAACACATTTTGATTGGCCATTAATTTTGAAGCAAATTAAGCCTACACGTCGCGTAACTTTTTGTGTTATTTGTAACTTTACCATACAAATCTGTTAATTTAAAAATCTGTGTGACCTATGGATCTGCTTACAGTTACTCATGTTCGGTAATTATCTTTAAAAAACATTTAATATATGAGAGTGATTCAGCGTTTATTAAATCACTGACGATGGGTTCACGGAAGTTATATGCACGCAGCAACAGGACGCTCGATTATTGTAACTCTTTAATTCTGAAAAAAGTAAAAACCATAAGACACTGACGAAGTGTTTAAGTAAAGGCATGTTGTACTTGTCTTAATATAGATCATAAAAATAGGGAATAGAAAAGAATTTTTGATAATGATGAGATGAGTGAGCTCACTATGAGCTTGGTTTATTTCCTAGCTATTGATAGATATACGGATGCTGCTGCAAATGAATTTCAGCTATTGCAGGTAGGGCCTGCAATATGAGATGTGTGAAAAGTATTCTGGTGTCTTCTTCGAAATCTTCTTATAAAATGGACAGGGTTATTATGCAGGGAGGATAAACCTATTTTCGTGTAGTGCTTTTATGGTGTAGAAAAACTTACATTTTTTTTTTTTTTTTGTCAAATCTGCAAATTATGGAATGTTTATCTGTCTGCAAGCATCAAGCAAAACCTAACTATAGTTCTCAACGAAACTACACACACTTACCACATATGTTATTGTTTAAGATATAGGTTTTGGTAACGTCTAGATCAGCGTTTCTCAACCTTTTTCAACCCGAGGACTGGTAAACTAAAAAAAATAATGCATCAGACCACTAAATTATATGGGTATAATTTCTTACCAATGTGTAAAGTATTAACATATGAGACATACTTTATTGGATAATTATAACTTAACAGATCTAAAAGGATGTTTCCAAATCCTACAGAATCACAATTTCGAAATTGGAAGAGAACTATCAAAAGTAAATTATATGTTGAACAGATTCCTAATACTTAATAACCAAATGAATGATAATGTTATTGTAGGGTGGATGCTTCAATATACCATTGACCTACATGCACAAAATAAGAGAATCTAGACCTGACGCCTTTTTTTTTTTTTTTTTTTACTTCAGTACTCTTATGTCATCAACTTTACCACATACCGCGGTTCCTCACACCTACAAGACCCTCAGAATAAGGCCATTAATTTAATCCTTAAGCAAACGGCGTTCTTTTTGATGCCAACTAAAAATGAATAGACCTTTGTAGGAACAATGCTTTCCTATCGTCATCTTGAAAATGCCAGATCTTTGCCTGTTCACTAAAATATTTGTGGCTTTTTAAAAGTTATGCTTATTGTTTATAGTTGCTTACAGCCTTATAGAGTACAAGTATGGTATTTAAATTTATGAAATTCTATCTGCAGACCACCTAAATCATCTTCATGGAACACTAGTCGCCCGCAGAAAACAGGTTGCGAAATGCTGGTCTTGACTATTTGTGCAAGAGAATTAAGAAAAGAATGTGCCTCATTTATCAAATTTTACATTGGTTATCATCTAAAAATCCTTGAAAAAGGCGTTAATGTTTATCATTTCTTGTGTATCGTATTTTGTGAAGCATATGTTATGCTGGTGAATATTAACAACTGTATTTATGAATAACAGTCACGCCAATGCAATTGAATTTGTTGTTTATGGCCCACAATATTCAGACTATTAATTATCCTCGGAGTGGTCAGCCAAGTGTTAGCTAGCCACTCCGTTAGTGGATTACGGCGTGTTATTTAGACGAGAACGGCACAAATTCTCATATTTCAACACATGCAGGCCGTCAGCTCGCATAAACAAATTGAGCAGTACTTTGACATAGTCTGGAAATGAAAAAACCCATAGTTCTGGTCGAAATACTAGTTAATTTAATTAATATCGATTCTTGACATAACTTTTATAACATTTATGTTATATTGAAATACGTTTCCGATACAATTCACAAGCTATTTTAGCTCGAGTACAGAGAGCCTGGGCTCGCGGCATACTACCATCTCCGAGCGGCTAGACACATACACTGCTTCGCGCCTGACTTTGCTACAATGCGGGCACAAAACCAAAAATCGCTGCCGCACAGCTGTGCTGTCCAGCGTCAAAGATTCTTATATTGCTTAAATAACAACACTTTGCTACCCCGATTACTAAACAAGCTATAGACTGTTGGAAACCCAACAAAATTACAAATGAGTTGCACATATTATTCAGAATACTTACAATTAATAAATGAAACATTATTCAATAACGATAATAATAATTATTATTATTAAGAGAGATTTCCCTCACTCGGAACACAAATCTTGACTTCATCTTCTCAAAATATTTCTCCAGATATCTTGCATATCTTCCTTAGAAATGGGTTTTTGGAGAAGATCAGCAAGAATATGAAGAAATGTAAGAACTACGGAAATAATAAGGCTAATGGAAGTGAAAGAAGAATTGTATGAAGTTATAGAACGAATAAGACTGGAATGATATGGCCATGTAAGAAGGATGAAAGACGCTTGAATACCAAAACTAGTACAGGAACGGGAAGTTAAAGGAAGGAGGAAAAGAGGACGGTCCATGTTTACCTGGCTACAAAGTATACAAATAGCAAGATTTGGTGCACAAGAGTAAGATATAACAATAATAATAGCAAATTAATAATAAAAATGATGGGGGGAGGGGGTTAGTAATAATGTTAAAATATCTAGCATTAACCGTCTACTGCAGTCGCCAAATATCTTTCAGCTAAAGGAAATATTTTCACCAGAAGATGGCGACAGTGTTTGCTATCGCCGAAGTACTCGTATGGTGTGAGAACACTTCATTAATTTGGCTAGATACCCGAGAACATTTTATAAATTCTCAACGCCGTTCTTATGAAGGGAAATATTATTGACACATCATCACTCTAATCATCACATTGATTTAGCACGGAGGTGATCATTCCTATCCACTGCAGACATTTCGAGAATTGATTACTATGGTCGAATTTTAGTTAGTTGCAATTGATTCTCTTTTTGAGGAGGTTCTATCTGTTGATGCTACTGGGATATTGGTATTCGAGAGAGAATAAGCTGGTAGTGGTTTCTCATTAGCGTAATTGTTACTTACCAGTCACATAAACGTCTCCCCAATAAAGTAATGAGATCAGAGACGGGATGTATGGTTCAGCCGGGAATCCAGTCTTAGCTCATGTGTTATTTATGTCAGATAATGACAATAATTTATTTTTGGAGCGAAGATCATGGGAAATTTGCAATTTTAGCTTTGCTAGATGATCAAACGCACCATGTCGTTGGCAGAATGGACGTATTGATACCGCTGAATTTGAACCTAACAATGTTGGTATGGTACAAGACGATAATCCCCAGTGATGGCTTAAACTTCAGCTTTAAAGAACGTAGTAGTCACTGCCTATTATCGAACCATCAGTGTATAATCATAAGGTGCCGGCCAATTACAATACCGGTAGATAGTCACATACTAGTTACTGATTTTGGTGCATGTGTTCACCGGACAGCATGACCAGATGAACCTCTATTACACGCACGATAAATTCATACTGAAAATAAAAATTGATCTGTTGAGTTATCCATGATTTAGATGTAATCGTGATAGGGTGACATCTTCCTGGAGGCCATAGCTACCACGTGACTACTTTTCAATTTCCAATATCTGTTAGTCACTAGTGTTCAAGATTAGCAGTTTTCCTCAAAACACTTTAATTATTTATTATTAATATTTATTTCTTTTGCTGACATGTGTTTGGTTATGAATTTCCAGCTTAAAAATTCCCGTTAAATGGCAAGTAAATAGAGGGAGGGAGAAATGGTGGGAGAAGGAATGGTAAGTATCGCCTGAATCAGCATTGTGCTCGTTGGCGTCTTAGTTGAAACTCCAGTGTATAAATGTAATGGTTTATATCAGCAATTGCCCCATATGTTTTTCACGGCTATTGATTCTCTTTTCTAAAATAGGTGCACCTACTCGTACAATCTAAGCCGTATCGATGAAATGCTCGATAAAGTGCTATGGTAACTTTTGTGTCAGAAACCCGTCAGACTCTGGTTGGAGACAAGTTTCATGTTCATCCTCTCCATCGCATATGTACAATACATTATACTGAACATTCAACAATCAA
The DNA here is from genome assembly GCA_031002005.1 of Vandiemenella viatica. Taxonomy (NCBI): domain Eukaryota; kingdom Metazoa; phylum Arthropoda; class Insecta; order Orthoptera; family Morabidae; genus Vandiemenella; species Vandiemenella viatica. Next base: position 254,317,335 of record JARYHS010008074.1, read on the forward strand.
AATCTCCAGTATAGACCGCTGTACAGCTGCATTATATTACAGACGAGGAGGTGAAGCAACTCAGGAGATGCAGATGTCAGCGAAGTTCCTTCCCTATGAGACAGCGGCAGGTGCGCATGACGTCAGCTGTTGCACTCTATGCCAGTCACTAACTTCAGCCAATGAACCATTCCAGTTACATTTTTAACCACGTCAATTTATGAAAATCTAACGTTTCGCCCATCATTTTGCGGCCTTCTTCAGAGGACTCTTAGATTTTCATAAATTGACGCGGTTCAACCGGGACAACCAAGATAACATCGACAACGACGGCGGAAGTCTGCGCACCCACTATCTATATTGTTGTTCACAAAAAACAATAAGGACGATTTGAAGATATCATTAAGAAAGAATATCCTGCTTTATAGAAGAACTTGTAAAATGGTTTGCAGTGTGGTATGACAGCCATACAATAAGTTGATTATCGTCGTCTCACCTCCCTCAGAAAAAAAAGCAATACAAGACAGTGGCTGAGCTCTTATGTTAACTGGCTAGTGTTCTAACTGGAGAATACTGACGGAGCTATCGCACAGATACAGCATCAGGGAACGGTCAATTAAAAATTAGACAGACAGCAGATGGATTCTGCCAGTGCTGGCTATTAAAAAAGAAACAAGCGGAAAGGTAGCTTGCTCGCTAAACGAGATGTTACACGGCAACACGAAGTAAAAACATGATTTGGAAAGACAGTTATTTAATTTTCGCCTAGTGGCCATGATAATTGTGGATAGCAAATGCCTCACACAACAACGCGAGAACCTATTATTAGGTTGCAAATAAATGACGCTGAGATATCACTTGCAACATTCTTCTGTTGCGATACAACTCTAGTTACAACTCTTGTCAAATTATCAAGAACCTGGTTCTAAAACAGAAAGTTTTGTGATATCTACTATATCTACACGTCACTCTGCAAGATTTGTATCGGTTACCCGAATGCAAGGTATATTGCGATGCACAACACTTTTTACATCATGATAAACTAAAATCGAAAGGAACATTTGAGCATGGCAAAAATGATATTCTTGTAGACAACAGCTAAGCACACACTATTAGCATAGGGTATTGAACATTTATGAGAAATGTTTTGCAAAATTTAAAGGTTCTAACTAGTATTTACATTTCACCCGTACAAACGTGGTGGAAAATAATATGGCATTAATTTTTTCCAAAGTTTTTATTATAATAATATCATCTAGGAATTGTTAGTTAAGCATTTATTGCCAGAAACATGGGATCGGCTGGATAGCTACGTTGGGCTAGATTGGCGGGGGGGGGGGGGGGGGCGGGGGGTTCCGAACCAGGCCACGTAGCTTTCTATTCATATTATTTGTCACAGTTAAAATGAGGTGCAGAACACACAATAGCATGTAAATATTTATTTCCGTCATTTACGAAATTTACTCTAGTCTGAAAAGAGAAAACAGTACAAAATGGCTTCTAGAATCAATAGGGAAAAGGCTACGTGCCAAGCGGGGGGGGGGGGGGGGGGAGGGGGGGGGGTGATGTTGAGAGAAAAGCTACGTCAGGCTACGTGGAGGGAGGGAAGTTTACAGGAGGCCAAATGAAGTCTTCGCAAGTCATCACATTTGCTGCTTACTTTAGTTTCGGAAACACAGAACCCATAATCTCCTTCCAATAAAATCATGTTGACATTTTTATCATTTAAATGCTGGAGATGCTTAGTTATGACAATGGTCACAGAGTATCCCTGATATCCCGCATTTAAAAGAAAATTCAGTACACCGGCTTGGATCATTCATCCTTCCGTGGAATACCTGGAAAATCCTAAGTCCTCAGTCACTAAGTAAAGTCGCTAGTGGACACAAATTATTAGCAGCATAAATTTAATACGATAGGCATATTCTGTACGTGCCAAGCAAAATGTACGTAAGGCTAGTCTCACAATTCAGAATGGAAGAATGCTATATCAAGAAAAAATAAACATTTGGCAGAAATATTTGTGTCATAAGAATAAAGTTTCGAGTTTAACTTCATGTCGAACGTCATGACGTTATTTTTATTTCTGATTCGTTTGCACGATAGAGGCGAATCAATTTTCATGAATATAACTTTGAATATGAACATTATGAATGATGCAATAATCTGGCAGAAATTTTCAGACATAAATAAACGACGCACAAACCGGATTTCTGTCTTACTTTCTGCAACTCCAGTGTAGTCGACGCAAGAACAACTTGTAATATCACTTTTTCAAGTCACCTTACAACAACATTGAGTACCTACAAATATTAAATCTATAAATCCATAAATCAATGCCGGTGGATACTACGAGATGAGAAAACTTTTTAACCACAACATCCTTAACCACCGTTTATTTTTACTGACTTCCGACGAAGTAGTATACCACGTTGCTAGTCCAACAGATTGGTGTGTACGGGAAAATTAAAGATTAACCGAAACTCGTATTGCCATCATCGTTCTCGTCTTTATCACTTACTCCGGTGGTTTTATAGAATGAAGTGAATTGATGCAAGTGCAGGATATTCATTCAAAGAAAGGGATGTGTCTTCTAGGACACGCGTGTAAACATAAACAGAATATTCCAGCGGATTTTCAGATCGCATTAGTCCGGTATAATGATTTATTTTCAACTCACTTTAAGAGAAATCGCATAATTTGGCAAAAATTATTCGTAGAAATCATGAGAAGTCAGCTTTTTCGTACACTAGTTAGAACGCTGTCATTTCTCCCATCATCTAATTCTAAAATTAGTATTGGCTCTTACAGAGAGATTTTTTTGTTGTTGATCTGAATAAGCGGCTGTACTTCGTAATCTATAGATATATGTACAGAATTAGATTTCATTCTGTTTTTTTTTTATCGTATATCGTCTGAGGTATTAAGGATGTGAATGATCTATCAAACAAAATTTGTGTGTGTTTGCCCGTTCTTATCGCCTCAACGAAAGGAGTTTTAAAAAAGATTTTGGGCCTTTACGATTCACATGTTCTCACTTAGAATATTGGCTATCAACTGTGGACGCTTGTAACTACGCTAAGACAGCCAGATGCCGCTCTATTCGCGCTTCTGATGGTGAAACTGAAAACATGCGTAAGCAAGAATAATTCCTATAATTTCTTCACAAGTAAATCTGTCAGTGAATATTTTTTCACGTTTATATATCATTTGACTCAATATTGAAATTGATCACGAAGAGATTATGAATTAAATGAATTACTAACATCCTTGGCTGGAATTCCTGGAAACATGGAGTGGGGTTGGGGAATGGCAAGCCCGCAGCTAGTGAAGTAATTGTGTAGCACAGTGCTTGTTAACCTGTGGTTAACAGTTAGTCCGGGAAAATACGTTCCCAGGTGACATCAAGGAGCGTGTCGTTGCTTTGAGGCTTAAGGTAACGACCGTTTTAGGAGCTTTGGCCTTAAGGAACTGAGGTACGTGCCGATAGGACTGGTATCGTTGATTAATAATATACAAATCAATTTTATAAAAATTGCCTATCTTGGCGGTCCATAGATATTTGAAAAGCCAGTCATCGATGAGGTAAGCTATATCTTGAATTTAGTATTAATGCCGGCAGAGTCTGTGAATCTTTAGATAAGAGCTCGGCACACTTTGTAGATATACATCACCCAAGTCGAAATGTATCGAGAGCGACTTACATCCGACGCTGCTCTCTGATTGGGTAACGGATCGACTCTGCTGGTGGATGACAGCTGATATCGACCGATAATTATCTCGGGCCTTTGTTCGGCTCTGCTCTTTGTAACCAACTGCTGAATCTGACGAGGCGCTGAGCTGTAGGCTACATCCAACACGAGGGATTACATTACACCTCAAGCTCGTTATACGTAAGGCAGGTAACGTCTTTAACAGTGCAGCGCGACAAGAACCTCGGCATAACGCCAAGGACAGTCGTAGACGATGCCATGACCAGAACCTCAACTTGTAGAAATAAACTTCTCTAAAAACACAATAAATTTTTCTACCTGTTTTTAATTTTTTTAAATTCTTCCAAGACTTGCAATAATTTTTTCAACTCTTTTGAGTTTTATTTACACGCAACACTTGAAAGACAACTTGAACTCTATTTGAAAGTAACTTTGTTATTATTTTTTATTAATATTTATAAATTTTTATTATTTTATACGTGGAAAAAACTTAGTACACAATCTGTGCACGGAACTCTGATTGCAGGAAAGTAACTCGCACTGGTAATGCTAGATATAGTTCAGTGTTACCCTTGTAGCTACAGCGCTGTGTGATGGATTGGAACAGTCTTTGGCTGGAGGAGATATAAGGACATATCACGCATGGTAGAAAACTATGATTATAATCGTACTGTGACAAACTTAAGAAATGTTGTGAAGCTAGTTACTAATACTCTGTATTGAAGAATCTGTAGAAGGTAAATCATAATAAGGGTAAGTAAGCCGATGCAGCTAGTAAATGAAGAAAGCGTCCTGACACAGGCAACATAGTGTCGAATTAGCATTACTGAAGAATTAAGTTCACGCCAAGGCAGCTTTGAGAAACGCTGTTGAATAAAATGAACCTGAATTATAACGAGTTATAAACGATTGGGGTCAAGAATAATTGTAATTTAGTATGTAAAGATGTAAGTTCAGTAAATGTACAACTGGGAGATGAAAATCAGTGTTCGAAATCGGATATCGATATCAATAGTATTGACTGAAAGCAGAAGAGTTAACCAACGTTAAAAATAGAGAAGTATAAATACACTGCTTTCCAGGTAAGTGGAGTACTGATATGTCTAATGATATAGGGAAGAGCCTACATTCGGCGTTCTTTTTAGATACTAAAGAGGACGCATAATGTAGTCCCTCTGCTAGAAGGCGATAAACAGTCCACAAAGCGATAAAGAAGAATAAATTATTATTAAGTTAAGAGATGTCTTGAAATCAAAATCAGCTTATAATACATAAAAAATGTTTAGTAGAGAATTAAAACCCTTTTCTATCAGTGGTTAACCTTTATAGGAACTGATGTCCTTCATTTCTAAGTAATGTTGTAGGATTATAATATGGTTTTTTGAATTTTGAGGCGTAGCTATATTCTAAAGAGGAATGGAGTGAGCAGCGTAGAAGGATAGGTGTGGAAAAAGGCATGAAAACTGCACGCAGACTGGGCGAAGCGACTACCTGTGCTCCGATATGCCAATTTAAATCTGTATTGTATGGCTAGAAGGTCTGGCGCTCTGTGGAGGAACAAAGCACGTGCGACCCCGTGTCTCCGTCCTTAATTGGCCACGTGTCTACCCCACCAGCTGGGGCTGATTGTTTTCTCACCAGGTCATCGGTGTACGGCACAGACTTGGCACAAACAACGAAACTACAGTCTACAAGTAATTTGATTCAATCCGATTATTTTGGAAGTAAAAATATTTTATGGAGACACGATGCAAATATGAAATAAAATTCGAAGCATTATGATTTCTCTAAAAACTGACATAGTGATTTTTTTTCACGTTGTACACACGGCTTGAATTCCCAATTTACCAAACTTTGTGCATTATGTTGTCCCGTGTAATAATTTAGTGAAGAAAAATGATGAGATGGGCTTTATTTTTATTTTTTTTTTACTTAAGGTTTTACGCCTCGTCGACTTCAAGATCATTAGAGGCGGAATGGGATTGAGGGACAAGGAACGGGAAGGAATTCAGCCATCACCTTTTGAAGGAAGCATCCCAGGATTCGCTGGAGTGATTTGGGGAAACCACGGAAAACCCAGAATTTGGAGCCTGGATGGTTGTGCAGCGAATGATAAATAGTGAATGTGAGTAACGTATTAACTTTCAGATGGATCTGAAATTTAATTGCAACGATAAATGTGAGCAAAGGTTCTCTGACAGTTACATTTGTACTCGTTACGGTAGCAACTATTTTGTATGCGTCTTACATACACCGAACAGGCAGAACATTATGACTACCTACACACTATCGATACAAACTAGTCCAGGAGATAGCAGCGTCACCTGACGAGGAATGACTGCTAGATACACGCACGGTGCATGTAGTATCAGTGACCATGCTATCCGTGTTAAAAATGAGGAAAGCGCGCGATCTATCTGAGTTTGACCAAGGGCAGATTGTAATGGCCCAGAGGGTTGATGTGAGCATTTCAGAAACTGCACGACTTGTCGGGTGGGTGTTCGAGGAGTGCGGTGGTGAGTGTCTTCAACAAGTGGCGAAACCGAGGTGAAACCACTTCCAAAGATCCAGGGGTTGGGCGGCCACCCCTCATGACAGATGTCGCAGGTCGCGGGCTAGGCATACTGGTAAAAGAGCGCATGCGGCGAACTGTGGCGGAACTAATATCAGACTCTAATGCTGTGCAAAGTACAAGTGTTTCTGAACACATAGTGCACCGATCACTCCTAAGGATGGGCCTCCGCAGCCGGTGACCCCTGCATATGACATATGTTAACACCACGACATCGCCAACTACGACTGAAATGAGAACCGGACCATCGTCACTGGGCTTTGGTGCAGTGGCAAAGCGTTGCATGCTCTGATGAATCCCGGTATCTTCTTCATCATGCCGATGGGAGGGTGCGAATCCGTCGTTTTCCAGGGTAACAGCTTATTGACACCTGTAATGCGGGAAAGAGACAAGCTGGCGGCGGCTTATTGACGAGGACATCCATGGGTACAATGTAGCTCGTGAAAGGCACCATGACGGCCAAAAAGTATGGTACACTGGTTGCAGACCGCGTATGCCCCTTCATGACGACCATGTTTCCCATCGGCAGTGGCATATTTCAACAAGATAATGCGCCGTGTCACAAGGCCAGGAGTGTGATGGTAGTGGTTCAAGGAAGACAGTGGCGAGTTGAAGTTGGTGTGTTAGCCTCCCAACTCACCAAATCTGAACACGATCTAACACATCTGGGATGTGATTGAACATAACGTCAGAGCTCATCCCCCCCCCTCCCCCATCAGCCTGGAATTCACGGGTATTAGGTGACTTGTTGGTGCAGATGTGGTGCCAACTCCCTCCAGCGAACTGCCAAGGCCTCGTTGCTTCCATACCAAGACGCGTCGCCACTGTTATCTGTGTCAAATACTGACATACCGGCTATTAGGTAGATGGTCATAACGTTCTGTCTGATCAGTGTATTTAAGTAAGTCCCGGAATAAATGAAAGGAGTTAAGGAGCAGAAAAATCTTCAGGAGGGGGGGGGGGGGGGGGGGGTAGGTAGAAATCTGAAAAAGAATATAAGTGTCACAGAAAAGCGCATTGGTCTTGACTTGGTAAGGTCGCCAGTTCGAGTTCTGTCTTGGGCATGAGTGTTTAAAGTTAACTATTCTTTCCGCCAAGTGTTGCTCGTAATGCTGTATATAGAAAAATAAGAGAAAATATACAATTGAAAGAATCAACACATATACACTGTTAGCGGTGATGATATGCACATGATGATAAAATGGAAAATGTTGAAGCCGGCTTTATGTTTTCCAAGCCAAATGATATTAAATAAAAGTGAAAACGAATTATTAGTCGAACATTCTACATACCAAAATTGACGTAGGGATCCGAAGCACGAGTGAGGGATGAAAGAAAGAGGTATTATTTGAATCCGGGAAATGTAAATGAAAATCCAGAGGATATGGGTTGGAGTAACTGGAGCGAACAAGTTTGGAAATAAACATGTGAGGTAGTAATTGAGGAACATATACAGCAGAGAACAAAAGAATGGAAACTCCAGCTTCAGAGGCACCTGAAGGGTGAAGAACCAGTGCAAAGGAAAATACGTTTTTGCAACAGAAATAAAAATCACCTCGACGTCGATAAAGAGACGCAGGATTGATGGATTACAACTAATTGGGCAAAATTTAATGCACCGCAGGGCGGTCTGGTGGCTCAGTGATTATTACATCTGACTGGGGACCCCAGGCTCGAATCCCGGATTTGGTTGGGATTTTCAACGGCCCTTAACCCAGCTTACTATGTGAAGTATGTGGAAACACTTCCGTGTCTCGGATTCCACGATAAACTGTAGGTGTCCTATATAAGGTAGGATTACCTGGTTTGGCTAGGTGGTTACGATAGGAGTGGATTGCACAACTAGTAAGAAACCCTGTCACCACATCATTACGGCCACGCGAGATTATTTTATAGTGTAAAACAGTACAAAATTCGTGGGATTGTACTAATAAGTAATAGACTATTATTGCGTAAATGAAATATAGAGTTGATATACTGTTTGTAATTTATCGGATGACCGGATTGCAGTGAATTGCTTTCTGTGGCATGTCATTGCACCGCTTCCTAAATCATATCCGAGGAACACTGGAATTAGCAGTCTTAACTCTGAAAAGAGGGAGAGGAACATGGAAGTGGCCGAATCCAGTATTTTTGGCTGTACAGTTATTCATAGTCGAAGACATTCAATCAGGGAGTAAACTGGGGAAAGGAACAGGAGGAAATTCGGCAATAGCCTTTTCAACAAACCATACGGCACGATTTAGGAAAATCATGGAATATCTGGCTTTCCGGACAAGTGATCCTCCCAATGATGGTAAATGGGGTAAATTACAAAACTTATCATAATAAGGCTAACTACTGAAGATTTTGCATCAAGTTTATATTGTGATGCCAATGATGACATTGACAGACGATATAGGGAATGTATTAATTCGCGCGTGATTGAAGCTTTGCTTTTCTAGCGGCAATATTAGCGGAGATTGTGGTTAGGCTGAAATGCAACCTGAACCAAGTTGACAACTGAAGCTTTTTGATACAGCACAAGGCACGAGAAATTACAATGAGCTTTATTTTCTAACAATTCTATTTAGTTAAGCAACTGCAGAGAAATAAATCACCATAACACTCCGTTAAACCCGTCATTTTTGTTGGGCTTTGAGGTTTGTAATAATAATAATTAATAACAATTTCGGCAATACTTTACAAAATATATACTAGTTAATGAAAGTAAAACAATAAGTGACAACAATTTCGGCCAAACTTTACAAAATAAGTACTAGTTGATGAGAGTAAATAATATTAAATTTGGAGTTGGCCATGATCCACAGTTGTTGCATAAATGTCTATTAACAACTGTTTTATTAATGTTTTAGCTATGATATGTGGCCGTAGGGAATGCCTGACGGGGCTGCATAACAATAAATTTGGTGTTGGCCATGATCCACAGCTGATGCATGTAAATGATTTTTGCTGGCATCGCGTACTATGGCGAGAAGTATAGAAACCGTTAGTATAGGCTTCCTCTCTGAAGCGAAAACATTACGCAATCAAAGAGGTTAGCAAGAAGAAAGATAAAGACATTTCAAAAAATAAAATAAATAGTCTAGAATAATTTGCGTTGACTTCGAGGAAACGCAGCTTTGGGGCGCTATTCACCGTGACATGGTACTTACTCTTTGATGCGAGGCTGTTGTTCTGTCAGGGAGCTGATACGAGCAACAACAGAATGAGTATTGCGGTCTAGCTACAGCCCAACGTATGCGGCCTCCGTATAGCCCGTTCATCCAACCACACCATGAATAATTTATACCTTAAAGGTGACGTACGTTACCGGGCATTGTATGCAGTTCCTACACAATGCGTAGAATGCTCAAAGACCTTAAGCAGAGTGTGAAATGTGTGGCGTTTCGCACAGTACTGTGGCAAGTCTTGGCAAGGCATATGGAATGTTAGTGTCAGAGCAGTCGGCACTAAACTCTTAAGAGGGTGAGGTTAGTGTCAGAGGAAGACAAGAAGTAATACGGTTTAAGGTTCATAGTGCGACGTGCGATAGCAAAGAAAAAGACCCTCTTAAGAAATAGTTGCCACTGAACATTTCCTCGTCACTTTATAGCAGTGGAAAGACAAACAATACAAGACTAATCTTGGAATGGAAAGCGAATTGGTGATGGGTAAAAGAAGAAAAATAAAGAATGTTAACTATTGTAATCAGTGGATATTAAGATAGGTAAAGGTACAAGAAGAATGGTGAAAGACTAAGGAAATTTGAAGTCCATGATCCATTACGTCACACAACAAGAAACAGGATATATGACAATGGAAAGAAAGACATGAAATGTTGCCTGTAAACCAGGAGATAGAATCTCACGAGAACAGATCAAAAATAATTTCTTAAATTTTAAATTACAAAACTTATCATAATAAGGCTGACTGCTGCGTTAGAGGGTTAAATCCTAGTCTCAGTGCTCAACATTTGTAAAACTGGTAACTAGGTCACTTTTGTAATCGCGTACGCCATTCACAGCGGAATAATGAAGACACTACGTAAATTGTCAGATAAGAATTTAAAAATTTCTACTGCTATGTGCTAAACACCAAGAATATCTCTTTTCCCCCGCACAATTGAAAAGAAATGCTATCATCTTTGGTTCCTGCGAAACACAATATGACAAATATTTGCGCCTAATAAAACATATTGAAAGTATAAGAAAAAATTGTCGTCTCATTTAAAATGAAATCTAAGTACAATCCAGGTTATTAATAAAATTTAGCAAAACTGTTTCCATTAATATATATATAAAATATATATATATATATATGTATCAGTTCTTCCAAACATTTTTATCAACAAAAATAGGTACACGTAAGTGATATATGCGTAACTATAACCTTCAACCTTAAACTCGGTCATGCACAACTATTTTACATTGAACAGTACATTTAGTATCCTGTGGAATGATGTGTAGAACGGAATACCGCTTAGCCCACGCATTGACGCCTGACAGAGAGGAGTTATATACTCGTCACCACCGAGCGTGGTGAATGAGCAGTAACGCAGTGCCTTGCATTCGGGAAGAGACGGGCTCGAGTCCCGGTCCAGCCTTCGAGGTTTCGGTTTTACATGGTTTCCCCAAATCACTGCAGGCGAATGGATTACTTTTGTGTGCGGGTCTTGTGTGTTTTTAGCATAGGGTGTTATTTGATTTTTTTTTTTTTACCTATGGCTTTACGCCACGTCGAGGTCATTAGAGGCTGGATGGTAATGCGGACGAGGAACGGGAAGGAATTCGGCCATGACTTTTTGAACGAAGCATCCTGGCATTCGCCTAGAGTGATTTGGGGAGTCCATGGAAAACCCAAATCAGGATGCCCGGACAGGGATTCGAACCGGCGTCCTCCCGAATGCGAGGCCAGAACGTTAACCACTCACTCACCACGCTCGGTGTGTTGTTTGAATTGAGTTCAGATATCCAATCGCCATCAACAGCCTTGTGAAGAGATGTGGCAATTTAGATATATGACTATTTTTATTGTATGCAATCTGGTGTTTACGAATGGTGAACCACAACTTCTTCCAAGCACCATTGGGGAATATTTCTTCCATCATTTGAGTTAACCCTGTTTCAGGTGGCAGACATTATCGTGACGCCGAAACGGCTTGACACAATGGGCCTTTTTACCCTGCGGAATAGTGAGGAAGAATGAAAAAGATTTTTTAATTTTTTGCTTAAATGATGTTCTAAGGCGATTTTGAACACGGTATAACGAATAGTTGCTATTGAATGAAACGATAAATGTCCACGAGATACTCTCAACATTTGATGATGAAGGTGACACGTCGGTTTGAATCTGCCAGCCAAAGGTCTTTACAATAAGCCTCCTAGCAAATTGTCAGAACTATTATACGATTCTAAGTGGATATAATATTAAGGGCTCAGCTGTACACAGTTATTGCTTGAAGGTATGTGGTCCGTTTGAATAAAAGAGGCAGATACTAACGTTTAAGCCTTCAATTCAATAAAAAATTGTAATTTAAGAATTTTCTAAGTGGCACAATTTTTTTTTTAATCTGTTTAACGTCTCTCTAACAGCGAGGTCTTTGGAGACGGGAAAGGATGGGGGGGGGGGGGGGGGCAAGGAATGGGAAGGAATTCGGCCATGGCCTTTTGAAGGAATTATCCCGTCATTTGCATGGAGTGATTTGGGAAACCATGGAAAACCCAAATCTGGATGCCCGGACGGGGATTCGAACCGCCATCCTCCCGAATGCGAGGCCACAACGCTAACAGTTACACCACCACGATCGGTATTTTTTCCATTTGACTACACCATTATATGTAACGTGTTAAATGATTCTAAATTTAAGTTTTATTCTGATTTCATATTTCATTTTACTATATCGTGTAAGATACATCTATTTTGAATTTTTGACAATTTTTAAACTGTATTATCGTTACCATGTTTTAGTCACATCCTGTCACCCTCCCTCAGTCACACTTTTTTCTGTTTATTGGAGGCTTAGATGAAAACGTACTTATTTATTTACAGCAAAGCGAAGTTTTATGAGCTGGATGCGTAGTTCTTAGCAAAAGTCCACCGAGCCTGGCGGGTGAGCGCTAACGTTCTGGCCTCGCATGCGGGAAGACGCAGGTTGAAATCCGTGTCCTGCAACAAGACTTCGATTTTACATGGTTTCCAGAAATCACTCAAGACAAATGTCGGGATGGATCCTTCAAAACACCTTGGCCGAATTCCTTCCCGATCCTTGTCCCCATTGCTCTCGGGTCTTTAACAACCTCGACGGCGATGAAGTATAAAGCCATAAAAATGAAAAAGTAGCAGAGAAAAGAATGAGTATATATAGTTGTGTAGTTATTTAACAAATATTAAAAAAATAAAAAATTAAGAGATTTATAATTACTACAGAACATAAAAACATAAAGCGTGTTTGTCATAGTAATTATTTAATTAAATGAGGAAACATGTTCACGTTTGAATGAGTATACAGTCTTTATCCAGTTCTAATTTAACGAATAAATACAAAACTTAGCGTGCTACTGTTTGGAAGAGGCGAAATCAGAGCGTTGTTTGTTTGTTGGCAACACTTCAGCGGAGCGGGGAACAGATTGCGGGAGACACTGGAAAAGTTTTCCTCTGGTGTTGTAATGGCCGTTGCGAGGGCTTCTCGTTAAAACGAAGTCCACTGTCATTTTTCCAGAAACATTAGAAGCCCATCGTAGCACTGATATCTAAGTTTTGAAAGTGGAAAATTGTGTTACGGTTTCTGCCATGGTATTTGCAGTTGAAAACAGCCGAATAAAATATTCACATGCAATGAAATCTTCAGGAACGATTCTCAAACAAACGGATACTTGTTCAGTTCTGGAAATATCGGGAATGTCGTCTACTGAAATAGGTTAAAAATCTGCTGCTCTTATTTCTATAAAGGTTTCTCACAATACTGTGGTAATCATCAATTCAAAAATTTCATCATGACAATTATGATGAAGCCATTTGTGGGCATCTCTCTGCAGCCCCGATTTCAGTTCGTTTACATCTTGAGCTCGAGCCTTTAAAAAAGTCATGAAATTTTAAATTCTCTCATAATTCTATGCCCCCCATTGCAGAAACGATCAAAGGAGCCATTTTGTCCTTAATATTGGTGGAGACCTATTCTCAGGAGATGTAAAAAAAAAAAAAAAACTGTACGGAATGATTGTCGGCGCACGGAAAGAATTGGAAATGGCATACGAAACATGTTGTATATTTCACATTGCTTCGCGAAATTTATATATATTTAGGTTTGCGGAATTGGAAATGTGAAAAAGCTGTGTAATGTGTAGCTTGCCTAATTTTATAAAATTGTACTCTACGTATGTTTTGTACCATAGATATACTTAATAGGCCATGTCTGACTTACTGTAGAAAAAATATCAGAATGGGAATAGAGCTACTATCATTCTCTCTCTAATTTGAAAATGGTATTAGAACGGCCGTAATCGTGGCTCATGTTCTGTCTTGGAGCCCTGGCGTATGAGAGAATGAACAGTCTATTACATATAACTCTATGCTCAGCTGGTCTGCTCTCTAATTCTTTCTTTTTCTCAGTTCTTTCCTTTAGGGGGCATCCATAAATTACGTGAGGTGAAATAGGGGAGGGGGGGGGGGAGGTTCCGGCGAAATCTCACCAGATCTCACCAAGGGGGACGGGGGGTCTACGGAAATCTCAAATTTGCGGCAAAGTCGATTTTAGGAGGGCATTTCGTCAAAAAAGTTAGGGTGTGACCTAAAAAAAAAGTTTTCGGGGCGATTTCTAGGGGGGGGTTCTCACGGACCAGATCTCACCAGAGGGAGGGGGGGGGGGGTCCGGCCAGATCTCACGAAATCTCACCAGGGGGGAGGGGGGGTCCAAAAATCCGGAAAAAACACCTCACGTAATTTATGGATGCCCCCTTAGTCACTCTCAAATTCCGGGTGGGTGCTGCTACCCACCAACCATACCCATATTTTCCGCCTACCCTTACTGTGTGATTCTTTACACAAGCAACACATAAAGTTACAAGGCCATGCACTGAAATCAGAGCGAGTATCATCTAAACTGAATGTTTGATTCGAATTTAGCTAGTTAAATTGCTTCTGTGGTACAATGCTACAAAAATTTAAGCAAAAAATTACTCATTGGATAGGCTATAGTATGATTGAAGCACAAACGTCAAGAATAATACAGTTTTAGAGATTGGATGGCAAGTTTGCAAAAAACGATGTTTTGGAAAGGCGAAATCATTCTATATATTTTTTGATCAAATTTTCTATGTTTAATGCTCTTTCTCAGTAAAATTCCTCTTCACTTGTGGGTAGAAGGACATTGATAAGGCATCAGTTTCGGAACGAGATACTGTTAGTCAAACCCCCAGGATGTACTGGGCCAATACAGCAAGTGCTACCTTCACGTGCTAAGGGTCACCGGGTCGAACACGGCCTGGGCACTGGATTTTTTAATCAAGTATTGTGTTTGTGCGTCGTGTTGTTCTTCGCTTTACCTTTGAGAAACAGTTTGAAAAAGCATGATAGTAATAAGAATTAATACACTTTAGTTGACAATATCGTTTAATCGGACAGATTCCACACTGAAATAATATTTCTTTAATGTTCGTACTATTGCTCCTGTAGGAAGTCTAGTATTGAATTCCAACGTCTAAGCTTGTAATCACACAATCAAGGACAATCCCATATCTGATGTACAGGTATAGGCAGATACAGTGTAGAGTATTTCTAGCCCATAGTATCTTTCCGGAGAAATATAACAGAGTGGTTACGCTCAGAGTGGATAGTGTTGGTGTTGTTAAATGTAAGTATGATTGTAATGTTTGTGTGTCCACTATAGTATGTTGCTGATGAGAGATGAAGGAAGCGAAAGGGTTGTAAGAGATATCAGCGTTTTTACAAGTAGGTCTTCTCTTAGGAAAGATACCAAACGGCCAGCGAAGTTTAACGTTTCAATTCGACGGAAGAATCAGCATATATAGCAGAGGTAGCCAACCCAAATGATCTTGCGGGTCACTTTGGGAATGCATCATAACTCCGCATCTCGCCTATAAAATGATATATTCGCAAGAATATTATTTTAAAATTAAAGTTAATTTTTTCTCATAATTTCGACTGATAATTTTTGTATATAGGGGCCTATAAATGCAAAAATAAAAAAAAAAACAACAACAACAACAAAAAACAAACAATAATTGGTTTTCGCTACTTTAGCCATTATAAAATAAATATATATTGTATAAGTGTGAAGAATCTCGCAGGTCAGAAAAATAATTAAGGCGGGCGGCGGGTTGGCCACCTTTCATATAGAGTGTCATATCCGCCCGCTCATACATACAGCGGAGAGGTTTGGGTTTTATCCCAGGCGTTTCTAACATAATATAAAATTAAAAGAACCGATCCATATCAACGGTGATAATTAACCAGTTTATTTTCTACTCGCGTTAGGTAATTTAAGTTTTAACTAAGCAGATTTGTTAAGTTTGCTGCGTTTCTGCCCATAAATGCACATCCCACAGCCCTGTTTCGTCACTCCATATAAGTTTCGAGACGCAGACTCTTGAAAACAAAACGCTTTGTGCTGCGCCCATATTATGAGTACCAACACCACTTCAGGTGCTTGAAGAGTTATAACAGTGACAGTATAGCTGTAATTAATATTTCCATTACAAACGCAAAACACAGATAGTTTTTGACACTGGTTTGGTATCATACATACAACTGCTCCCCCAGGAAGTCGAAAAGTCTGGTACAGAATTCAAGCGTCTCTGCGCGCCAACCAGACAGTCAAACAATGAGTGTCTGCCCGAGAAATACGATGTTTCTGTAACACAGGTAGCTGAGAGTGAAAACAATCAGGACTGTTTGCTTGATTAGCCTACGGTGTTTCGACATTCATCTTACGCCTCGTCAACGGCTAAGGTCATTAGAGGCGGGATGAGACTGGGGACAAGGAACGGGAAGGAATTCGGCCATGGCCTTTTTGAAGGAAGCATCCCGGCATTCGCCTGGAGTGATTTGGGAAACCATGGTGTAACGTTCTGACCTCATTACCTGATTTAAAATTATAATTAATTTTATTATTTTATTTTATTATCATGAAAGGTAGAACTTGCTTGAATACTTTATACGAGAAATCACAAATGGTTTTATTTCAATTAATCACATGACATACATAACAAAATTCGTTAAAATTAATTAGTTGTCCTTTTGTGGGCGCCAGGGTATTTTATATAAAATACACAAAATTTAAACAGTAAACGAAGTCAACATTTTGACTGTTCACTTCTGAAAGAGATGTTTGCTCCGGGCTATGAGAGTTCTTATCTGCAGGGTCGTAGCTGGGCAATACTATGAACTTGAAAGTCTAGCTAGCACAGTGTCCTTCATTGGCGATGTATAATTACCGAATGTACATGTCTGCCGCCACACATTGGATGACGGTCTTCTCTGCTATGGACCAGTGTAGCACAGTTCCTCAGATGTCGTCCTTTGCCTGAGCTCATCTGCTCAAACAAAATAGCGGGTGTCCGGATCCAGGTAGCAGCAACAGTCCCACTCACGAATAGACAGTCCACATCGACCGAACGTGCTGGCCGGCCGGCATCGAATATCTCTTCCCTCGTTCGTCGTGCCACATGCAAAACAGAAAACTCTCGCCGATCACCCTGTTTGTCTACCTGGCAAGCACAAATCTCCCCTCCATTAGGCACTCACTATTCTCCCCTCGCTAATTCTAGGAACCGGCCTGCTGGCATTCCTCAGATCTGCCGCTCCACACTTGTACAATGTACACTGCGCCCAAACGCCCACTAAAATATTCCACATTTTAAATAATAAACATATAGTTTATTAATGTAACTAGCGGTCACAAGACGCGTTCGTTACATATTCCCCCTGGTTCGGCAAATTTAAATAAACTAGTTTATTTAAATTTTCACAATAAGAAATACAAATTTGCCTTCCTCGTCCACTAATCTAACATTGATTATAACTCTGGTAACCTATTCTAACCTATTCCATCACAAGTTCCACCGACATGAATATTCAACCGAACATATGTCCCTTGGCTACTTTGTACATAGACTTTTCTTACTCCCATCCCTGATTGTGGGTAGATTTGTGCAAGCCTTAAATACATAATATAACCATTTCAAATGTAACCTTATAAGTAACAAATTATTGTAGTGATATAGATGTTCTAACACAATAACATTTTATATCAAATTGAAAATTTAACTTAGACACCATTCTTAATAAATATAACGCAATACATCATAAGTTGTGACAATCATAGATATTCAACACATAGGATAACACAAACATAATCTCAATATATAATGAATGAATAAACCTGATGGGAACATATCCTTATCTGAATAATAATAAAAAAAAACTTTTAAGCAGTGAAGTCACCATCTATGAAGTGCAGGGTTGTCCAAAGCAATGCAAGATTGTTCCAAATATTTTGTTACTATGTCACCGCGAAGCAAAGTATTTGTAATGGATTTCCGCCACCATCCTTTGAATATACATAATGACAATTACATCCCCTTTTATCTCCATTCGTTACAGACCTCGCGTGATTTTTAAATTAACATTATCTCGATCAAGTGTACGCGGATGCCGCTCCAGTATACTTCCCGATTTCCCAAGACAACGTTATAAGTACATTTGCACCATGGCATAAAAGAATTTTGTTCATGGAATGCTGATTCGCGTAATTCCTTATGAACAAAACAAAATAAAATATTATCTACCTAGTACCTCGGAGATCCTTTTCCCTTGGCTACTTGGTGATTTGATATGCCACACAACATCTGTGAAGTTCCAGAAATTATCTGTAAATGTACCCAACGTTTTGGAATCCTTCTGTCTGCCAGAAATCAAGTCCCTACATATTATCTCGGCAAGTTTTTATCCTTTTCCGGCACATATATGCCCATCGTCACTATCAAGAGAAACAAGTTGCACTAAATGATCCTCGCGCGACTGTACCAAAACTTTGTGATAATCAGAATACTCTTTCAAGTTTCGTGAATTATGGGGTTAAAGTCATTGGTTCCATTAGTGAATAAGTAGCCGTTAACTGAGATTATCCTTTTCACCATGCATGGAATATATATATTATAATAAACTTTGCAAAAGCTTCTTATTGGTGTATGATTGTGGACTGGTGCGTAATAATACTCGTTGCCCTACAGTGAAAGTTTGATTATGCTTTGGTCTTGCTATATCCGCATCATTCTCCTCATCCTCCACACCACCATTTCGCCAGTATGTTAAATTAATAAGGCAAAACTGTGGAGAGCCCTCAGCATCCCCGGCGAAATCTCATTGTTTTAATTGGTCACCCTGCGATGTTTCGCGTGCGGCACCAACTCTCAATTCATATTCACTTTCGTCCTGAATGCTATTGTCGGGATCGACGGTTAGAATAGCATTCACCTCCGGCGAACCCCCGCGTGTTTGCCCGTGACCATCCCGCTGACCATCAGTCTTCCAAGGTTTCTTATCGCCAGATTGGGCTTGCTTCCAATTTTTACCTCCCTTGAAACTTTGCCCGTTATTCTGATTATTTGGCCGGAAGTATCCATGAGAATTAGAGCGATTGTCCTGCACATTTTCCGCGCACTGTTCACGGCTCGCTCGTTGTCCTATGGCATCTAGATTCCGCAGTGTTTCTAATAAATCAGTGATATTCTTTACATATACAGGCGAAATGTGTTCTTGAACCCTAGGACTGAAATGTGAACTTATTACATCAATGAACTCCGCGTCCGGCATCACTGTGTCAAAATAACGACTTTTTACGACTAACCGTTCCACATACCTTTCCATTGAATCACCAGGCTTAGGAACGTACTTTCCTTGGTAAAATCGCATCCTAGCTTGGTTTTCTGACCAGAAAGTACTCAAAAACAACTCCTTAAACTGTGCGTATGAGATGTCTGGAGTACACGCTACTTGTAACCATGAACAATCTTCTTCAAAAATGACTGGCTAATGATTAAAAGTTTTGCCGACTCCGGAACAGCTTTAATTTGAAAGTATCTTTCAAGATCATCGAGGTAAGCTTTCGGGTTTATCCCCCCCTTGGAACCAAATCTAGGAAGCTTTAACTCGATATTCCCCGAAAAAAAGCTGAGCACAACTAGCTCGACATTGTCCATTGTTGCTAGCAGAGTTATTCCTTTCGGTTAGTTTACTTTCCAAATTACGTAATTTTACCTCCGTTTCGGCAGCAAGGTTACGCTGTGATGTTTCTAGATTCTTTTGACTTTCCTCCATTTCTCCCACGGATTTCTTAAGGTCTCCAACTTCAGATCTTATTTTACCTAAATTTTCTTCAACACCATCTTTTATTGAATGAACAAACTCAGAAATCTCACCTAAATTTTCACTGTTTTCTGTGCGCATTTGTTCAATTGAACTTTTATTCGCTTCTACTTTACGGCAAATTTCATTGTTAGTCGTCTCAAGTACATTGCAAGAAGACTTTAACTCCGTCTGGACTTTGCTTAAAAGAGTGATCTCAGAGCTAATTTCCTTTTTAAAATCATTTATTTCTCGGCCAATTTCTCCGCGAAAAGTAGCAAATTGCTCTTCAATTCTTTTGTGAGCCATTTCTTGTTTTCTTTCAAGACTCTCGATTTTACTAGACATTTGCACTGAGAGTTCAGACAATTTTTCATTGGATTCTTGAAATTGTGTTGTAAATTGAGCAGATAATTGTGAAAATTTCTCCATTAATAAAGCCGCTATATCGTTCATCTGGTGTTGCTGAGTCTGCAATGCAGGAATCACCGAGACGTTTTTCACACTCATGTTGGAGGTAGTCTGAAAATTATCCAAATTCTCCTGCCCTAATTCAGCGGGTGATTGAGTGGAATAAACTATTTCTGCATGATTTTTGTCTTCCCCGATATGATCCCTATTTGAATTAGTGGGTGCTGGCTCATGTGATAAATTTGACCCTTCCATGATTTCTTTCGACATGTTAATAATAGTACTGGATCTCAAGCGCATTACTATAAACTTCACGCTAATTTCAACTATTTCGTTGACACAAAAAGAATATTCCAATACACAACAACAAAGAAAAGAAATAAGGATTGCAAAACACACCATCAGAAAGACTTTACACTAATCTGCAAATAAAATGCCTCAATAAAATCCGCGATTGCACAATAAAATCAAACCCAAAGAACATTCCACAGCACATTCTATAATTTAAATGGAAAAATTACAAGAAGAATTTACTCATCAAATACCTTCGCGTAAAAATGGTTTAAATATGAAAGGATATCGTTACCCTGGACATATGGCTCGAAATCCACACAAATATTTCGACAACTACTTGCAATTGCCATACAGAAAGCATCACAACAATTATCAACGCCGTAATACAATAGAATTTGAGTGCATTTGGGCAAACCCATTGCACATTCCCATGTCACACATAAGATAATTATTATTTAACACACACAATGCACACAAAATAAATTTATCAGATCTTATTGCAGAACCAACTTGCATCTAAGATCAACAAGTACAACATGAATTTATACATGCATTAACTACGCAAACTAATACAAACTACTTTCTATCTACAAAATAAGAAAGTTGCCAAGGACATAGTGCTGTCTTTCGTTCATAGCATAATTAATTTTTGCAATTAATAATCGAAAAGCCCCACTTGGTTCGCCATTGTAACGTTCTGACCTCATTACCTGATTTAAAATTATAATTAATTTTATTATTTTATTTTATTTTCATGAAAGGTAGAACTTGCTTGAATACTTTATACGAGAAATCACAAATGGTTTTATTTCAATTAATCACATGACATACATAACAAAATTCGTTAAAATTAATTAGTTGTCCTTTTGTGGGCGCCAGGGTATTTTATATAAAATACACAAAATTTAAACAGTAAACGAAGTCAACATTTTGACTTCACTTCTGAAAGAGATGTTTGCTCCGGGCTATGAGAGTTCTTATCTGCAGGGTCGTAGCTGGGCAATACTATGAACTTGAAAGTCTAGCTAGCACAGTGTCCTTCATTGGCGATGTATAATTACCGAATGTACATGTCTGCCGCCACACATTGGATGACGGTCTTCTCTGCTATGGACCAGTGTAGCACAGTTCCTCAGATGTCGTCCTTTGCCTGAGCTCATCTGCTCAAACAAAATAGCGGGTGTCCGGATCCAGGTAGCAGCAACAGTCCCACTCACGAATAGACAGTCCACATCGACCGAACGTGCTGGCCGGCCGGCATCGAATATCTCTTCCCTCGTTCGTCGTGCCACATGCAAAACAGAAAAACTCTCGCCGATCACCCTGTTTGTCTACCTGGCAAGCACAAATCTCCCCTCCATTAGGCACTCACTATTCTCCCCTCGCTAATTCTAGGAACCGGCCTGCTGGCATTCCTCAGATCTGCCGCTCCACACTTGTACAATGTACACTGCGCCCAAACGCCCACTAAAATATTCCACATTTTAAATAATAAACATATAGTTTATTAATGTAACTAGCGGTCACAAGACGCGTTCGTTACAATGGAAAACCCAAATCTGGATGCCCGGACGGGGATTCGAACCCGCGTTCTCCCGAATGCGAGGCCGAGAACGTTAACCGTTCACCAATACGCTCGGTGTGTGATCGTAATGACGTGCTGACAGTGTTTATACTAGCTGCGCAATCCGCACCCATCGAAGCCACCTTACTTATTTTTTTTATTTTTTTTTTGTAACTGTTTTACGTCTCTTTTTAACATCGAGGTCTTTTAGAGACGGGAAAGGATGGGGGCAAGGAATGGGAAGGAATTCGGCCATTCGGCCATGGCCTTTTGAAGGAAGCATCCCGGCATTTGCCTGGAGTGATTTGGGGAAACCATGGAAAACCCAAATCTGGATGCCCGGACGGGGATTCGAACCGCCGTCCTCCCGAATGCGAGGCGAGAACGCTAACCGTTACACCGCCCCGCTCGGTCCTTACTTATCCATATAAGCCTATTGGGCCACTGGGGACCTACAATTTAACGTCGAATATGAACTACCGAAGCGTTCTGACGTACTCCACGTTACACAGCAAGCTGTGCCAGACGTGAAAGTCACGTTAAAGCCCTTTCAAAATGGCCACCGAGACAGGGATTCGAACCAAGGATCTTTCGATCTCCAGAAAGACGCCTTAACCACTGAGCCACAGAAGAGCGAGACCTGTATGTATGATAAATGTTTGGTAATTTATTGTTTATATTTGTAGCTCGTTTCACCAGCCACGACTGAACGGTAGGCCAAATTGGAGACACGGTAGTTTTAGTGATGAACGGTATATCCTGGGAAGCAGTGTCGTTGTTCGCGCTACCTAGGTGAATCTTTGTCGACGACTTTCCGTTTGGCTGCGAGGAAGCAGCTGTCCTGATGAGGAAGCGAGCCCTTCGTGGGAGGCGCTGACGTCAGCCGCTTCCTGCGGATGACGGCACAATGTCTAACACCACTCCAGTGTGCACCGGTCAGTTGCCAAACGCCACGCGCATGCGCGACTCTCTCCCTACCAGGGCTATGTCTTACCATACATCTCCAATTCCCTTCCGGACTAGTGTCACGCAGTGGTAATAGTGTAAGTCATACACTAAATGACTCTAGCGTATCATCGACCGAGTCTGGTGGAGAGCGATATCACTCTCTGGCCTGGCATTCGGGAGAATGCGGTTTCAAACCCCCGCCCGGCCATCCTGACCACGGTTTTCCGTAATCTCTCCAGGCGAATATCGGTATGGTACCATTTAAAGGCCTTGGCCAATCTCCTTCCCGATCCCTATCCCCTTGGATTACTTCGATGAAAACGGTCCTCGAAGGATTAAACCATAAAAAAAAAATGTGGGCATTCATTTGGGACTGCCGACAGTAGTGAAAACTTAAAACTATGAATATCATACGCCCAACACGTAATACTTATAGCTACTGGTATGTGGACGTAATGACCTGCTGACAGAGCTTCTACTGGCTGAGCTTTCCGCCCCTATATTAGCCGCCTTAACCTAGCCCGGTACGAGGGACCTATAGTTTACCGTGGAACCAGAACAAAGTAAGCATTCTGGTGCACTTCAAATTACACAGCAAGCTATGCTAGATGTGAAGGTCGGGTTAATGGTCTTTGAAAAAAACCGCTGAGACAGAGATTGGAGGCGGGGCTTTCGTTCGCCAGACACCTAAACCACTGAGCCACCAAACCGCAACAGATATGCTATTAACATTAGCATGTCGGTATTACGAACTTATAAGATTTTACCCATTCAAAAATTGCTTAAATCGCCTAAAGAAGTTTTGCTTCAAAACTAAAAATCTATCACATAGTCAAATAAAATTCCTAAAAATTCCTACTCATCGTGGGATTTGAACCTGTGACACGGAAACAGAACTGTCGAAAGTAACCGCCCTAATCACTGAGCTACCATACCGCCTTGTTTTGAAGCATATGTGTGTTAGCTGCTATCAATATCGGATAAAAGCTGTGGGTTTGTATGAACAACGGTGACAGAAATTAAGATGAGGGGGGGGGGGGGGAAGGAGAAGAGTGGTTAGCTTTCTGTAAATCAAACGTCAACAGTGTTTTTTTTCTATTTGTTTTAAAGCGAACGTGTGCAAGATTCCATCAAACTCGGATTAAAACTGTGCGTTTGTATAAAGATTTTGCGAAAAGCGTCCTGCGCGCATATCATAAGCGCAGCAGGTGGGCGTGATCTGACGCGCAGCAGGTGGCTGCATGCGAACTCATAGATCTACCTCCACCCAAACATCGCGTAACGTGACTATAGAAGTTAAAAAAAAAAAGCGTTATAATCATCCCATTCATTAGTGTATGAGTATTATGGAGACAGAGATCATAGCAATCTCTACTTTTCCTATGATATAACTCCAGTCAAAATAATATGAGAAACGAATTTTACACAACAAACAGTATATCTTTCAACCGTAATACGTAATCATCTGAGCGCAAGAAAGGAGAGTCGAATGAAACTTGGTTCACAGGAAGACGAATTCTTCTTCTCACCATGTTACTCCCGTGCCGCATGACTCTGACAACTCTACCTGTCACCTTGTCGCAGAGCCTGAAGCTGGTTGTGAAAGGTGCAATCTACGCCCAGAGTTTGCTTTAGAAATGTATAATTCATGAGGAAGGAACTGTAGACCGCTACTGCATACGCCAAGATAATTACGCAAACCGCCCACAAACCGTAATAAGAACAACCGGTGCGTCAGCCCAGGCGGTTGAATCTGAGTACGTTGTACGTCGTCGCGTAGGATACAGGGTGTTAAAAAAAGTGTAAAATATTTTAGGAGGTGATAGTACGCATCAAAATAAGACAGAAATGTCTAATAAACACTGGGTCGCAAACTCATACTTTCGGAGTTAACGCCAGTTTCAAAGAGTATGTGATTCCTTATGCCGGAGGCCTGAGGCATGCTTTGCTGTGGATGGACGTCACATTGCGGACCTCTTATTAACTATTAAAGTATGCGTTTGCGACGCTATATTTATTAGACATATTTTCCTTATTTTGATGCATACTATCATCTCCTAAAATATTTTGCACTTTATTTGAACACCCTGCATAATAACGCTTGCGGTCACATTAGCGGGTCAAAGGATGACTGCTCTTTCTAGAATGTGTGAACAGTGTTCATCGCAGAGAAGCATAGAGTAACTGGCTTTTACAAGATAGGTGGACTGCGTAAGAATGAAAATATTACTGACATTTTTCTAATCGCAAGCAGATATCTTGAGACCACTGATTTTTTGTATCGAAGTCATCAGATGAAAGCATTAAGCGCAAATCCAGTGCATTTTCTAGATGAAAATTAGTAAAACATGCCACTACCTGTAAGAAAAACTGCTTGAAAACGTTATAAAAATCGATAAAAGCCATAATGCGGACTGCTAAACGAGAGTTGTGAACTATTCGATTCGATGAACGCAAACAGAACGTTTCGATCTGTACTTGAGAAAGTAGAGGTCAGCTGACTTGTATGGGATGGAAAAATCACAGAAGACATGCGCCAATAACCATGGGACTGGCAGCCAATGGGGATAACAAAAGAGGGGAAGTTCTAGATATGAATAGAAATATTCGCAGAAGAGGGGTAGAAGTAGATCGCTGGACATATAGACAAATGTGGTGTTTGTGATACAAGAGACGTCCTTATGAGCCGTAAGAACATCACAAAAAAAAGTGTCGAACTCCGAGAAAAACGGTATAGCTGACGGAAAGAGAATGATCATATATATATAGCACGGAATATCATATAAAAAACTAATAATGTGTTCCACTAGTTGCAGTTTTTGATCGAAATCTTTGCTAAGTAGAGACCTGACTAATCCTTTAAACATGCAAAGGTAAGGAAATTCATTCAAAAAACAGCAATGAAAATAGTGCTATGTACACAGAAATCTGTTCAAGAGAGAACTTCAGAGTAAGCGAATGGCTACAGAATTTTTTTAAAATAATTGACTGTAGTAACAGCAATAACGTTTACCATTTGTTCTAACTATAAATGCCATACAGATAAAGCATAACGGACGTTATTACGATGATAATTACTGCAAATTAGTTGATGTAAAGACCTAACCCTACTGAATACCTTTTTATATTACTACTTGCGAATGCTTTCACAAACGCATCAGGATAGAAACACATATTAGTCTGTAGGACGATTCGTTTTAAGTTGCCGAGTTCATTTCAGCGATGTAATACTAAACATTGATTAGTTCAAGGGAGTGTATTAATTCAAAATAATTTTAATATTCTTCAATTATAGCAACATTTTCTATTAATTAAAAAATATGTAAATAATTCCTTTTGACTGGATACGAATATAATTCCTACAACAATTTCGCACTACATTTTTATAATGAAGACCATCCTCAGTTCTAGGATGGAGACGGTCCAGTATTTCGTAAATGCAGTACATCTCTTTCAAGGTTTTTATGACACTGTATCCAATAAAATACAAAATATTGTCACGTTATTTTATCTTTCTTTATATATTCACGCACTTAGATTATTTTACGTTTCCTACATGTGTACTTATGCTCTGATTTCAACATCTTGTGACTGCTTATAGCTAATACAGTAAAGAGATAAATTCTATACCCATGACGTTTCCTACCTCATGCTAAAATTTATTCCGAATCATTCGCTGTATGTGGCCGGTCATCCCCACTATATTATTATATTTAAGTGACACATAGATCGTTTACAACTATGAAACAGACTATACTAATAAAACGCTAATTTAGGTCACTGTGTCCGTCATGCTGTGATGTCACGCAGCCAACCTTCGTTGATGGATTAACAACGGCCAGGGATATTACTGCATAGTAGTGGTTATGAGCTTTATTTAAAAACAGTTCTATTTAGTTCAGCCTCCGTCAAGAAATTAATTGCAGGAACACTGAAACAAAAATACATATTTTGTTTAAATGAACATATTAATATTTAGTTGCTACTATTTCTTATGTTCATCCGATTCAGATGTTTTCTTTAATTTATTTACCTTCAGATATGTAACATAAAAGCTTTAATTTTCGAACTGAAATTTTAGCGGAAGTATTTATTTGATTGTTATTTAATCTGGATCGAAATTACAACTGACATTTGACCTTACAGGAGAGGCCATGAGTAATTTAAATTCTTTTTAAAATAATTTAAATTCTTTTCATGTTACCCCGTTACTGAAATTATTACTTGGGTTGAATGATATTAGGTCCACAATGACGGCGGTATGTGCAGTTTAGATCGTAATTAAAATTAATATTACGTGGCATAATGTAAGTTGTTAAGATTTAATTTTAATTTCCTTTGTTTACACTGACGCCATATTATTGAGGTTATTATTTCAGCCGCATGTAACTGCGTCAGACATTCAAACGTTGTAATAAATCAATTTGTATCACGGATAGCACACACACACACACACACACACACACACACACACACACACACACACACATATATATATATATATATATATATATATATATATATATATATATATATAAGAACCCCTGAAGATTTTGGGTCCAGTTTATATCTGTATTGAGCTTTATTTTATAACAACTCTATTCCGTTAAGCACCTGTGAAGAACTGATTTCCAGGGAACCTCCGTTCAACCAGTAATTTTTGACAGGCTGAGGCTAGTCACATAACAACAAGACTAGTCGAAACTGAGTAGCTAGGGGTACGAAAATATAACCAGGATTAGTTATTGACTTCAGACCCAGTAATAATATGTCTATACACGATATTACCTCTAAACTGAAACAATGTGTCGCAGTTTTGAAATAATTCTATATCCCGTGTACCATCAAATATAGAAAGAAGTCAAAGATAATATTGCGAGGCACCTGCTGTTCGGTTGGTGCGGCGCGGCACGTGGGCAGTAATATTGTGGTTCTCCCGGCGCGGCCAGCCACTCCATTTGGCGTCGGACAACACGGCCTTGCGGCCGGTACAGCAATTAGCCGGCTGATGGAGTTCCGGTCAGCCCCGACCACCACCTCAATTGGTCAGCGGGCTGTCCCAGGATCACCAGCTATGCGCCTCACACTTCATACTGCGCTGCGTGCAAGATTTGTATTCATACAAACGTTACTCTACCAGCAGTATTGTTTGAATTCCAGCATCATCAAAGTCAGTTACTATTTTCCAAGTTTGATTAAACGATAGATACCAAGCGCTGTGTGGCTAAAATAATCTTGCTTTTGTGTTCGAAACGTCTTCCATTGTAAATGAGCAGTCGAAACTTTGGCATACCAGTGGGCTCCTATAGAGAACCGCAATGACCATCCCCATCATCTTGTAGTGAGCCCATTGTTGGAGATTACTTTGCACTTGGGCACATTCACTCTTATATAGTTAAGGGCCCTCTGGACATCTTTTGTCAACACAATTCCAGGAACAAGCATAGATGAATGTCAAGACTCCCCATTTCTTAGGGTCTACCATTCATTAGTAAGACATGTTGTATACAACCCTTGTTTCTTAAAATATTTCTGAATCTCAGTCGTCCTGACAATTAGTAACAGAAAATTGGTGGAAAGAGAATAGATGTCTCGCACTTGACTAATGGTTCGATAAGAAAAGCAAATTCTATTCTGATCTATTATATTTTCGACTGTTACAAAACTGTGACTTCGCAATGGAGATATTTTGGAGATAAAACAAAAAAAATATTGAATCGACTATTTGGAGGCCTTTGAAGCCAAACAAATTTGTCTTAGAATTTTTGGGTGTTACTTCCGGCATAACGCAATATTTCATTACTAACATTTTATTGGTCGGGTAGTATTGATGGCGGGAGGATAGGAATCGTTCTAAATTCAATTGTCATTACCTCTATCATACCCGCCTCTAATGACCTCGACGTCGATGAAGCGTAAAGCAAAAAGAACTTTATCAATTATTTTACTGATTAGTTCCATCAAGTGGTTTTTTTTATGTTCTGAAGCTGTAGTAGGCTGAGAGTCGCAAAATAGGAAAGAAGTGTAGAAATATCGTAACGTCACAAATTGTTGTTCTTTCCCTACTAGCTACTTCCTTATTTCAAGGTTTTCCTTAGTGTGAAATCCATGCCTACATTTGATAGAACACTTCGTCAAAATCTAGGTTAGTGAGGTCGAAGTTGTTTGACGAATCCTGTTTCGAGACTTTATTCGTACATACAGGGCGTGGTGGAGCCAGCAACAACCACCCTCATAATTTGGCGGTCTTCACGTGTTGTTGTCTTTCTGTATCGACCTGTGCCTGCTCCAGGAGTAGCAGAGCCTTCTTTTATCCACTGTGTAACAAGTCTGTATACTCACTTTCACTACGGCCTCGGCAGATTTCACGATATGGAGCACCCGTTTCAAACACGCCAATTCTCCGACTTATCTCACAGTTAGGTATTTGGGTGCAGATGGTCGTCACTATTAGGCTTGGCATACTTGATCAACAAGAACTTTTGGACAAAAAACTGTCTTGTCACACTACACTGTTTACCATTTATACGCTAAAAAAAAACGCAATTTCGCAGAAAAAAATATAGTCGTAATTCTCATACTGTCACATGTAAAACTTTCTATTGTCAATCATTTAATACTCTTCATATAGCGAATACTTGGGGGCGAAATTTCATTGATGTATCACAGCTCCGTCTGCACTTTTAATTTCCGCCAGTGTATAGGGCCTATATATATATATATATATACAGTATTGTAGCAAGATGACTATATGGGTCATCTCGTACAATGTAAATTAATTAATTATTATTTGATTTAACAAATATACATAAGAAATAAATAGATATTCTTTTCTTGAGTTGGAGACAGAAATCCGCGTCTAGCTAAGGGTTGTGTTAGCGTGAGCGACACTCTGACTTAGCCGGAAGTGTCCGGGAGGTCGAGACAATGCGGGGATTATCGCTGACACTGGTACCGGTGAGAAAGGCTGGACTCTGGGGAATTTTGCGGAAGGGATCCGTAGATGCGCCGTTTGCTCGGTGTCGTGGGAAAATTATTTCTACGTATCCTCCCGACAAAACCCGAAGACTCTTAGAAAATAAGATGCAATGTATTAGACAGCATAGAGGGGAGACGTTTGCGAAGCCAATCCGATGTTTCTATTTCCTCACGTGGTTGGAAATATTACAAGTTTTATGTTTTTCATGATACTCGCCGAGGAGAAGGAGAGACGAGCTCTGAGGGGAGAGAAGCGGTCATTCCGTCCAGAACGATCGCGCTGGCAACTGCCTGCTAGAGTACGGCGGATGATTTCGTTCTGGAGGCTTCGATGACTGAGCGCCTAGTCCGATCGTGTTGTCACTTGTGTTGGTTGACGTGACAAGTGCCTAGCATTACCTGGATGGTGCGCCGTTGAGAGACGACAGCGCTCTTGTTACGACGCTGCGTGCTGCCAGACAGACACGGTAATTATACCTCCAGAAACAGTGTGTACTCAGACGAATCATTGAGATAGCCCTTTAACGGTCTTATGAGTAAGAGTTCTTATGCCGCCGGACATCAATTCCTGAGCTAGTTGTGTCTAAAAGCCGAGTGCTTTTTGGTTTTCGCTATCCAGTTTGAATTGAAAGACTGATTTCCGTGTTTGGAAACTTTCAATGACTATTATTTGTGGGAACAAATTAACTCCCTGGCGCCCTATGTAATCCATTTAAATCTGATGTTTTCTTGTTATCATTGTCATACAAGAATCGCTCTCGTTATGTATAAGAGAGTTTTTGCTTCAGTTGCATATGGAATTTGTAACTCTTTGTAATGTACATGTATTGCAATTTCTTAGCTTCAATTAACGATAATTGTTTGTTTGCTATGTTGCACCTGTAAGACAAGCATTTGCGTTGAACTTTATTTTGCATAGACAGATGTTTAAGATTAATGGTAAATATATCTCTGTCTGTAAGCAGTAATGAGTACCAAATAAACCAATATTTTAGGATCTTTCCAAATATTAATAACAGAAGTAATGGTTTCACCTCTGTTTCCTGAAATTAATATATGTGCTTTGCATAAGGTAGTGGAAGGTGGCGATTATAAATCATGCAAGGTAAGCAATTATCTGCCCCCAACCAATCCGTTACAATATATATATATATATTCTATAAGTATATTCTAGAAGTCTACAGCAAAATAAAGAAAATCACTGAAACAATCTGTAAAAGACGGGCTCGATTCTATAGCCACCTCAAACGGATGGAAGAGAACAGACTAACAAGACAAAATCTTTAATTTATTTGATTCCAGACCCAAAACTGTAATGCCCTGGTTCGTAAATATTAAAGAAGATCTTCATTTGATGGGGCTATAACAGAAGACGTGGTACACTGTAGACAGAAGAGCGCAAACAGGCGCATTCAAAGCGAATGAAGGAGTTCTGGGCCCAATGGAAGAAGAAACTCGCTGCCAAATGCACAAAGGCTTAACGTGGTCTTAGTTGGCCTCAAGGAATATATATATATATATATATGGAGTTTAGAAGTATTTTGATGGATGTTTAATGCTTATCAAGATCGAGGTGATTTGTGCCTGAAGGGGATGGGGGACAAGGAATGGGCAGAAAATTTTGTGACGGTTATTTGTAGGAAACTTCACAGCATTCACCTATAGTGATTACTGGAAATCATGCTTGAACATGCTCTCTGCAGAATTCTAGGTCGGAACGAGTATCGAGTGACGGAAAAGTAGCTTTAGCATCATCCAGGCAATATGAACACCGCGAGATTGTAGTCGTTCAGAGCGGAGTGTAATTTGTAGACCCTTGAAGAAAACATTGTCCCCTCCCTCATGCAACTATACCAAACGACCTGAGACAATAGCAAAAAGGTGAATGTCAGCCCATCAAAGTTTAAACCAGCTGCTCCAAAAGCAGAGAGAAATCGTAAGATAAAGCAAGCGGTGGTGGGTGTGATGACGCTTACCGCAGCAGTGCGAGTGTGGAAGCTGGAACGGCCGTGACTGACCCGGACAAGCCGATGACGCGCTGCTATCGATGTGCCTAATGAGGCTGCCTGCCAGGCACAGTGAATCACGCTGGCAAGGATGCTGGACCACCGCCCACAGCCGGACACACCTCCACGACACTCATCACTTACACCTCAAACGTTACAGTTTACCAGACCAGTACGTTACGTAATGATGTGAAATGCAGATTCATGAAATTAGAGCTTTGTTTGCTCCTTATCTAATTTACTATTTTCAAGTGTTATTAAACTACCATCAGTTTGCAAGAAATTATCCTCAACAACTCTCGTAAATTCGTCTCAAATATCTTGTTACACAACCATAGACTATTAACATTAATCAATCATCTCTGTTCAAGAAGACGCCCGAAGCTTCCGAACGGAACACAGAAAACGTCAACAACTTTTAAAGGTGCTTGCAAGAAACATTTATAATTGCTATGTACTTGTTTATGTGAAGTTTTAGTTAAACCGTATTTATTAATATCAGATGGTCCGTGGCTCAATACAAGTATGTATGTAATCTTTGGTACAGTTGGCACTTCTGTAAAAAATAAGGGTGGCTGGCCTGTAGAATGAGCGCGCGCATGTTGTAGTGTAGCTGCCAACAGGAGGAACGAACAGGGAGAGGATTGAACGCATTCGGTTGTATATGACATTGTATGATTGGCTGAACGCAAACTCTAGAATCACAGCATTTGTAAGTGAAGGCAAGCAGTGAAGATTTACTGCAGTATAGGAGCAAAAATAACTAATTGGAGTTTTCGTAAGTAATACCTTTGTAGGCCAGCCCCCTCGCATTTCCAAGAAGAATTTGTTCTTTCAAGTGTAACAAATTAATATCGCAAAGTAGTAAAGTTTATCATCTAGTGTCAGTGAAAGTGGAACTTAACGTAAAATATTTTTACGTTTCGCAGTGAATGTTCTATTACAATTTCTACAAATAATAATTAACAAAATGGGAGAACTACCGTTAACATTATAAGAACGAATAATGGGCTCAATTATTTTAGCAATTTTTTAAATTAACCTTCTATAAGTGGCGACTTCGTAGACAGTATGCTGATAACAGCAGTTAACCATCCTTACAGCTTCCAAGCGTTTCCGTCATTTTACACAGTTTCTGCTTATAATTTCGGTTTTAAAGGTCTGATTTACCATACTTCTTGAAGTCTGTTGCTCCCTGCACTTAAGACATAAGGCAAGACGAGGAAAATTAAGATTCAAGATAGGTGTTTATGTCCAGATTGGTTTAAGCTCACACTTGTCGGGTTACCGGTTCGAGCCCACGCTGGGTCGCGAGTTTTATGTAAGTGTTGTTTGTGCAGAGTGTTATCCTTCACTTACACTGACCAGCTAGGTTTAACTTCTATGTGTAGACAACGTCGTGTCGCACCTTCTTACTATATCATTTACTTTACGAAATATTTATATCACAAATTATTCATACATAGGATTCTTAATGAGCTGCATGAAATGTTTAAATTTAACGAAATGAAATGCAAAACTTACTTTCATTAATATGTTGATTTAATTATCAATAATATGTTGCATTGGGACATGAAAAAGCTTAGCATCCGATACTATTGGTTACAGAAAAAGATCCGGATTCTAATTTAATTTTTCTTTTAGTGTGAAAGCTAGATTTGTATGTACTGAGCAGCTGTGTAACTGTAGGTAAGTGATTAATTAATGGCAGGTGAATTGTGGAACTACCTTATTCTTAACGACGGTGAATTCATTGTTTAAGGGTGGTTTAACTACCCTTCCTAAAGACTTTAGAAGGCGGCATCACACATTTTCCCCTGCAAGTTAACCGTACTTACCCTTTCTTGTTGGGAAGCTTCAGGTTTGAGATCTTACCACCTTGCTTTTCCAATGAATTTTGGTTCTCCATGAATCTATAGTTGCCAGTTGAGTCCTTTCAGCCGTGGTGCTACCCTACAGTTGTGACGATTGTTAATTCCGGACACATTCATCGCTTATTCCTTCGTTTTTGGGCTTCATGTTCAAAATCGTGCTTTCACCTAGGCGTACTTATTTAACAAATTCCTCTTAACCTGTCATATGGGTGGTTAGCATTATGTTTAGTATATTACCATATTTCTCCCTTTACTTCTGTTGTTGATTGAAATCCTAATTTGTTAGTAATCATAGCGAAAATTGGCTGCGAGTATTCGGAATTTCAAATTTCTGTCTTAATATTGAGTTGTGGTATGCGTTCTTAACACTTTACCAACCCTGATGACTGGGTTCGAAGGTTTCCAGATATCACAAACAAAATAACGCAAAAAAACAACAGCTTAACAGTTGCTTCAGATGGCAACACTTTCCACCTTTTGAAACAGAACCGCTTTTGATTGAGCTCTCTATTACTTGAACAAAAAATCTGAAATATTTACTTGTTCCTTAGTGCCGGTTATAGCAAGATAGAACCACGAAATGAGTAACCTTGTTTATATTTCTCTGTTTTGTTTAGTTTGATGGTAAATGTCGATGCTCCTGTATTGGTGAAATAGTAATTGTAGTGGTAGTGTAAAAAGGTGCATACGTCCCCCTTTGGACGAGACAGTCCCGCTTTCAAGCTGTCTGTCCCGCTGTCCGCAGCGAGAGTAAAAATGTCCCGCTTCCGCAAACAAGACGACAATTTAATATATCTACCTATTAAGGTCTAAAATAGACCATGCGGTTTTTTGCCGCACGGCGGTCGAGTCGACGCATGTACCATTGCTGATCTTGCTAGGATTTATTAGCAGCAGCCTAGGTATAGAAATGTTCGACAGGTTTTCGTTTATTTCCAACTACGTCACAGATCAAAACTTCAGTAGCTGGAGTGCTGGGAATGTTACTGCTGAAGACCGTTAAGGGGATTTATCTCTACACTTCGTGTTAACACACTCAACTGTGCGAACTTTCGTATAATTATTGAGTACGTTATGTGTCTATCTGGAAGTAATGCAGCTGTAAAAAAGAGTTTTTCTTTAATAAGTAAAATGTGGACAAGTGACAAAACACAGATAAAAAAGGGCATTGTGATTACCAAGACTAAGATCAATAAATCATGTAATGAGCTTCATTGTTATTTTAAAACTAGACCCGATATTTTGAAACTGATTTTTTCGGCCGATAAATACGAAACAACTGGCTAGTTAGTTAGACGTTAGATATTAAGGCTAAGGAAGTCAGCTGACAGGTAATACATTCTACTTATTATAAGAGTTCTTCGTTTCTGAATAAAAACTAGTAAAATACGAAAGAATTTTTTTTTTTTACAAAATTCCTCAGGTGTCCCGCTCTGACTAAAAGATAAATAGTCACGTTATGCATGTAGAATGTGTTGAATCTTTTCTGATTGTTCGGAGTTTCGTCACAACTTCGAAACTCTTACGATTGGCCATAGTCACAGACTGATAAGAATTGCATGAGAGGGCTTTGTGTCGAAATAGGGAGCGTATTTTGTTGCACTAAATCCTGATTCCAAGCAGTTACGTCAAGAATGAAGCGTGCTCTACCTTTTTACAGCCCCTCGTTACAGGCTAAGGCGAGAAGGATTTACGATTAGTAGCGGTGCTATCGGAAAACATTTCCTCGACCGTAGACTCTCACTTTATAGCGAATTATAAATCACTCCGAATTGGCCGCGCCTGCGGTCTGTGTTCAAGTTTACATAAGCCACCTGTAAGGCAAAGCGCCCGCGGACACGACGCGCCGCCTGCAGTCGTAAACTTTACGGCCGCCACGGGGTGGCAACTGCGGCGGCCTTCGGACAAGCTACACCACGCAAACGCCGTTAACCACTGCCTTCTAAAACAACTTCCGCCATTACCTACTATGCTTTTGTTCTCCGGTGAAAGAAGAGACGTGCGCAGCAGGAAACTGCTATTTCAGCATAGTAAAAACGCGTACGACAATAACATGGAAAAACTTTGTAGGAGCGTCTTTGGAGAAGTAAGTGATACTCCACCGCTCTTCGTGAGACAATGGTCGTAGTTCTGGCGATCCTGAAGCAGAAACATTCCCGCTAATGCACAGCGGAAATCCACAGGAACAATAAACTCGCGCACAAATGTTCTAGTTTAGCTGCGAGCGCATAGGCTTAAATGCTGAAGATACTTCACTAATAACCCTGTAAATACTCAACAATAGTTTTACTTGTGGCTTTACGAGTCGTCGACGTCGTTTAGAGCCGGGAAAGCAATGGGAAGGAATTCGAACAAGGCCTTTTAAAGGAACCATTCCGGTAGTTGCCTGGGTTGGTTTTAGAAGAACACGGAAAGCAAAAATCTGGATGCCTTGATGGGAATACAAACCCGCACAGAACGTGATGGCTGAACGGTTAACGTTCTGGCCTTGCATTTGGGAGGACGTGGTTTCGAATCCCCGTCTGGCCAACCATATTTGGGTTTTACATGATTTCACCAAATCACTCCAAGTAAATGTTGGCATGGTTCTTTCAAAAGACAATGGCCAAATTCATTCTCACTCCTTGTCCCCAGTCCTTTCCTACCCCTAAAGATCTCGACATCAATGAGGCGTAAAGCCACAAGCAAAAAAAATAAAAAAATAAATTTAAAAAAAAATAAAAAAAAATAAACTTCACAGATTTATTTATGTCTAAAAAGTCAATAAATTGATGTTATAATATGGTATTTATAACTTGATTTTCTCAGACGGAAATAAGAAAACCGTTCGAAACTTGGCTGGAAAAATAAAATAAATAAAAAACAAGTGCTTGAGATGACTTGCGCGATAAAGTGTGTCGGTCATGTTGCCAAATTCTCTATGACCTTAAATGAGGACGGTACGGCTGAATGATGACAATCCCGATACCAAGATGCAACCTTGCAGGCTAATAGCAAGTATACTATACGAGGAATTTCTTTGAAACATTACAGCAAGTGAACTATATGAGGGATTAAGTTTCAAGCAGAACTACAAGTGAAAGAAAGGGTTAGTCTGAAAGGGTATATCAATTGAACAAGTCCTAAGTAAGGAAAAAATCTGAATGAGTATAGCAAGTAAATTATA
This sequence comes from Vandiemenella viatica, assembly GCA_031002005.1. Classification (NCBI taxonomy): domain Eukaryota; kingdom Metazoa; phylum Arthropoda; class Insecta; order Orthoptera; family Morabidae; genus Vandiemenella; species Vandiemenella viatica. Next base: position 254,354,184 of record JARYHS010008074.1, read on the forward strand.
GGTGCGATTAGTTTTAAGGAGAATAAAAAATGGGTGGGCTGGGGTTCATACCTGTCTGGTCAGTTCTGTTGTCGGTATTGAAGTGCGTCACAAAACGGAACACCTAGTCGTGACGTCATGCATGCCTGACCATCTCGGGTGACCGCGGCCGTCGTTGGTGTCGTACGTTTTCAGTGACGTCAGCAGCCATTCATGGTACTCGTAATAGTTAATGGGGGCAGACCTGGACCCACTTACTTGACGACCAGTGATAACATTGTTTTGTAATCAGAGATCGTTTAACCAACTACCGCCTGTTTACGATGTCATTCATTGGTGGCTGATAAAGAAAGCTCACTACTTCGGCCCAACTCAAGGACCCCTCAGAACGAACCCTTTTAAATGGATTAACGTCATTAATAGATAGTTTCAGATCACCGGATCATTTTCGGACGGAAAGGGATCGATAAATAAACAAAAATCGAATAATTTTCATATGTACGCATATACGGTCCGCAAACTAATAGTGTTTGAGAAGTTGTAAACCTTGTATTCTATGTCCGAGCTCTATATATTGCAGACGAAATCCTGTTTTATCGGCCTCCATGGTGTAGTGGTAACATTCCAGGTCTGGAGCTTGAAAGTCCCGGGTTCGCTGGACCCTACGCGTTTTTTTTAAAAACACACATTTTTCGTCATATAAGTTTTTACAGGGAGTTGGCTACGACTAAAACTACTGAATAAAGTTACAAAAAACATTTTTTATACTTTTTACACATTAATGTATACTTCTTTCGAAAAAGTCATAGTGTTATAAAAATTTAACTTTCTGGTCTTTTACGCTCGTCTTGACATTGTGACGGATGGAATTCACCATAGAAACATAACGAGCGGTCCGGTGGCTCAGTAGTTAGGTATCTGACTGGGGATCAAAAGGTCCCCAGTTCGAATCCCTGTCTCGGTGAGAATTTTCATAGGCCCTCAACCCAACCTTCACCTCTGGCACAGCTTGCTTTCTAATGTGAAGAACGCCAGAACGCTTCCGTGGTTCGGATTGCACGTTAGCTCGGTTAGGTTAATGTGGAATGCGCAGCTAATAGAAACCCTGTCACCAGGTCATTACGCGGAATTATTATTATATCCCTTTCATGGGCGGTGGGAAGATTGCTTCCCACATACTTTAATGTCTCCCAGGGACCAAGAGATTCAACATTCCCACATCTAGCTAATGCTGCCATCTGTACATTAGAATGAGAAACACGCGAAAATTCCCGCTACTGCCAACAGCCACACTGGCAACAATTGACGGAGCGTTATATGTTTGCTGGGCTCGGTTTCGTGTCATGAATACGTCGTTTTGGTGTTACTTCGTGCTTATTTTTTTATATATGCAAACAAAGGCAAATGTAAGTAACTCCATGGTACTTATTTGATATTTTATTCAATTTTCTTGATGTTAACACACAAAAGAAAATTTCTACCCAATTCTAACACATCAAAAATAGGTTGTAAATATGTGGGAATATTTGCTCCCACGGTTCAAATTGGCCATACGTCTAGCATTGTTTTTCCACTTTTTTAGTAGACAATTTGCCTGTTTATTGAGATGTAATTAGGCGTATTCACTTAGTTTAGGTATTTCTCATTACAGAATTACTGTACCAGAGAGTAGGACGTGCTATAGTATCTTTTCTCAATTCCTGAGGATGAGGCAGTTTCTGACATTGAATAAGATAATGTTTCAACAGATGAAGAACATCATATACGAAACATTCACTTACATTCTCCTATTAATTTTCAACAATAAGTGTACTCAGTAGTAGTCAGTATTTCAGTTCATGGAGTATGTTGAGTCTCTGCAGAATCTCCCACAGTATCGACAAAAGTTAAAGCTCTGTGTGATGAGGATGAGCTTGGTATGAACTTGGATGGTGATCTCTAAAATGGTGGCACCCATTTTTTTTTTTTCTAGTTGATACTTCCATTGTGAACGAGTTTATAATGCACACAGCAGTCACAGGAAATAGAGAGCAACTAACATTCCGTTTATAGTCAGCAAGAAAATTACTGTCATCTCATCAAGAAAACGACGTGGGTGTCCACCCGCATTCATTTAAAAAAATGCACACAGTATTAGTGATCCTAACGAAATCAGACTGTCAAATGTGGGTAAATTTCTGCCAAAGAAACTTGTGAAGTATAGTCGTTGTCGTTTATGCTGTACAAAACAAGAAGGAAGAAGAACAAGAATAATGTGGTCAAATTGCAATGTCGGTTTGTGTGTTGATCCATGTTTCAGACCATTCTATAACACCCAGTAGTGAAACTTTTGTTAATATTTTGTGAATAAAAGGACATCTACCAATCATATATAATTTTTAATATTGTTTTCCATTGTAAAAAAATTTGATAGTGTCACCTCGTGGTCCGTGGGAAGCCATCTTCCCACACAAATTTTCAAAAAAACCGGTGCCCAAAAAAATTTTGTTTTTGCATGGAATGTCATGGGTGTTCCATAGCAAGTCATTGAACCCCCAACTGTTTCCTGTAAAAAGCTGAGAAAAATGTGCCCATGAAAGGGATATCATAAAAACACGAAAATGCAGAGAATGTGGCTTCACCATACGCATCGTTGCAGAAACATCTCTCGCATTTCATGGTTTTCGGAAAGCATGTTCCATTACATTTTGAAAGACACTTCATTCACCTGGAGGCATACCATGCATAGGTCATTATGGGGCGTAAACTTCTTGCAGACAGCTGATTGTGTATCAAAGTTTGAATAATAATATAGTCTGCCCGGCCATGTAATTCTACGTGTTATTTTTTTTTTTTTTTTTTTTTTTTTTTTTTTACTTGTTTTACTTGTCGGAAAAAACATACATCTCACGGTTGGCAGGTTTGTCTGTGTCATATTGGTGGTATAACTTTGAGCGTACAAGTCGGTTCATCCATTTCATCAAAGAAGTTGTCACTATACGCAGCTTGAGAGATTTGACCGACCCTCGAATATAACTGTAAATATAATTTTGCAGTATTGTCATATGGTTGTAAAACGAGTTAAAGTTACAACATTCCTTGTAAAAAGTTTATTTACAATCGTGTGTTTGATGAAAAATGTGTGTTCATAAAAAGTGTAATAAAAAAAAAAAATAGCCCGGAGAGAGCAACAAAGCTGGTACCTTCGGAATGCCTGATCGCCAGTGTTATCCAAACACAACCGGGGCCGATGAAAATAGGTTTACGACACTGCTATATACAGTTCGGCCCGAGTAGTTTCCCAAAAACTACTCGCTTGCGAACCCTATATGTGCACATATGAAATTTATTGATTTATTTATTATTTACCGATCCCCCTCGATCCGAAAGTGATCCGGTGCCATGACCACTGATCTTTTTTTTTCCCCGAACTATCGAGTAGTGGCCTCGACCGCCATGCCAAGTATCATCGTAATCCGTTGGCTCGAGGCCTTGTGAGACAGGAAATTGCAGAGCAGTAAAAGGTCATGTCCACATTTACATCATTCAATAATCCGCGATTCACAATTAGTTAAATTCGAGACGTTGCTGATATCATTCACTCCGATTCCATTCATGGAATGCAGAATTTTAAAAACAAATCTCTTTATTACATATTATTTTTACCGTTCTACAGTGTATATAAGAACTGTAGCAGTAATTAGTTACACTGCACAGTAAACATATTTCTTCCAGACCCTGTTATACTGCATTTAAGACTGTTGTCATCGCAGTTGATTGATTTCTTGATTGGTATAATTTCGTTCAGCAGGAGAATATTTAAAAGCAAAAAAAAAAAAAAAAAAAAACGGTGCAGTGAAGATGAGACAAATATTGGTACAAAACTTTGCTTAACGTCACAGATGCTATCTAACAAACTCTCAAATCTTCGACTATTTGGAGAGAAACCAGCAACTTTTTATTCGCGGAAATAACTTTCACTTCTCTCGCAACCATTCGCTAAACCTAGTGCTAAGACACGAGCCAAAACTTTTTATGGTTCCTCCTTCACATTGACATCACAAAAGTTGTATAAAGTCTATTAAACACATTGAAGTTCTTTATTCGCAGAAATTTTTGTTTAAAAAGTAAACTAACAACAACCTTAAGACCAGAGGAAATAAAAGATCTTTGGGATAATTTTTCCGAGAAACAGTTGTTATTGTCCGGTTATAAAATCTCTTATCGATATTACGTCAATCGAGCAATCTCTTAAAGATATCTTAGTAGTATATCTTATGTTTTATCTGATTACAAAGAATAACGTCAATCATAACAAAGATTGTTCTACACGAATATCAGCTACAACAGAAACGGTTTTTAATCCGTTTGTTGGTTCACTTCAAGAAAGTGAGACAGTCTCGACTGAGGAATTATATCACTAAAAATGTTATTTATCAAAAAGAAAATAATTATGCCTAGAGGAATCTTCATTTTTACTGCCATTGGAAAAAATAAAGTGTACTAAATAAAAAGTTTAAGAAAGATCTGTCAGCTAAACGATTGGGTAACGGTAACAGTAGTTCCGTTCTCTGCAGCTTGAATGTAGACTAGTGCTTGTCGTATTGTTCTTTTTACTGTCGTTTAGCGACCTAAATATATCTAGCCAAACAATTACTAGCGTTTTCATTTTATAATTAACATTTATGTGTCCATAGTCCTGACATACTATGACTATGTCTGGTATTCGACGCGATGCTAATTGGTTCAAACTACGGTGATGGAATTTCAACAGTAAGGTATGAGAGTTGATAGTGCTCAGTTCCTCATTGCCAGGTTGTGTAGAAACTGCTTGCTTTAAATCTCAAACTTCTTCCCATTTCTTACGGAGGGATATAAACGATAATGTCATTGGCTATTCGCCTAGCAGACGAGGACATAAAATTAGGTCTTAGTTGCACTGTGTGTCACCATCTTCTTTAATTCAAAACACAAAACAACAAACTTGGGTTAACAACACACACCGCAGTCATACAAGAATAGAGCTGTAAAAGTAACGATGTATTCGTTACTGAGTGACGGGTTCGTCGCCTGACCCGAAGTACCGAATCGTTACTCACAAATTCATTTCGTTACTCCCATGCAGGTTTCGTTACTCGCATTTGTCGTATAGATACGAACACGTTCCAGCTCTCGCAGGTAACTAATTTTGACAACGTAAGACTAATTTATTTTTTTTTTTTTCTTTAACATTAAAATTTACATTGCATAATTTCTAAATAGAAAATTTGTTAGGATAATTTGAGATAGTTACTGTTTTTTCATTGATCATTCATTAGTGAGGTTTATTGATTTCAAAAATTTGTTTATTTTAAGATTTGATACCTTCTATTTTATTTTATAGTGTAATTTACAATATAAAAGAGTTGATTAATAGTTTGTGAACTACATCTCTGCACTTCTTATGTTCTAATAATAATTAATTAAATTGCAATGGAGCGCACGATCCGGTGGCAATTTCCCTACACACTCATCTTCCTCCCTTTTCTGTATCCACCTACATTTGCCCTCTACAAATTTTAACTTTTAAATTCTTTCAACATTTTTGGTAAATTATTCATAATTTCTTTTGGTAACTTATTCCAATCCCTGACACTCTTATCTAAAAAAGAGAATCTTCCTACACCGCTGTGCCAGCTTGTGGGCATGGTCATCTTTTCCCTCGCAAGCATTACTTTTAATTCTTACACCAATATCTTTCCATGGCTCATCAGCAATATACGCCTTGCACACTCCCATGACCCTCTTCACCCTCCTCCTGTCTTCCAATGAATCCCATTCCAGCTCTTTTATCATATCTGTTTCTGATTGCATTCTGCGATAATTTCCAGACTCAAATCTAGGAGCCCTTTTTTTGCAGTTCCAGAATTCCATACCCAAAGAACAAGGTGCAACCACTTCAATCCTTTTGCCTGGTGTTCGTTATTGTATTATTACCGCAGGTTCCATGTGATCAATGCGGCACTGGCTTTGTTGTTGAATATTTGTTGTAACCGCGAATCAACAACAATTACGAATCTAATCGCATGTTTGTCCTGTACCTTTATTGTTGATTTAAAAGTTTTGAATATTGATATTTTTAAAATGAAACAATTAAAGCATGAGTCAGTAGCACTCTGCCTGCAGGCCCGATTTGATGGTACATGTGTCCACATTTATTTTAACAAATCTATGACAAAAGGATGAAGAATTTACAAAAATAAATGAAAACAGTAAAGGAAGACAGTGGCGAAACCTCCTATTTAAAAACGAAATACTTTTATGAGATTATGATATTTGTTAACACGTATCCCATTATCATCAGGCTTGTATGCAGGGTTTTGAGTAGGCTACTTTAAAAAATAACAGCCATTAGTTATTGTCACTAGATATGTCACTATCAGGTGAAAGGTCAGGTCTTTTTTTTGGGTGTGCAAACATGTGTTTGTTTTGAAACTAGATTATTCTTTCGAATATAAAATTCATTACAGCAAATCAAGTGTACATTTAGAGGTTTTCCGTAAGATCCATGTGCTAATTACTTTAAGTTTTATCCAAACAAACAACTTACCTAAACTTATTTTACCAAATAAACAATTTACTTAAACTTTACCAAGTACAAACGTAGTCGTCCCTTATGCGACCCGATGCGATGCGATGCTTCATGCTAGTTTGTATTGTACCGAAAGTAACGAGTAACGAAACGATACGATAGTAACGAAGTTAACCCGTACGCGGCGCGACTCGATACAATGTTTCATGCTATTGTTCGATTGTACCGAAAGTAACGAGTAACGATTCGAAAGTAACGGGTATTGATTGGTTTAGTAACGAATACATACGGGTACAGAATTTCTCGTTACTTTTACAGTTCTATACAAGATCGCTGAGACACACCCATGAAAGCAATTGGTCGTCCTGGCAAAGTATCCTGCCCTACATTGCTTACACTAAGGTCCTTGCGAGTATGACCCAATGAACAGCGAGTAAGGTCGCCACGACGTAGCAGCCGCTCGCATCATGAAGCAACAACGTACAAGGAGAATATCAAGACAAAATGCCAAACGACCAGGAAAACCAACCGTGAAGCAATAGCACATCATATGCAGTTGGAGTAAATGTCGAAAGACAAAGACTCTGCAGTAAGCTGCCACGAAATATCAGGCAGTGATTGGCACCCGTCGTCGAGGCCCAAATCAGCTGATCAATTCACTTCATTTTTATTTAACATTAATTCTCAGATAATATATACTCTGGTTCCTTACCGAACTGTCTATTAAGATTTTCAAAAATTCATGCGGTTTCGACATTAGATTTACAACAAATTTTGTAATAATGAATTATTGTGATCGTTGATACACTTGTACTTCACTACACGCTGTTTGCTTCGTTACCGCAATATTAAAACTGATCTCAGGCGTTGAACGATAATACCAACTAACTTTTTTTTTAAGTTTCCAATTTCAAGTCCTACTTCAAATTTGAATCACACACGTTACAGGCATATGAAGATACGACATTCTGAATACCAAAATCGAGAAGAACAGATACGTTTGAAATGCGGAGAAAATTAAATAAACAATAAGATACATGGGAAAAATGTTTTTGAAATGACTGATGAGGAAGAAAATTGTCAAACAAAACAAAAGATAGAATGGTGGGTCTGATTTTAAGATATGGGGTTTTGTAAATTGCTTAGTAGAGGGGACAGTCCAATTATAAAGGAATACAAAGATTATAGTACATAAAGCAGATAATTGAAGCCGTGGATTGTAATGGCTTATTGTGAAGAAGAAATTATCTCATTCTTGTCAAAGATGGAGGATTGCATCAAATTAGCCTAGAGATGGAGTATAAGAAATAAGTAGTTTCCGTGTAGTACTCCGGCGCCATTATTTTCTAGTAACTTTTGGATCTTCAAAAATTATTATTTAATATGAAATTTGGTTTATTTTTAACAATTATGAGCTGTTTTGTTAGAGAATATAAAAATACGAGTTCTGAATAAAGTTCTAATATTTTCATGAGATAGAAAATTTAGATGAAATGAACATATCGGTCCAATATTGGCAAAAATTTCAAGTGACTACTATTAGTTAACAACAAGAAAAGACTGAATAACAATGACATGTAGTTGACAAACAGTAATTAAACTCAACATGAATAAACGTCTATTTTTCCCATAATTCAACAAAAATTGTTAAATTTTAGCAAAGTTACTAAGAGAAAATTCTGGCAAACACATTTACAGCGAAAATATTAAAATATACTCACCTGCAGACTGCGTAGCTGTAACTAGATTGAAAACTAATCTTACATGTTATCTTTTTTAATTAATCTATCGAGTTACAAAAATATATCACAACAGATAGAGAATATAATGAAATCGTTTTCTGGGTCTCCTCTGTGTCCAGTACTGTTGAATTCGCCAAACGAAAATAGTTTCTGTGATTGATGTTTGACGGACAATCGCACCACCTCCGTTCTGGTGCAGATGGCATCAAAGTTAATTGGTAGAACTCTGACAACCCTAATCATTTCACCATATGGGCTTCAGGTCTCCGGACAGAAACATCCTTTAGGCCTGCTGTCTCTATTTCCTGGTCAACGTGTGCGCAATACCCGGCTTAGTCGTAACTCAGTCCATTTTATTCTTCTGGAACATGATTATGAAGGGGGGAGGGGTGGGGAGGAAACTGGAAAAAAATTCGGCTATGGCCTCTTCACTGAACCATCCCGCCACTCTCCTGGAATGATTTCAGTAGAAAACCGAAATCTGTATCGCTGGATGAGAATTGGAACCTGTGTCTTCCGGAATGGAGGACAAGGTGTTACCGGTCACCCATCACGCTCGATATGAGACGAGAATCGTTACCCGGCAAGAAGAACATAATGTACAGCAACTGCAAGATATCCAGACAGGAACTGAAGAATTACTACGACCAGGTTGTAATCCTTCCCGCCGCATCCAACCAACACAGTTATCATCATTCAAGATTTAACCATAAATACTTTGTCTCTATCTTTCTCTCTATGGTTAATTTTTTTAATTGTTTGTGTGGGTATAACCACTTAATATTGGAGTAAAACTCGACATTAGTATCTTTAAATATATGTACGTGAGGATGTATCAGATGTTATGATCTGAGTGCTAAATCAATGAATTAATTAGGAAGACTAGTATTTAACTTTTACTGAGTGCCTGTCAATATGTTACTAAATAGACGAAGTTTTTCTCTGTTTTGTAAATTGATATATTGTCCTCGTGAATCTAAACTTGTAGAAATGGTGTTTTACACACATATATGGACGACTGAAACCTCCGTCATCATCTTCGGCAAAATAATCAGTATGGAGAACCAGGACGCTGGCGCATACCACAACCTATACACAGCATCCTTGGTTGGAATTTGGCTCGCGTCTAATCCTCTAAACCGGAATTATGGTTCTGAAGTGAGTGATGGTTGGATGCTAGTGACTGAGGCTGCTCGGCGTCAACGTTCTGTGTTTTGCTCTCCGCGCTGCGCTAACAACTGAGACTGCTGCTAGGCGATGTAACAACGCCCGACGTTTCCATATCAGCCTATCAACAATGTGTGCCTCTTGGCTAGCTTGTAAACTTTAGGTTTTCTGGCCAGATCACACTTCACCAGAAAATGATGACGGTGAATTCACTAGTCGAAATATTGTGTATAAACACCAATTTTACTCATTTAGCTTCCCGAGATTTTAATATTCTGTGAGATAGTCAGTTTCGTGTTTTATATGTCATGTGACCTTTAATAAGGGAGCGTCCATAAACCACGTAGATCCATTTTTGGCCTCTTGTGATCTCCCCCCCCCCCCACGTAGCATGTAGCTTTTTTTCTCTTTTGATTCCAGAAGACATTTTGTACTGTATTCTCCTGTCAGACTATTGTAAATTACATACCGAGGTAATTAACTGAGGGAAATAAATATTCACATGCTGTTGTTTGTACTGCTCCTCATTTTAACTGTGAAAAATGTAATGAAAGGAAAGCTACGAGGCCTGGGCTCGGAAACCTTTCAGACAACCCCTCTCCCCCCCCCCCAGACCAAGCCACGTAGTTTGTGCACGGTCCTTAACGACGGTGGTTAGTTTTATTAAGTCTTATTGTGTGTGTTATATGTAATGCACTGTTTGGGTTGTAGATTGGGGATGAAACAAGGCAGAAGGTGGAACTCCATGCCATCTGATTCAGTCCCATTCTAGCGGAAGTCATCAAGTTGGCTGCCAAGCTTATCATTCCCAATTGTCGGAGCAATAACTGCCAATAGAGATACAACTTCAGTCCAAACACATTGCAGAGGGGTTTGGGATGTAACTAACGAATTAGACTCACAGTTTTGTGATTATGAATTGTGCCGAACAACTCTTCTACCGTGCTGGTTATGTCCAAATGATGAAAACTTGTTCACCACCAAGGTTAAAAGCAAGCAACCCCGTTACAAGCCCCAGACACTGACAAAGTAATGAAAGTATAGAGACTTTCCCGGGGCAACCACGGAGCTTCGTAGCATATTTCACATGAACAAAGCTAAGATGAATGTCAGTTTAAAAGGGAGTGAAAACTCCGGTGCAGCCTGAGATTCGAGCCTGCACCTTTTGTTTACCGATGATTAACCTTAACCATTGAGCCAGAGCCAACAAACTACTTAATTACGTGAGGTGTTTTTTCTTAAATTTGAAACTCCCCACTCCCCCTTGGTGAGATCTGAAATAAACACTTTACGTGAGGTTTTTTTATGTTTTTTATAGACTACTTCCCCTCACTTTAATGAAATTTGGTGAGATTCCCCTATCTCCCTCCCCCCTATTTTGAGCTTACGTTATTAATGGACCCCTGCTAAGTTAAAACGCCGATAAGGTTAGGCCACTTCATAAGAATTCATCACTTTAAAAACATTTTACGAATAGAACATATTAATTAAGTTCAATTATAATAACAGGTACTTCAATGTGAGTAAGTAATATGGAACTCTATCCGCGAATAAAGAGATTAATTTAAATAATAAGACTGATATTGAAGGTAGTCACCGAATCGAAATCATCATATATATATATATATATATATATATATATATATATATTGTAAAGGTACTCAATCTTGGGTGCTCAGAAAAAGGGAGGGGGGAATTATTAAAATCTGAAATAATTCCTGAAAATGGAAAATACATATAATAATGATACTATAAGGGGATCTAATAGGTTACTAACTAGAACCATGAATTTCAGACACAAAATAAAACCTCATTTATTGAGTCTTATGGCCTTACAAGGTCGGGTAGTAATTAACGTTACGTTAAACACAATTAGATCAGCAAAAACAAGCAATACCCGACGTTTACAATTCGCCGGAGTAAGCAAACAAAACTGAATGAAATATCTCAAACAAGTAATAAAAAAACAGCAAAGTTAACATTGAAATAACATGGCAACACAGGCCATCAAATTGAAGCTAACATTTTACTGTACAAAGGAAAATCCCAGGGGGCGCCGTATAAAATGAATGAAAAGCATCAAAATTGAATTAACAAACAGCAAGATGCTTAAGAAAAAATTGAATCGAAATATAAATTCAGCTAGCTCAGAATTTAAGTGGCGGGAGCAGAGTCTTAACCCAGGCGTCGCTTAAGGGCACATAAGTCTGTTAAAAATCCACTGAATAGTGACCGTCGTTTCTGGTACATTACCATAGAATCATCGCCGTGGTGGTGAGCGACAAACACAATGCCACTGCAGCAATGGAAGCTAAATAAGCGGCTACGGCCGCGTTATTAGCATAACTTCCAAATAATGGCAAGCATGCCACTCGACATCTCGCTTTCCCAAAGCAAGAAATGATCAACCACAATGATCATCAGAGAGCGTGCCGGGCTGACACGTCTATTCACCAGCTCGTCTTGGACCCAAGTCACGTCCGTTCATCAGCTCGTCTTGGACAGAAGTGATGTCTAAAAATGGCTCCTTCTTCTTCCTCGGCTAGTTGCTCGCCACATGTAAAAGAACTCCACGGAATTAGTATTGTAGACCCCAATAAATGTTCAGGATTGGCTATCTACACATTTCCGTCGTCACGTGTTTAATATCATGCGTCGCATTCGCCGCCTCCTTCGCGCGTTTCCTACGTGGCCTTCGGGGTAGTAGCGGGGTAGGGGTAGGTCACCGCCCGATTTCGAACGGGACTCAAGCCGGGCTGTCCCGGCGCCATCGAGTCGCCTCGCTTGCTCCATTGTTCCTCTCTCAACCGCCGAAATGGCAGTTTCTAGCCTTCGATATTCAGCCCTTCTGAGCCATGCGTTTACAGAAAAATTGATTTACAATAAAATATACCTTTGGCCGCCCTGGTTTTAAACATATATTTAACCTATCCAGACAACCCTCATTATTTACAATTAATTACACGTTGCAAGACTAAATAATTAATAAATTTGAATATAATAATAAAAAAAGGAATTATGAATATAATTAATAATAATTTAATTATATTCATTGTGGGTGACACTGTCACACCACAATATATATATATATATATATATATATATATATATATATATATATATTAGACTATATGGACTTCTTTAACTCCATTCCACGAAGTAATTTTTCTACGTTTCTAAATAATGCAGTGACTCATCTTCTTCATTTTTTATACCAATCATAATATGACAAACACAGACGTACACATTACCTGCATAATTAAAAACATTTCTTCCCGAGGCCGGATTAAGCTGGCGACCGTCGGAAAGCGAAGCCGGCGCAAACCTACCACGATTCCGGTGTCAGCAAAGACATACGTTCGGAATGTCTGTGGTGACACTTAGACATGGGCCATTTCGAAGGATTTACGACAGAAACAACAATCAGAATACCGATCAACTACTGACTTAGGTCATTTCCGGTAGTAAACTCTTCGCATAAACCAAGTATTGATGACAGTGCTGTTTATACGAACTGAGACTGTTAATAGCGAGGCAGGTTTAAGTGATGCGTACATATCACCTAATTTTTATAGTCGATTATGCGAAAGGTGCGGTTAGTAGCTACTGAAATTGGTAAGCGCAATCATTAAACTATTCAGTTCACTAATAACTTCTTAAACAGGGAGAACTGCTGAAATAGCTGCAATTGTTCTCCGCACGTATTTAGTGATGTTCAATTATGACGTTACAGCTGTTTTAGCACTTTCTCAAGTAGGACGCGTGTTAGTACAGTATTTTTTGCCAGATCTTGATAACATAGGCCTACGAGCCCGCAAAATTACCGTTCCGTAATACTTGCCTTATAATTGCTTATTTGATTTTCATAGAGGTACGGAAATTAACTACTACTCGTAACGAAATATTAGGTAAGTTGTTTAACAAACTGTTCAGTATAGTGAAATTAACGCTGTCAATCACACTATGTAAGTTGTGATAGATTTCTCGTAAGATCGCCTTCTATGATCACTAACAGATTTAAGAATGGTAAATAGCCGCAAACTGGTAAATTATATCTGGCAGTATAGTTTAATACGAGGGAGGTTTGAAAAGTTACAGGAATGGAATAGAAAGAAATGACTTACCCCAGTGAAACTTTTTTTATTTTCAATGTAGTCTCCCTGTAAACTAATGCACTTCGTCGAGAGATGTTAAAATGCCTTAATCCCATTTCGAAAATTAAATGTCTCCAGGCCTGCAAAATATTCGAATGTCAGTTCTTTGTTTGAGGAGAATCTACGTCTTGGTGGAAGATGACTTTCTTCCTTGCCAAACCTGGCCTTTGTAGTTAGCGTTGTCGCGTAATTGTTTGTCCAGTTGGGACGATAATCTATCAGCAGAACCCTTTCGCATCTTTCGCAGAAAACTGATGCCATCACCTTTCCGGCGGACCGTATTGCCTTCGCTTTCTTTGATGGTTGTGTACCAACATCTTTACGCTGCTCGTATCATTTATACGCGCATATTTTATTTTTTACTAGTTAGTGATTCAGGAGGCGTCAGTGTTTAGGGTTCCTGGAGACGAGGGGAGTTGGTAATTATATCATCATGGAGGTTGGAATGTCTGTATTTAGCAACCCAGCTTTACAATTGAGATATAATTAAATGCAGCTTTCTCGCTTCACTTTTAAGACCTATTATTAAGGAACTCTTTTTTCAGACTTTATCTTCAACATCTTTAACTGTTATTTTTCCGAACAAAAATTCCTCTTTTTGTGAAGGATAGTTTTTCAGCCTGGCAAAGAGAAACTGAAATTTGTTTCACTAAGAAAATACTAAACAAAAGTGAGGTAGAAGTTGGAAACGTGTGAATGTTAAAGAAATTAGTTACAAGTCAGACAAATGAAAATACCATAGCCTGATGAAGTTATCCAAGAAACAACCATTTCATAGGTTACGTCTAACAGAATATAGTTGAAAAGTGCGGTTTGTAAAAAATCGGTTCTTCTACGAGTTGAAACACCCGCGTTCCTTGTGCTGTAGGTGTTAAGGTAAGCTGATATATTTTACAACTTATTTTCACTGGTTCCTGAGGGTCGACTGCCTTGAACGGTGACCATATTAACCTGGAAAACTACCACTTTATACCCGGTAGCATTAAGTAAAATATCAACCATACTAATGTACGAACAAGTTTCTGATATTTATTCAAGAAAAAACATTCAGATATTTATGAAGCTTCGTATAATCGTGTCATCTTCTTCTAAGCAGTTAATTAACTCCCAGAGAGAAACATGAAATACAACTTGAACAAAGATTCACAAGTACTACAGAAATACAAGATGTAACAAGTAGGAGAGGAGAGACTTCGTTCACTGCATTTATACATCGATGCTAAACACGCTGACTAATGCTCCTGTTCGTATTAATTAACATTCGAGTATAACGTTATGCTGCTGTACGTTAATATAAATTAACGTACAGCTGCTGACGAAGTAAGAGTTCACGCGCCTGGTTACTGACAGAATATACCTCATTGCGTAGGCCCACACAGTTCGTTTTTGTTACGCGAACATAACGGAGTTTTTACCCATCGCATGTTTCACTCTTTCAGGATGGTGATTTACAGCCCAACTACGTCCATTCAAACACGCTTCCATTTGTTTTGGTGATGGCAATTTTTTGGGGAAATAGCTGCTCCCGGCGCTTAAATCTTTTGCGTTGCGTTGGGACCTGTTAATGCTGCAGAGTTCATGGATCGAGTTTTCTAGGTAGACACCTTAACTTTCAACTAATACCGCTCGTAAAATGTTTAAACTAAACTCTTCCTCATGTCTCAAAATTTAGGCTCTCTCTGCTTTAGTCACATATATTATTCCTAAAAGAGGTTTAATTTTTTGTGACAAGTCTTTTATTTTCGTTCATACTTAATCGATAAATAAGGTATCGTTTCATATATTAAGGTCTCGGTTTTGGTAACATCCCAAATCAAGAGGGCAAAGGTATCATTTCCTAAAATGTTTTATTTGGCTAAAAAGCCACTTATCTCAAAACCGAAATTGATAGATGGGGTATCATTTTAAAGATAACGGTTTCCAATTACAAATTAAGAAAAGAGTTTTTGGGAATCCGGCCCTTCAAAGGGCAAAAGTATTAACTACCTACTCTTAGATCTTAACAAAAAGGCCGGGAAGCAATAGTATTAACTGTCAAGGTCACGCGTATGAGACAGTTCAGTGTCAGCCGCTAGTATTCACTGGCGTCGTTAAGGTTTAATCGCGTTACTGCTAGATAGCAGCACCACATATCACAGAGGTATCGGTAAACTGCGTGTGTTTTCTGTTCTCTACAGTAAGGTGATTTTAAGATATTTTTTTTCTTTTAAGGAAATATTTGTCTTTTATTATACAATTCTTATGTAAATATTTTATTCGCGAAATTTTCACACGGGATAGGATCACATACCACTAGATAGCAGCACCATACATCGCAAAGATATTGATATGCTGTGTGTGTGTGTGTGTGTGTTTGTGTGTGTGTAATTTCAGTTGTTTACTTCAAAGTAGATGGTTGCTGGATAGTATGAAGCAGGTGAAATCAGGAAGATATCGCTACAAACGAGCCGGCTCTTCTTTAAACAATTACAAACCACCAACCTCGTTATTCATAGAACAGGGTGTCCACAAATGAATATCGGGGTTTTAATGCTTTATAAGATTTATTACATTATCCTTACAGTTATAAATGATATGTCAAATGAAAGAGCAACTCAAACAGTTTTATATACAAGCTTACAAGTGTTCTATGTGGGCACCATTTGTCACACGGCACACATCAAGTCTGTAGCCGAGTTCTTCCCAAACGTTGAGCAGTGTGTCTTCAGTAACTGTTGCAACAGCTGCTTCAATCCTCTGTCGTAATTCAAGGAGGTCGGCTGGTAACGGAGGCACATACACACGATCCTTGATGAAACCCCAAAGGTAGAAATCGCATGGCGTTAGGTCAGGTGAACGTGGAGGCCACGCATAGCAAGCTCTGTCATTGGGCCCCTTGCGGCCAATCCAGCGGTCGGGTACAGTTACGTTCAACCAACCGCGTACTTCGTTATGCCAGTGAGGTGGCGCACCATCTTGCTGGAAAATGAAGTTCTCTAGTTCATATTGTTCCAACTGAGGGAAGAGCCATTGATCTAGTGTATCAAGGTAAGAAGTACCAGTTACAGTCGGTTCATCAAAAAAGAAAGGTCCGTAAACTTTCCGCCGGGATACGGCACAAAAAACATTGATTTTAGGGGAGTCTCGTTGCACTTGAGGATTTTCTGAGCCCCAGATCCGCACATTATGAGTGTTAACATGTCCACTGAGGTGAAAGGTCGATTCATCACTGAAGACAACATGATGTAGAAAATCTTCATCGTCATGTAAAAACATTTCGTTAGCGAATTTGGCACGTAAACCATGGTCTGCAGGCTTTAGAGCCTGTAACAACTGTAAACGGTAAGGACGTAGTTGCAAGCGTTTCCTTAAAACTTTCCAAACAGTCGTCTTAGAAATTTCTAATTCGCGACTAGCCTTCCGAACAGATTTCTTTGGGCTACGAGTGAACGACTCGCTCAACAGTCTCTTCGCTAACTCTTGGTCGTCCCGCACTCTTCCCTTTACAAAGGCAGCCTGTATCTTCAAACTGATGATACCATCTACGGATGTTATTGTCACTTGGAGGATCACGCCAGAACTTAATGCGGAACGCACGCTGCACAATAACTACAGATTCAGTCTTTGCAAACTGTAAAACACAAAACGCTTTCTCTTCACTAGTCGCCATCTTTGCTACTACCGCATTCTAGCGGATCGCAGCGGAAACATTTCACGCACATGCGCACTAGTGCCAACGAACAAAACTGAGTTGCTCTTTCATTTGACATATCATTTATAACTGTAAGGATAATGTAATAAATCTTATAAAGCATTAAAACCCCGATATTCATTTGTGGACACCCTGTATTTCACTCTGACCATCCAATAAATTTACGTTACTCATTAACATTAACAGTTCATACTAAAACTTATAAATTATACGTAAAGATTCGCACAATTTTACTTTTTTATTTTACTTATGGCTTTACGCCTCGTCGAGGTCATTAGAGGCGAGATGGGACTGGGGACAAGTAACGGGAAGGAATTCGGCCAAGGCCTTCTTGAAGGAAGCATCCCGGCATTCGGCTGGAGTGATTTCGGGAAACCATGGAAAACTCAAATCTGGATGCCCGGACGGAGATTCGAACCCGCGTCCTCACGAATGCGACGCCAGAACGTTTACTGTTCACCCACCACGCTCGGTGCAAAATTTTAAATGATTATTCTATGATTTTTATTAGCGGTAAATGTGTTCAAAATCATCCCTTAAAAACACGAATAATGTGCACTTTTACAGTTTAATGTTTTAGAGTGTACTCTATCTCTATGAACCTTATTATCCAGAAAAATTTTTCATTTGATTTTGTGTTAAATGTTGCGTCCTGATTCGCATTTTGTGCACTTGATGTGTCATGACGGGTTTGTCTGAAATTATTACAGAGCGCAGCACATGCTAGCTCTAACAGCATGGGTATTAACTACGATGTTAACGTTAATGTTGGAGAAATGTCTGAGCTGCAACGAACGAATATTAACCGAGCTTCCTCGCATACAGCGAATACGAAAATTATGGTAATTTTCGGACCCGGCATTTTAGAAGATCCAGATCTATTCCGTTTCTGCAATTCTGGTATCACTTTTCATGACTTTGGTTTTCAATGGTTTTCGAAATTTCTTCAGGTGAATGACCAAATCGTTTCTTCCATAGTTCATAACAATTCCTTTCCATTCCTTAACCACAATCCTTTCTCAACCCTAAGGACTTCTTCGTTCAGGGATGGCTCTTTTATAAGGTCTACAACTCATTTATTTCGCTACTCTTGTCAGCAGTTATATATCGGCTTTTATGACGATGAGACGCAAAACCATAACACAATAAAACAATTAATCACAGTGGGAATGTTTTTCAAATACCAATACTAAAGCGATAATTAAGAGAGGTAGACATAGGAGGGCAATTTATGGCGTTATTTCCAGGTGATGGACGTCACTGATAAGGAACCGGAGAAACAGACAGCCATACCACGGTCAACATGGGGATACGTTTTACAAGCAGTGTTCGATAGGAAACATTTCGCCATCGATATACAGAAGGGAGAAATTTTCGTCATTCGAGAGATAAAAGGAAAATCACACGAATAGGAGGACATTTTTCTTACGCGTAATGTTTATTTTCTGCAATTTCTTATTTATCTGTGCTCTGTAGCTATCTTCTAAAAGAAATATAGCTGTAGTAGATGATATCTGTGACAGTCTTCAATACCTTTATTTTGGACACAATAAACAAAATTTCTTAACAGAGAAAGAATATTTACAATTGATGTCAAAACGAAGAATGATATCGAAACGAGACTAATAGTAGGAGGGGGGGAGGGGAGTGGAGGATATATAGCAAACTACAAAAGAAAACATCTTCTAGAATGGAACTGTAATCTACTATTTAGAAATAGCGGGTCGTAAGGAGCGTTGATATTTACAGTAATGAAGGATGGAATTCAGGATTGACAAAAAGAAGAAAAACCGAAGGATTTCAAATTCGGCGATGCAGAAGGTGTGAAAAATCAAATAGATCAATGTAATACAAAAGAAAATCTTTTGGCAATAATGGTAAAGAAAGTGGTTTTAGGAAGATGCTTGGAAAAATAAGAATTAAGATTGTGGGACGCATTTTAAGACAGGATAAAGCCAAAGGAAAGATATGACAAGGAAGATGAAAATTACAGTACGTGAAGTGGATAAAACAGAACGTAGGATGTAGTAGGTACTTTAACAGCTCAGCACAGGATAGCAGAGGTGGAGGTTGGGCAAAATAGATAACCGTTGTAAATAACTTCGCGAGATTTAAGCTGCATCTAAACAGTCCTCCTTTACCTGACGTTTCGATCAAAGCCTATGATCTTCTTCAGGAGACTAGCCTCCTGCTGAGTCTCGCGGTGTGACCAATTGTTCTCATATTTAAAGTGTGGAGGTTATCGAATCTCTAACCAACATCAGTTACCCAGGGATATGATTCTTACTATTTAATGTCTCTAGTCACAGTAATATTTATTTCTTTAGCACGTATTTCCATTCTTGGCTAAGACCATAGCGCCATATTTACTAAGGCTGTTTGGCTGTCTAAGCAACTCGATAGTCCCCCATACTTTTCTTTGCAGGTAACCTTTGGGTCTGGTCAACACTTATTCGTTTTTCTACAGAATATTGTGTTCTTCCACCAACTGGTACAAAAGTGTTGGCCCGATCCGAAGGTTATATATAATGAAAAGTATGGGAGGGTATCGAGATATTCAAACAGCCAGACGACTTGTGAAACTACAATAACCTAGCGATCCACAATTAAAGAGTATCTGTGCATGTATCGATAATCGACACAGAGCGAGAAGCACTACTTTATGCTAGACTCGCAGTCAGTCATGTGCTAGCTCTCGTAGCAGTAGCACGGGAAAGTGGTAGTTGCTCAGAAGTGAAGTGATGTGTTTTGAATACTTATCCGGGCACGTGGATACGTAATACACGCTTCCGCGACGGTAAACAACTATTGGCTTAACGTCACTAACGTAAGACGAGCCAGACGATGTGAAAATACACAAAGACGTTCCTGGAGAGCTGATAATGTGCTATTGTGGACTAGTAGTTGTTATACAGGCACTTAAGGTATTGCTAATTGAAGGAGAATATTTTGGGATTAAACTTTCCACTCATAAGGACTTGTGATCTTCGGACAAGTGATATCTAATTTTAGTTGGTTGTCGCGTACTAATGTAAGACATAAACTGTTGGATTGAAAGGTGTTCAACTACATACTTCCAATGTGTGTGTGTTTTGCATATTGCTTATTCCTGTGAACTTGTGAATACTAAAAATCACAGAAAATTGTTAGTGTATTTTAGTATGTTCATCACACAACTGTGGCGATCAAAAGAAAATAATAACATACGAAGTCTCGATGCCTCCATGAGGTGGGTCAATATATAGTGTCGTAATAACCTCACTTATTGTTAATAGCATCATTAATAAACAAGTAAAACCAATTCGGTTTACACACCTTAATAAAGATGGTGGCAGTGATCTTAGCCAAGCACGGCAGTGAGTCCTAAACAAATAAACAATACAGTTTCCAGAGATATTAACTCGTAAGTAACATCTCTCTCGGTATTAATCGATATTGGCTGGAGATTCGATAGTCTTCACAATATACATAGGAGAACAACCGTTCACAACGCAAGTGTCTAGCACTCTCAGCAGGTGGTTTGTTTCCTGAAGAAGACCATAGGCTCTGATTGAAACTTCTTGAAAAGGAGGAGTGTTTCGATGAAGCGTAAATATCGCGAAATTATTTCCAACATCATTACTGCTGCGAAAACCACAAAATCTTTTTTAAAAATAAAATTGGCATCAAAAACTATTGGCATTAGCTAAACCGAAACCACCGAGTTTGTTTGTTAATAATGATTGTTGGCTTTCTGATAGTGAACTTACGATGGCGCAGGATGACGTGACCGCCAGCCAGCCACCTGCCAGCGGAAGCGGGCCCGCTGCGGCCGCAGCGAGACGCGGAGCCGGCTGCAGTCGAGGAAGCTCCAGTTTAGTGGGAGCGCGCTACAGCGGAAGGCGGACAATTGTGTGTAGGAGTGCGAGCGTCCTCAGCCCGCCCACGGCTCGGCCACCCGATCGGACCACCACGGCGAACAACCCCGCTGGGGCTGCCCACGCCAGGACGGGGAACACGCGGGCTGCTCGCCTTGCAGCCACATCTTAGCTTAACCACCATGCAATTCCCCCGTCACCAGCAATAAGGGACGAATAATTTTCAATCAAGTGCCACTTATTTCTAACTGCTTTCTGTAGGCTACTGTCTCGCTGGAAGATGGAGTATGCGTCCTTCCTGCGATGCTTACTATAACACTATGCAAATCGCATCTCTTATTTTTTTTTAATATAATTCATTCAAGATTCAGCATTCCTAAATATTTCTGTATCAACTTCCTTCATAGTAAATTCTGTACTAATACAGTTCTTATTTGTTCAGTGGTATTTTAGTAATATTCACCTGACATAAATGGAATGGAATGGAATTCCTGAATGTAGTGATTATACGTCTGCCCTCACTTGGTGTGCTGGCCCTAGTAGTGTAGGGGCTAGCACGCTGCGTCACATTGTAAGGGTCGCCCTTTCGAGTCCGGTGGCGAATGTACGCAGAGGCCAAAGGCCACATTTAGGAATAAATAAACAAATCAATACAAAAATAAAAGAAGCTGGTTGGGGCACCGTAATGGTGACGGCGCTGACACAGAGTTACCTACTTCGAGTATGGAGGTAGAGGGCAGGAGAGGTGGTAGTGCGCAGTTCCAAATCTCCAGATTGTTAAACAAAGTACTAGATTTATCTCAACCATACGCAGTATGTATGGAGTGTGGACATACGATACTAGTGATGATGGTTCGTCCTTTGGAAGGGGGCGTTAAGTCTAGCAGCTCGTAGGTATCTTTCGGAAACGCAGGCTTGAATGGACCAGCATCGGTTTTCACCAACTCGCTTCTTTCATCCCTCACAACTAACTCGGTACTCTGAGCACGCGCACTACAACACTTACAACAAAGAACACAGCTGTCACACTGCGGAAGGCAACGGGGAACCACCCCAGCTCACCTTCCCAGACGTTCCCATGGAGGGGTAAACAACCACCATGGTAACCGCCTACACTCGGACACGTGCGAGGCGTTCATAAAAAAAAGTGATTATACACATGAGTGCACGTTTAATTAGTCCCTTCCTCTCTGCCTACATATGTGTTGTAGTATTTTAATTTGTGTCGTGTACATGGGGATGAAACAAAAGAGATAATGAAACACGGTGCTGGCCAATTCAGGACTCTTCCGATTGATATCGGGTCGAATGGAGGAAGCGCAGAGTTTTACGACTAATCGCTATCAACACTGCCGGCCCCGGTAGGGAGCTGCCTTCGCGTTGCAGGGGTCGTAGGTTCGAGTCCGGACTAGGATGTGGATGGTTTAAATTAAGTGTTGTGTCCGTTCTGTGTTATCCTGTCACTCGTTCTCATGAATAATACTAAAAGACACTATATACACAATAGAGGAATAAAAATAAAATAAACTTCACACTATACGCACGCTGGAGAAGTTAAATATTTAGCTCAGGACTCTGGTGCACAATGTGATGATTATCAATCGTACTATACCACTATACCTATGTCACTGTTGAAGGCCAGAGAGATACAAATTTCTTAAATGCTATCGAACGATTTATTTCCATGTCGAATGCAAGACACTGTCACAGTTACTTAGCTGTCTCGACCACAAAGCATGTTTACGATCACGTATTTCGAAGAAATACCTTATGTCTATGCATGACATTTCAGCTTGACATTATGAAACATTTATAACAATAAAAAATTCCATATTGAACTTTTCTTGAGTTATGATGTGTCTATGATTCTGAAGCCAGGGTTGACTCAATTTAACACAATCTGGACGTTAAAACTGAATGTATTAGATTGATTTTGAATATGTCAATCAATGACATTAATTATGACATCTTAAAAATGAATAAGCAAGCTTCTGATTGAAGCACAAGAAACATAAGATAATTTTAGACATAAAGAAGGGAAACAAATACCCGGTTTATCAAGGAGCCAAACATTGGGAATCAGACGACAGCTAAATTCCTGGCGTTACCTGTACTGCAGGAAGAGGATTACAAGCTCGCCAATGCATGTACTGTATCTCACCACAGTGAAATGAAAAACTACACAGCGATATAAACACGGCCTGAATAAACAACCCACCACATGTGTTAAGAATGCCCCGCAATGCGCTTTGGTTGAGACTGGGAAGAGTTTTTACGAGCTAGTCCAGCAGCTGTTCACTGCCTAACCAACCTGTCGGAACAATTATATTTAACTTTGAAAAGTTATCTTTTCAAATATTTATATTAAGTTACTAAACATTTTCATATATTAGATATAGTGTCATTTTTGTTTTAATTATTATAGTAAATTAGTTTTTTAAGTTTGAGATAAGGTAAATAAAATAAAAGCATATAAATGATCTGAATTCCTTCGCCTTGTTGTTAACGACTTCTTTCAATTTTTATGATTGTTGTCTGTCATAGATGTCATAGATCAAATACGTTCTATCCTTGTTATGGTTCTTCCGTCTTGCAACCACATAAATTTATTTTTATTTCATATGCATTTCGTATAGATCTGGACATCTTTAGTGGTCTAGGTAATACGTATATATATATATCATCTTATTTTTCTCGTATCAATGACAACATCAAATACAAGGTAGTTTTTTCCGCCCGTGCAATGGTTTTGTCACTAGCTGATTGAAGGTCCGATTGAGATACTTTCATTCCGATTTGTGTACATGATAACAGATGCATCATAGTTTGTATCTCGTCGCAAGAACATGTTATATATCTATTACCTTGCCTAAACTGTTTGGTAGGAGGCCTACTACACATAATTCATATCATTTTCGCAGTAATAAGGCACTTTTCAGCTCAGAACATAACCACGTTATATATCCATTATCTTGCCTAAACCGTTTAGCAGGAGGCCTATCATATAGAAAATAATTTTTATACTGATTTTCTTAATAATAAAGTTCTTTTAAGATCGAATTCTAACCATTTTTGGAAATAAACAGAAAAAGCTAAAAGTGAAAATTTTATCTTAACCTCGTTTGTTGCCTCCATGTTCATAAAAAAAAACATAAAATTGCGGCCAATTCAATGTGTAACATGTTCAGGCTAAAAACTTTTTTTAAAAGAGAAAGTTCAATCTCAAGAATTATTTCGGCAATGAACACGACATAAACAAATAAGAAGTACAATATTTAAAATTGTGATTGAATGAAAAGAGTTATTACAGATAACAATATCACAGTCTTGTCAGTATAGCTAAGCGCATCCTGAATAAAATTGTACTTGAAGGTAATCTGTTCGGTTTGAAGGTACTTAAAAATAATAAAGACAGAGGTTTTACATGGACAGAATCTGCGCACTAAGGTATAAGATCATAACCACGTTAGTCGATCTGCCTGAAATACGAACATGACCTGTGATTCACCCTTTCGATTCACTCTGCAAAATTTTAAGAATTTGTGATGAGTTTGAAAGGTGTTAGAATAAATGAATACAGACATTTCGCATGGGTAAAGCCTACGCACTTAACAGTGGAGGTTCAATGGTATGACCTGATTTGGCTGAAATACTTACTTGAACTGTATTTAACAATAGCGATTCACTCACAAAATTTGAAGAATTTATGTTTAATTTTAAGACGCTGAAGGCATATTTGCAGGGACAGACATTGCCTATAAACTTGATCATGGGTAGGTTCCAATATGAAACAATGCCAGCTTTATAATTCAACTTATTATACATGTGTAAGGACTATTGATAATGAGAATGCTCTATGCTAGTTTTATACTGCTCTACATTTTTTTTTTTTTTCATACTCTCGGTAACATACATATTTAGGTTCCCGGAAATTGATAAATCTGCACAAACAGTTTTCAAAAGACTCACAAAAGTGAAACACTACCGGAACGTGTGATGGAATCATATGATAAGAACACAATGGAATTTAAATTTGGCGCAGAACACGTTGAACCTACAAATATTAACGGAAAACAAACTGTAAGTAGATTGTTATGTAAGTCAACATAATACTTTTGCTAGCACAAATTAATGGTGACTAACGTACAACTATATACACTGTTTGGTCCGTGCGAAAATTTCGCGAATGATATATGATGAATAGCGAGCTTGGTGGTTCGTAGTAGTATGCAAGAAGTACCAGCTCCTTAGTAGCATTTGTTTATTTAACAACTGAAATAGGTACGTAGCGAAACATTTACAACGTCTTACGAAACTTAAAATGATACCTCAGTTGTCGATTTTGAATAAGTATGAAGGGAGACAGATGGTTTGTCACAAAAAAACACCATTTAGAAATAATATATGACACATATGTAATATGAAACCAAGGACATTGAAGATTTCTCAAAGGAGAACGAAATAAATATGAAACAAAAAAGTTGCAGGGCGGAGGGATCTTAATAAAATAGTTATCATAGCAACTAAGGAAGAAAGTGCTTATGAGCATGTCAAATAGATTCTCCATAGTACTTTGCCACATGACAGTCACAGAATCCAGGAAAAAATGAAATTCGAAGTTCTTTAGTCCTCCACAGGAAGTCCTCGACGGCGCTAACGCTTGAAACGTCTCGCAAGGTCGGCTCGTACCCCGAGTACAAAATGCGGCGTTGCTACGAAACACCACCGAACATCTCGCCAAGTACAGCCAATGCGGTGGCCTCATATGCACCATAAACACTGTCGACGTCTTCAGCGACCAGTACGAGCACACTAGTAATCAAAATCCACAAGTTAGTTTACAGGTGGAGACTTCTTTACATCAGCCTATCGCCGTCACGGCATGGCAACGCGAAACAGTACAAAATCTATCAGTATCTATCAGGCAATACAAATTTCGATTTTTCTTATCAATGAATTATGAAATATTGCACCGTTAAAAATTTTCACTCGTTCCAAGATACTGCAAAACCACATTCAATGTATTCTTCTTTTAGTATAGAAATTACTTTTTACGGCATTATGAAATCTAAGATAGCAGAATATTACTGCCAGCAGATCCTAGAGAATTTAAGCATATATGTTCAGGTCACAAAGATGTGTAATAAACACAAAAAATTGTGTAATAATACTAAAAATGAATGTCTGTTGAACGCTCAAGATTGAGCAAAATATTTTCAAATAACTACGTTAACTCCTACTCGATATTGTAATGTACTAATTTAATATAATCATTTGAATAGAAATAAATGATAAAATTACTCCGGATTTGTCATCCGTTCTTTGTCAGTGAAGCGGGTACGGTATACCACTGTACTGAATGGTAATTAATATTAATTTTACCAAAAGCATATGAATATTTATATTGTGGATTGAAAAGGGTTCTCAAAATAATTTATAATCAATAATAAGGATGAAAGAGTCATAACCTGACCATATATTCTCTGAACGAAGGCCAACAGACATAAGATGAATTTAAATTTAATAAATATACACAATCAAAATTATTTACAAACAACACCTTTGCCCTACATTAATGGCCACTAAATTAAGCAATACAAAACGACAAAATATCCGTTCATATTTTCATATATAAAATAAAAGTTTACAGTCTTCGGCAAGACACGTAATGAGACTCTTTGATAAAAACTAATGTCCGTTTCAATCACAGAAACTACTGAATCAAGTTAAAAATATAAGTAACGCCACGGCTAATATCTCAGTTTATCTATCGGAGAGTGAGAACTCTTATCGTGCGGACTTCTCCGCTCAGAGCGTTATGTTGGGTAGAGTGCAAACACAATATTCCTAACTGCTGCAATGTTTGTATTTTACCGTCTGTCCGACATTGGCGAAGTCAGCAAACTCCGAACCCACACTGAATTTATTTGTCACCTTGTGACTAAAAATGCAGACACAACCGATCGCATGATATGCTGTCGTACTAATTTAATATAATCATTTGAATAGAAATAAATGATAAAATTACTCCGGATTTGTCATCCGTTCTTTGACAGTTGGATTATCATCATTGTTTTCGTGCATATTGAACATGTGTGTACGATATGATGTTGTCGCCACAATTAATCCAAAATATAGATTTTAAAGTGGTCTGGAAAGTGTCAAGGTTCCACTGTGAAAACTCAGCAGAAAATCAACACCGACTAGATACAAGTATCTAAGTTAGTTTATGAGACACTGGTGCGGTCAATAGTGTCCAAGTTTGTTGGGAAAGTGATGAATATGTAGTCATTAATTACACGAAAAAAATGACAGATAATATGTAAAAAAAATTGTATGCCTGCTTTTTTATACTATTTGACGAGAACTACTTACCATGAATTCAAGAGAAAGAAGTGCAAAGTCCTCACGTTTTTCCGTTTCTGTAAGTGCAGACCGTGGGATCATGCTTCTTTTTTTTCTAGATATTGGCTTTGAGTATTACATCACACAGCCAGCACCACCTTTTGTTTTTGTTCTGTGGATCTATTTTATGACTTTCCCAAGTACTCAGTTCATGACAAAGTAAGACAACACCTGATAACACCTGTTTACTAAGCTGGACTCCAAACGGTCAACGCTTTATCCTGTGCGCTTCCTGTCACAGTGGGTGCTTTGGCTAACAATATTTAGAAAAATTCAGGATAAATGGCACGTTTGTGCAACACGGCAAATACGTTGTCAATGAGAGTTTATGAAGTTAGTTCAGCAACAAAAATACAATGGAAGTACGTATAACCGTTGAGTTCAGTACTAACATATGTGAACTCTACAAACATCATCATCATACTCATGATCGTCACCACCATCAGTACCGTCGGCTTTGTAACATTTTCTGAAGGTGTGCCTCCACTTATTTGTGTCTTGTTACTTGTAATGTAACACGTGTGGCAAAGACTGGGAAATTATTATTATTCTCGTATCAAAAACATCAAAATACACAGTTAAATACATTTTGTAAATCAACAACATTAAACACACTTCGCCCAGTACTTAGGAACCTCAATCGCATTGTGTGTTGCTTGAAACAGGTCTTCATTGTTGCAGGATGATGGGCACATAGGGCACTCGAGCATATGATTCATAGTTTGGTCTTCTCCACATTCGCATTTAATACCGGTAGTATCAGTATAACCCCATCTCATTAGGTTTTCCTTGGACCTGCCCACTCCTGTTCGCAATCGATTTAAAGACCGCCAGACGTTCCAGTCTTCTTCGTGACCAGGTGGCAAGCGCTCTGCAACTGTCAGTGGTCCCGAGATGTTGGGAACCCTCATTTTCCATAACTGTACTCTTGCCTTTTCAGGTGACCCAATTAGTTCTCGTGATGTTCTGAGGAAGCTTTTCCTGGATTTGAGTCTCTGGGCTGGTGGTATATGGTCGTGCAGTGGATGAGCGCTTTCCCATTCTACTATGGTCCGCTCCTTGTTCGCAGCCACTTCTCTCCGGATACTGGGTGGTGCAATGCCCGAAAGCTGGTAAAGCCTATCAACTGGGGTAGGCTTTAAGCAACCTGTCACTAGCCTACAGGTGTTATTGAGGGCTACATCCACCTGTTTGGTATGAGATGATGAGTACCAAACTGGGCATGCATATTCTGCAACAGAATAACAAAGAGCCATTGCCGATGTACGTATAGTTTGTGGTTGACTGCCCCACTGTGATCCAACTAATTTGCGCAGTAAGTTGTTTCTAGTAGAGATCTTCATTTTACAATTCATTCAGTGCTTCGTATATGTGAGGGTTCTATCGAGTGTCTCTCCCAGATATTTTGGGGTGTTACATGTCTGCAGTTCGATACCTGTATACTGTGCGCGTATAGAATTTCGCTGGGGGGGGGGGGGGCGAAGTGGCCTGGGGGATGGTCAGCCCTGAAATTCCATTGCACAGGGGGTACGAATCACTCTGCACCAGGAGGAAGAGAGGTAGTGAGCTGGAGTTAGAGTGGCCGGGGTCTTGCCGCTTAAAGCTGACTTCCCACGGCCCGCCCATTTGCCGGCCGGGCCGGTCCAGCTACCAAGAGCGGGCCTTGGGAAGGGTCTCGCATGTGCTGGCAGGGATGACGTGCCTCTAGCCGTCACCCAGTCGGTAAAGATCAAACTCCCGAGTAGCTGAAACGACAGTAGGCAAGGTGGTGGGAAGGCGGCGAGGGCTAGCCTGTGGCGCGTGCTGACCTACAAAACCACGCGCCATGGGAACCCACCTTAATGTTGTGCAGCCATTCTCCGAGTGCATGACACGAGGTGGGACCAACTCCGAACACGCACACTCAACGAGACTTTGGGTTTCATCACTTGTTGTTAACGTCGAGTAAGTGCAAAAATGTGAAAGAGGAAAATCTGAATGGTTTTTCCCAACGCTTGACCTTCAAGCTTCAAAGTTTTTACGGTCTTCGGATGACGACAGTGCCAGTGTGTCTACATCCGACACCTGCAGTCTCAGTGATCAATGCCAGCCAAAGCCACACGTCTTTCGATGACGGTAATAAGCGATGAACAATGCTCATAGTTTAATCTCAAGCACTTAAACCTGTCACGTCACCTGACGACTTGCCTTCTACTGAGCGAAATTATTTGCTGTCGGCTCATTTGTAATTTCAGTGCTCAGATCTTCTCTTTTTTTTTACTGTATTGAATTTATATTTTTATTACCAGTTGAAAGATAACGCCAATGCAAACTGTTTAATTTATTTATTATTGCGTCGTACGCGTTTCACCTCTCATCGAGGTATCATTAGCGACGAATCTGTGTTACAGTTTTTATATACATTTTTATCCTATTAATACGTGATTATGAGCATCAGATATTTTATAGCTAATAGTTACTTACATTTACATTTTTTCCATTTTAAAACTGTATATAAAAACTGTAACATAGATTCGTCGCTGATGATGCCTCGATGAGAGGTGAAACGCGTACGACGCAATAATAAATAAATTAAACAGTTTGCATTGGCGTTATCTTTCAACTGGTAATTAATTAAGCAACTGTGGAAACATGGCCTGCAACAGCAATGCATATGTTTTTATACATATTAAAGTCAGTAATCAGACAGTTAAGGGAATTGAAATAAAACAAATAGGGTTGTTTTTCGCATTGTTGCGGTATTTATTCAGCTAATCACGACAATAATATCCCTATGCGTTTTTTTTACGTGATAATTTTTTTTATGTTCGACTGATCAATTAATATTTAATCGTGTAGGACTGTGGTTCCCAATTAGTTTTACCCGTGTACCACTTGAAGAAAAAGTGAACCTCGCGTACCCCTTATAGCTGAAATATAAATAAATAAATGCGTTCATACCAGTCGTTTCTCACAACCACAGCATTACAGAAATATAATTCGCACATACAGTTTGTGTTGAAATATATTTAGTCAGTAATAATAAGCAACATCACGTGCCCATGGGGGTACGCGTACACTGGTGTAGGATATCCACTGGCTCCCAAACCAAACCAATTAATTATTCAAATACGATCAAAATTATTCTAGAGTATAATAAAGTTTCATCTCGGACGAAGCAGAACACTTCAATACGTTTACTCTCTCTGTACTCATCCACTCTCTCTCTTTCCTGGATCTCTGATTGGCCTTGTTATTTTTTCATTCTTATACAGATGCCGGTTTGACATTACAGACTGCTGGTCTGGATTCTTTGCTCTTGGCTGAACTACTTTGTGTTGCTCAATCTGTCTTCCCCTGTCAAGTCCAAACTCAAGTTTTTTTCTTATACTGTATATTCATTTCCAACTTTGTCCCTTCTCTTTTTTGGCACATACGAACTGTATATGTACTGAACCTAAAAGCTTTGTCGAATCTATTCTGTTTTGGCAAGCTTTTCTTCTGGGCACTACGGATCGAAGCAGTAAACCGAGAATAAGGCAGTGACTGATTACATTTCTCGAGACATAAAAAGCATTGTTATTAATCAAAAAGTATCATTAATTTCTCAAAGTGAATATCTATGCTTACCTCTTGACTCCAGCGACTTTAGGCCCCTTCACCGCACCACATATTACGAGTGAATATCGTATATCATAAACTTTTAAATTAAAATGTCGTCTGATTCCACTTTCAAGGACAATAGAATCATTTGTTGAAAGGGAGGAAGAATATTGTGAAAGGGAATTATAAGAAGTAGTTAAAGACTAAAATTAAATGGCTCAGATGGAATTTGATGTCGAGTCGTCTGAAATACCAATTCAGCAAGATAAATCATACAAAATAAAAACTATGTAATGTTGACTAAGCCAGGAGTTTTTAATCCAATTGGAAAATCTGTGAAGCCCATAAAGAAAGGTTCAATAAGCTATTGTCTTTTCCAGCGAGAAAGTTTAGATGCCATTCTCAATATAGTCAGCGATGACGATCTTATTCGCGTTTGTTTCGTTAAAAATCGCTGTGAAATACATAAGCTGAAGTGATCAAGAAGGTAGCTGAACTTTTCCAAGTATGAGGAAATCATTTGTACACATTCGTGACTCATCACTTTACAGTCTCAACCTATCTATGATCACGATAAAAATTGGCTCAGCAAAATATGTATTCTCCAAAATATTCCCGACGAAAATATATGTAAAAAAATGACAATTGTAGATTCTATACCGAATACCAACGATCCAACCGAGCGTGGTGGTAAGCGGTAAAGCTTTGGTCTCAAATTTGGGAGGACGTGGGTACGAATCCCTGTCCGGCCATCCATATTTGGATTTTCCATGGTCCCCCCCTCTCCTATTACTCCAGGCGAATGCCGGGATGGTTCCTTCAAAAGGCCATGGGCAAATTCCTTCCTCTTAGGGTTCTCAGTTCTATCCCGTCTCTAATAACCTCGACCTCGACGAGCTATACTGTAAAATTTGCATTTTAATACTCTACTATTCCCCTTAGCCAGAAAGTAATCTGATTAGCATAGCAGTTGACATAAATTTTCTCCAAAATTTAACATTTTTATAGGGCTCGGTTTTCAGTGGTATCCGACAATTGCAGTTAAGTTCATTGGAAGCTGGCCTCGGTTGCGTAGGAACTAGAGTACTGGCCCCGCATGCCGAAGGTCGCCGGTTCGAGTCCGGCCGAGGGCATGAATGAGAAGCTGGATTTTGTCTGTAAACTACCTGACTTAAATATATTGTGCTGAATATTCCTCAGACACATTTCTATGTGCCATTGCTAGGGACGCCATTCTTGTTATTCAATAAAAAATGGAGATGCCTCTTGCCGGGTGACCCTCGCTATGCGACGACGTGGAGTTCTGCGAGCCGCCACCGCCACCGGGTTCTCTACCACGCGGCAACGATCGGAACATGAGACTATCTGCAGTGTGTGTGACCCACCGTACTGTTAGTGCAGTGACGTTTCCTTCCACAGCCTATCCCTGCCTGTTGTGTTGAAGCTTTGGAATCGCATTTCTCTGTTTCTTACGGCGCCGTATTACAAGAGAACTCGTGCTCTCACATACATTTTGTGTTTAGCTAATCGTGGTATATCTTTGACTAATAAGCAATAACTTTCATGCAATAACACTCCGCCACATCTGGACTTTTTGCGCACCAGTTACATTCATCTGCTTTATTAATTGTTTGTATCAAAAATTGTACTAGTTATGGCACCGATGATGTTCTTGTAATCATTGGAATCCTTTATTCAGATTAAATGTTTAAAAAGCGTAGTTTGTTCTGATACTGGACTAAGTATAAGTAACTCTCTAGTCTAGAGTTACCAGAAGTTTTTGTCCAAATTCGGGGACACTTCACAACTTTTTCACAAAAATCCGGGGACGCTTTCGGCATTTGTCCTAATTACGCGTTTTACTTTTATAAGTTATATGTTTAAAGGATGGGTTAACTTAAAAGCCACATATTGTTTATATTTTAAATGAGGATCACAGACAGCCATGTTGCACACAGCACAAAGCTGTGGTGTCCAAGACGCAGCATCCTTGTAATTTTCTTTTATTCCTAGGTATGTACAAGGAAAGAAGGGCGCTTCATATCTCTTGCTTTAAACGAATGCTTTAGCAAATCAGGGCTTTCAAAGATCTCTCGCTTGACGAAAAAAAAAAAAAAAAAAAAAAAAATTGAGGACAACAGTTAAAATCCGGGGACATTGCGGCGACGAAATCTGTCCGGGGACAGAGAGCTAAATACGGGGACGTCTGGTAACGCTACTCTAGTCCCAAGTATAAATGTTAATTACGTTCATATCTGGTCCATTTACCATGATGTTCACGATGAAATTAGTGATCATTGTATGGCAACTTTCTTTGAGCGCATTGAAACACTACAATATTCTGATAATCACGAAAGGAACGAAGTATAACAGGGCCGTTATAAGTGGGAGATGGTAAGTTCATAGCTTAAATGTTGAATCTCACGTCAGGTGACCAGAGCGAGGTGTCTGTAAGTAGGAACGGCTGTTCCAAGCTGCTACCAGGAAACTGCACATCGATCTGGCACACAGTCGGCGGTGAATCGTTCGCCACGTCCAACACGCATAACATTTTTTCTTTTTTTTCCCAAGTCGTTATCACTACTACTGCTCGGCACTCGGCGGTGCATTCGGAAAGTTGCCCCGAGGAAGAAGTGGGCCATTACAGATGAAAGCAGCTGCTAGGCGGCGAGAAGAAGTTTGCTGTTGCCGCGCCTACTGTCTGCCCGGCGGGACCAGAACTTGAAAGCGGCCATCGGCGGAACTGGGCAACTACCACCGTCTGTCAACGTTCACACCTACCACAACGCATTTCATACTTAGTTAGTCCTTCAATTTGTTTTCTGTCATACTCTTTCTCAACACACAATGTACTTCTAAATTAAACAGAATTGTTTTGTCGATGTGTTCACGATACATTTGACAACCATACTTTATCATTGGTCGGTATACCTTACCTTAAACTTAAGTTTTGAAGAAATACTTTATCGGTATTTCTGATAGAATGTACAAATTATTAAACGGAATTCCAATCTTAATTAATTTATAAATCTAGATGGTACCATCTATAAAATTTTGAAAGGAATCAAAAAATAATAGCTAGTTCCATTAGCACGAAAAAAAAATGTATTTAAGGCAGTAAGTTTTTAAATTTAATAATTTTTTTTTTACATACTTTTTCCTCTTCTAAAGATAAGTATACCTAATCTTCTTTCAAATAAGTTGGCAACCCTAGTTCACGCCTCGTCGATGTTGAGGTCATTAGAGACCAGGAACTGGAAGGAATTCAGCAATAGGCTTTCGGAGCAACCATCCCCACATTGCCTAGAGTGATTTCGGGAAAAAATGGATATCAGAAATCTTGATACCCGGACGGGGCTTCGAACCTGCGTCTTCCTGAATGGGAGAGCAGAGAGTTACTGCACACCCACCACACTCGGTACTTAAAGATAACGAATTGTATACGGTGCTGATTCAAATTGTTTAGTAATTGTGCAATCGAAAATGTAAAATCAAACTATCTGAGCTTAGAAAGTATTCTCTTTGATAGCGAATAATAAGCGTTAAATCATTTGTATAGGGAGCTATTTCAACAATTTTATAAATCGTTTCCAGTGTGTCAAAACAAAAAAAATTGACTGTGGGTGCTGAGACTAACTCCCTTATTTCGCACAATGTGGCATCATTGCGGGTATTCAACTCAGCGCCATCTGTTATTCCTTTCCTTAAGTCAATGCCTGGAACAAACTCTTCGGTGATGCCTCATAGTGCAAAATAATGGACTTGGTCTCAGCACCCACAGTCAATTTTTTTTTTTTTTTTTTTTTTTTTTTTTTTTTTTTTTTTTTTTTTTTTTTTTGCCAAAGAGTGTACATCGTCCAAAAAATTAAATACAGATCCTTTGGTTCACCGAATCAACTATACGCTTACAACAATCCACAACCAGCTTCGTTAGATAACTAAGCTTCAGTTTCATGTCCTCCATCTTTGATTTATATTCAGTGGTCTGAAAATAATTCTGCAAAATAGCCTTAGAATAGTGAAAAGTTTAGCAAGACAGAGCACCTAAATATTTATCAAAAATACATTTTACGAGAAGAAACTGAAAAATTTTACTGCAGGAATCATATCTTAAACTGTTTAAATTATAATAACAAGATTTAAAAATTATTTTTTTTCAATTATTATATACGAAAATAATTCTTTGGTCTAGTCTTGTCCACGCCAAGAGCAAGATCGGATTGACTTTATGATTTCCAGTCAGTCTCAGAATGTTGATAAATATGAGCCGACTCATCATGGTATACGTCAGCACGTCCACAACGAACCGATTACCACACGTTTGATAGCGACGCATCCTTCACGGAACACGGCCATGACAGTACAGACTACAGTCAGTCTACATCTATGTATAACTATCAGAGAAAACTTGATTTTAGTTTTTTAACTGACTCTTCTTCTTAACTGTTACTTTCTTGTATCACGAAATTATTGATTAACTAATTGCAGAAACTAGGTCCACTAGACTTTTTTTTTCCTAGTTGTCTTAAGCATTTGGACTGCGAGAAGCATATTATGTTTCGTTGAGCGCGATTAACGCAAAAACAATTGGAAGGGTTTTCATGGGGTTTCAAATATTATGCAGCACTAAAATGAGCAAATTTCACCTTCCTGCGACATCAAGAAGCTGAGAAATATACAAAAACGTGTTTGTTTGTCTGTCTATATTTTTCATTGAACGCGATTGAAGCAAAAACTGCTTGTCGGATTGCCCCCAGGGGTCTGTGTCCGTACACTCGATTTTCCATCGAGATGGCCAGATATGGGTTTGGCGCACCCACTGTCCCGACTTCCTGTTTTGTATCCTAAGTGGGTACATGCTTGGTGTTTTGGGACAGGACGTGTTGACTAGGTTGGGTGTCACTTAAGTCCGCAGACTCCACGAGCACACCCGTAAAGTTCGAGCTTAGCTACCCAATCCCTTGTAGAGTCGGGTAAGGGATGCGGCATCGTTCAAATAGATGTGGAGTAGAGGATCGGCGAAAGCCTTCTCGACCGTGACTCATCTAGGGGAGAATGGGAACCTTCTCAACATGACGAAGGGATGGGGGCCCCCTGAAGGGGTAAAGTCGTACCATTAGGGATTGTAATGCACAGCAAAGAGATTAGCTTTGGTGCTGAGCACCCTCTGCCACCCACAATTTTGTGAATTGCAGAATATATACGTAGATGTAGATGTAGATGAAAGGGCAGGTAGGTGTGTGAAGGAGCGGCTGTTGGGCAATGACCTGGCCTGTCGGGACTGATGCCTCCCACCTGTTCAGACTCCACGGCTTTTACCCGTGAAGCTGGAGAAGTAGCTACCCAATCCCGATTAGAACCGGGTAACGGATGCATGCTTCAGCAAAAGAAGGCGGAGTAGAGGTATCACGTAAGTGAACTCAACCGTTGCTCATCAGGTAGTGAGGGTAGCCTTGCCATCATGGGCTTTCTGCCATAATAGGTCTCCTATATAGGTGGGGACTGATACTGCACGGGTTCGCCCTGGTGGGACAGCGACACCTAGAGAACGCTGTGGGGCCTTCGGGCCTCTGCAGTGGATTCGTGCACTGACGGTGCTCTGCGATGCCTGGACGAGTGTGGTGGAACCCGTGCTATGGGGGGGAACGCTAGGAGCTTGCCCCGTAGCGCGTAGCCATGTAGCCGGCGGGTGGCATTGGTCTGGGCCGGTCGGTTGCCGGAAGGCGTGCGAAAAGGGCAATCCCTCGTTGTTGCTCGGTTTGCTGCGGCTTCCGCCTTTGCCCTGCGGGGGCGGGTGAGGCCGGGCGCACGAAGATGTTTAAGCTATACGGCCAGGTTTTGGAAGGGTCTTTGGCCTGGTCGTAGCGGGCGTTGGTTCCTCGTACCGCCCCGTGCGCATCCTTCATAGGTGGCGAAACGCGCCTTGCTCACCGTCCTCGCTGTAATGGCGGGTAGTTCGGGAGGGCTCGTCCCTGCGGTGGAGGCAGCGTTGGATACCAGATACAAAAAAGGGGGGAGCGTTCTGATGATCATGAGGTCGCGTATGCCCATAGACCAGACCTTAAATCCCTGGAGCGTTGTTGTCGGATTTTGATGGGATTTCGAGCAAGAGTAAAACGGGATATGTTTCATTGTGATGTGGCGTCGAAAAGGCTGAGAAGATAACTGCCCATAAATTAGTATCCATTTAAAGCAGAGGTGGCCAACCTAAATAATCTTGTGGGCCACTTTGGAAATGCATCATACTTCCGCGGGGCGCATATAAAACTGTATATCCCCATATTAGATTTAGTCTCACTGTTGATATTTTTTTGGAGTGAAAAATTGAAACATAATAAGTAATTATTATTACGTTTACTATTATTCTTACAAGTAAACATAGATAATATAATAATAATGATGCTAACAATATCTGTCATATATTCGTAAGAATATTATTTTAAAATCAAAGTTATTTTTCTCATATTTTCGACAGTTAATTTTTGAATGTATGGATGCACAAATAATGTATTTTTTTTAATACATTGGTTTTCACTAGTTTGGCAATTATAAAATAAATATTTTTGTAAAAGTGTGATGAATCTCGCGGTCAGGAACAAAATTCAAGGAGGGCCGCGGATTGGCCTCCCCTGATTTAAAGGTAAGTTATTTCTCGCAGTCGAAATATTTCCTGGGAAAAATATGAACGAAAACGTTTTAGTAGGAATTTATGTACAAACAAAGTTATCAAACGATTTATCACATATGTCGTAACCCTTACGGTTAGAGCTGGTTTTCCCCCAAAGTGTATAGTAATAGAAATCAAAATTCAACAAGGATTCAATAAAACTACAGATTAGGCTACAAACAGTAGCGGGACTGCTCAAATGCCGTTGAGGCAGTGAAAAAAAAGAAGGAATTTAAAATAATTATCCATAAATTTATCCATAATTTTTCAGGATTACTTACTGTATATGTGAGGTTGTTGACTATGCGTTGACATCAAATTAGGTCAATTCATTTGCGCGAGTAGCTTTGATGTATACTTGGCTTCATCTCATAACCTGTTGTAGAAAACCAATTGATCGAGGTTATGGCAATAGTCAGCAGCAAATAAAGTCGGTTTCTACTTACTGTCTCTTAATGCGTGCTGCCGCGGTTATTTCACTCGGTACACTGTAAGGTATCCTTTTAAAGATTAAGGTCTGCATTTGATCACATCGTATTTTAAGAAAGGATTTTTTTTTCGAATTCGACCCTTAACGGGTACAATTATATTTCTACAACGATTTTTTTTTTTTTTTTTTTTTTTTTTTTTTTGGTCACGAGCCATTTATCCCTCTTCATACTTAACCGAAATCGATAAATAGGTATCCTTTTAAAGGCTCAGTCTCCGCTTTGGTAACATTATATTATAAGAAAGAAATGTTCGACCCTTTTCAGGCAAAAGTAATGACCATGAAGGCAGCGCGTATGAGACAGTTCAGATCCAAGCGGGTACATACCAGCAGCACAAATCAGAGAGGTATTAATGAACTACTTCACTGGCGTTGGCAAGGATTGAGCGCGTTACCGACAGATAACAGCACCACATATCACAAAGATATGGATGTGCTGTGTGTATTTTGTTCAGGTTAGTTGTGTTCCGTTAAGGCCAGTGACGCGTTCTAAAGTTATTCCTAATTGTTTCGTAATATGTTCTAAGTATTTTGATACGTACCCACTACACTGTAAAAATAAAAATACTGCTACAAATGAGGCATTTCTTTCTTCAATCCTTATACAAACCATCAACCTCACTATTCATCATATTTTTACTCGCAGAATTTTCGAATGGGTCATCTAGTATTAGCGAAAATTCGGCTTAGCATCAGTAGTCAATTATCTGCTACGATGCCTTGCTTCAACTTCTCTTGAGTAATTTTTCACCTAAAACACTTTCTTTTTCGTTCGCTGGATTCAAAAGTTATTTGATGAGTATCATGCAGGCCTTCCTGTAAGCTGCGATGTTGGTAAGTGTATACTGTCGAGGAGATGTGAGTATCGAGGATGCAGGCCTTACCTTGTCGGTGCGTGAGTGAGTCACGGGAAACTGGGTTGCAGACCAGCTGCGTGGGACTTACCCGGCTTTCTGCGGGAGCTCCACAGCACCGGAGGCGAGGGCACGTTACCGCCAGACGACGCCAGCTTGACTCCGGTCCGCGAGCCTGCAACACACAACAAACACCTGCTCAGTGTGGCTCAGTGGGAGGTACAGCGGGACTAGTCTTGTAAAAAAAACCGTTTTTTTTCTGACTTGAAAAAAAAAACATGAAAAAAAAAACATGTTTTTTTTCATAACTACTAAATTTCAAATTTTTAAGGCATTTATCGTTTAATATGACTGTTTTAGAGTTTATACTAAGTACTTATCTTAATTTTTAAATTTACTATATTTTTCTGGTTCAATAGAAAAAAAAATTACAAAAATATTGGCAACATTGACTGAAGTTTTCTTTTACGAATGGGGACTTCCCGAAAAGGCTAGGTTGCGTGAGAAGGAATTCCCGTTTCCCATTGATTGGATTGATACTCGCTATTTGAACTAGTGCTGCCAGGCCCTACAAATTTATCTGTAGACCTACGAATCTTTTCAAAAAATTAGGAATTTTAAATTTATCTATGGTTTTTTGCCTCTTTTTATTACTTATAGCGCTTTCCTTATATTTGTTAAATTCGCAGCGTATTGTGATACGGAGTCATTGTCAGTAATTATGAATCATTTCCTTGCAACCTTTGGCGTAAACCAACGATTGAAAACAAATAAAGCTCCTATTTTGTATGATAATAGATTTAAATTCAAACTTAAAAGACCGTAATACAGAACTATCGGCGCAGTCTTTATGCACAGTGTGTACTTCGCTCACAATTTAAAATTGCAATCTCAAAAGCTTTTGCATACAATACAACCAATAAAAGAAAACGTTACTATTTCTGAAGTTATGAATCTAGAGGAGACAGAAGAAGAAACAGAAAATTTCAACTCCGACCGAACTAGTGTTGGTAGTACTGATACTAGTGAATGTGGTACCAACGTAGAGGATGAATAAAAAATTATGTTACCTATATAGATCCATTTATGAATCATTATGTAAGACACTATATGATTTAGTAAGATTTAAAACATGTAATATCTAAGTTCCATAAATAAAACTATAATTTATCAAATATATTGTTTTCTGAAAAAAAACAAGGGTTCTAGGTTTTTTTTCACAAATCTGAAAAAAAAACCTTAAATTTTATTTTTTTCAGTTTGCAACACTAAACGGGACCAGATTCGACTTCTCGTCCACTCATACCAGCCATTTTC
Source organism: Vandiemenella viatica (assembly GCA_031002005.1). Classification (NCBI taxonomy): domain Eukaryota; kingdom Metazoa; phylum Arthropoda; class Insecta; order Orthoptera; family Morabidae; genus Vandiemenella; species Vandiemenella viatica. Next base: position 254,394,639 of record JARYHS010008074.1, read on the forward strand.
AGGCGGTTTTCCGCAGCCGTCAATGCGAATACCGGAAAAAGAAATATTCTTATCACACACAGAACATAGATACACATTTCGCAAACAGATTACAACACTCCACTTCCTCCATTAGTACTTAGTACGACCTGGCACTAGATATAAAACGTTTGTCGTCAGCAAGTGCATGCGACCATAAGACAAAATCCAATTTGACCACGCCAATGATGAGAAAAACTCATCAAAGGTAACCGACCCCTAATGTTGGGAAAAAATGGAGAAGAAGAAGAATGCATACTCATTATAATTACAAAACTGTTACGCTTCATAGATACCTTATACGTGATTGGTCAGATGGAGTCGCTGATACTTTTCAGATCAGCCAGAGGATCCCGTTTTACAGCTCCATGGACTACGCCACTTTGCCGTTCGTATTGTTAACGCAGTTGTTCGGTTCCAATATAATATGTTATAAGAGCAGTAATATGCAACAAATTATCAATTACGAGCACTTTTCAATAAAATAACATTAATACATGCCAATTTAATCTCACAATAAAGACTCTAACTTATTTTACTGGGAATGTAGAAATTATCAGTACTTGTAGTTTGAATGCTCGATATGATCGACATTGGGAACAAATTTCAAGTTCCTAGATGAAACCGATTTTTAAGTTACATCCGGCAACAAAAATTGACTAAAATTGAAATATAATCATCGCGAGTTCGCTGCCGGATGATGTTGATGAAAAACGAGGTTTCGGTGACGTACTCTGCCGCCATCTTAATGTCTGATACTCAAGCTGTGACAGCCAGAGTTGCAGCTCAGAGTACGCCACCGAAAGTTCGTCTTTCATCAAAATCATCCGGCAGCGAAACCGCGAAGATTATATTTCAGCGACAAGCCGGGATTCGGTCACACATGGACACATTGACGACCGCTCACCTCTACAAGTGTAAAAATTGAAAAAAAAAATAATAATAATCATTACCGTATTTTTTTTTTTTTTTTTTTTTTGTAACAGTTTAACGTCCCTTTTTAACAACTTGGTCTTTAGAGACGGGAAAGGATGGGGGCAAGGAATGGGAAGGAATTCGGCCATGGCCTTTTGAAGGAAGCATCCCGGCATTCACCTGGAGTGATTTGGGGAAACCATGGAAAACCCAAATCTGGATGCCCGGACGGGGATTCGAACCACCGTCCTCCCGAATGCGAGGCCAGAACGCTATCCGTTACACCATTTCCGTATTTAATGAACTCTACACATCGTCTTGGAAAACCACCCATAATATAATTTTACAATATAATTTTAGGTTTTGGGTGAAGGAAACACACAGTATGTGCAAATCTGATGTCTTCAATTTATTCCGTTTAAGTGATAGAGGGTACTGATACATACCAGAACTTCAGCAATGGATCTCCGTTTACCTTTCAGAACGACACTAAAAAACGATTAACTAGGAACTTCTACTTGCATTTTGCACATCTAAATTTGCCTGTGAAAATTTCCGCAGAACACAAGCGCTAACTAATAAAATAGAGGAGTTGTGTTGCGAGTCATTGGGAGACCAATAAACAGAGTGGTGGTGTATAAGGCATAAATTGTTGATTAGGCCGGTATGTAAACTGTACAAGGAATTTCGAACAGCATGTGGAAGGGACGAGTTGACCATGAAAATCAAAGAAAATTGAGTTCTGATATAAGGGAATTGGATAGTTTATATTGGTAGGCAAAAGATGCGACAACTGTACTGTGTATTTTAGAACAAGTTCTGTAGGGAATTTCCTCCGATTCCTAACCTCCACCGCATTACTCATAATAAGGATTATAATTTATAAAATTATTTGTCACTTACTATACAAATGTATACTTTTATACATTTATTGGTACTAAGGACCTACAAAAATTGTGAGGAAAATTCTCTGGTCCGTTCCAAGCTGAGAAAAGTAATGATTTATTTCACATCGTGATGGAAGAGGAAGGACCAAATCGAAAGACAACCCATCTTGACATGTATTAAAATAACCAATGAAATTGAGCAACGTAGCTGTGAAACATTTAACGTAACAAGCTGTTTTTAATAATTATAGTGTGCACAACACATAGCAATTAAAAAAATCGTACTTATTTTGATTATTAATGGCTTCACAGTCTGAAATGGCATGTTCTCGTATTTGTGACATATATCTCTGGATTCGTAGTTCTTTAATATCGTGCAAGTAAAATCTACCAGACTTCCCCGATGCATCAGTTGCTGTAAGCTACACACGACTGAAACAGAATAATGTCTATCACGACTCTAAAATCAGCACTTTATTGCGAAGTAGAGCCACAAGTTATTAAATTTATTGTGTTTTTAAAGTTAGTAGCTAGACATACAATTACAATCTAGTAGATGTGAATGGAACTGATGATCAAACAGTTATAACTACAAGTAATCTTAAATGTAATACTTGTCTTCTAACGCAAATGTTATTAAACTTTTTTTAAATTCCAAGATCAAGGTAATGTACCTAATTACTAAAGCAGCTTATCATATCACAAAGACAAAGAGAAAATAACAGTGCTCGTGTAATTCTGTTCGTTTGGCTAATGGTCCCCACATACATAAATAATAAATTCAAATCGCCTTAAAACGGGATTTTCTGAGAAGTCTATTTCGGTCTTCTTTTGTTGACTATACAAGAGAGGGGGTGGGGATGTATCAGACAAAACCAAACGCTGTGACGCAGCCCAGAGAGAGTAGCTGATCCGTCTCTTTCACTACTCCCAGCAAAATCTTTTATCAAAAGAGTCCGAAATAGCACCAACTGTTCCCGCACAAGGCTGACATTGAAGTACTGACAAATGGCGCTTTAATGGACAGTCTTCGAAACAGGATATTTATAAACCTATGTATTCTGATGAGGCGAAGACTAAAAGCTGGCAAGTCGAAGGAAAGCACCGATACGGAGGCAATACCTGCATCGTGCAAAATGCTGTTTTTAGCCTAAATGATTTTTCTTAAACTAACTTAGCTAAATTTGTGGTGCAAGGACAAGGTTTTTCTAACTGCTTTTTATTTCCGTGTCTTTTTGTGTGTGTGTGTGTCTTCTTGGATTCTGAAAACAACATTTATTGGCGTACTTCTTTCATGTTAAATTTAACAAGTATCCAGAACCCTAAAAAGTACCTAATTTCTTTTTCAGATCAAAAGATTTAATTTCCAGTTAACGGAGCTCATACAACAGAATACAATCACATCAGATACCAAGAAATGGAAGGATATCAATCAACATTACAGTTTGTAAACAGGTGCTGTGATTAAGGAAGAGCTTTGGACGTCTCTCATTAAGGGCAAAAATCTGTGTGCTGGAGGCAAATGAAACTTATTCAATTGTTTTTTCGTCATCTTGGAGAAAAGCTAGAAAGAGTGGGTAGATTGAAAACGTTTTCGAAACTTCCAATATGCATTTAATAATCTTTGTTTGTTATTTTCGATAGTCTGACAAAAGAAAACAGTACAAAATGTCTTCTGGAATCAATAGGGAAAAAACTACGTGCCACGCGGGAGGGAGGGGGGAGGGGAGATGGAGGCATAAGCCATGTCAGGCTACGTGGGAGAAGGGGTGTCCAGAGAAGACGAAAATTGGGCTACGTATTTTATGGACGATCCCTTACTTATGTGGGCTTCGTTGATAGTTGATCAGGCCGATCCTGGCGTAAAATAGTCACCCCCCCCCAGTTAGAAACCAAAAATCTGTGTTATTATTTTAGTTTTGCATAGATGTAATGAAAATATTTCTTTATACCGTAAGTGGTATGCCATCTGCATTGCTGTACTGTTACGTAGGTGTAAAAGTAGGACTGAACTAACTGTTGGAAACGGAGTTACGAATACTAGAATAACATTCAGACAATGAATCGTTAAGCATTAAGCATTACGCATGTAACGAAGAATGCGCGAAGATTTGCGAGGAATTCGAGTGAAACAATCTTGTAATATTTCGTAATGTTCGTAACCTATGCGTTATTTCAATTATTCGACCCCCCCTCCCCCCCCCCCCCCCGTAACCATTTAGGGATTATTTTTTGAATTGATCAGATCATAACATCTTAAGTTATATTAATTTTTCTTTGCTTGTGGTATAAAATAGAAACGACTCCCGGTTATCAACATCAATTTCACCATAGCTCTAATGCAAAGATTTGCAGCTTGTAATACAGACTGCACACCACTTAAACGAAACGCGATCACGGAGGAAAAGAATTGTTGAAATATTGGAAACTTAAATTCTGCGTTGCACTACTATAACAACATGAAAGGACCTAACGTTTTATATTTTTACTCTGACAGCTCATCCATCTCCCCTTCAAGCGAAAATGCAAAAGAATCCATGGCAGAGCTTCCCCGGACTACAAACTAACTGCTTTTGTCTCTCCAGCAGTATTGTCCCTCGCAGCATGGTGGTTGCACTGTCTTCGAAGTCTGTGCTAGGTCATTCCAGCAGACAACCGCCACAATGTTGTTTACATGACGGTAAGCGCGTAAAGGTACGCACACACCAGGGCGGGTCGCATCGCATCGCACTGAGCGGAACTGCTGCAACGCACATCTGGACGCATCGGAACGCAGCGAGTCGCGTTTTTACAGTCGTCGCGATCGGTTCAGTGCAGATGGACACGTCAAACGAAGAGCTCTTCTTTTTTAATTGATGAAAAAAGAAAAAGAAAATTTAGCGGAAAAAGCAGTAGTGTCATGAAATTTGTTCTAAACGAAAAATTTTCGGTGAATATCACACTTTGCATAAGGATTTGTTGAGAGACAACAGTACTACAGGATGTCAACTGAAAATGTTTATGAGTTGTTGGAAATTTTAAAAGAAGATTTGAAAAACAAAATACAAAATTTAAAGAAGCAATCACTCCTGAGGAGCGTTTGGCTGTTTGCTTTAGGAAATAAGGTGCCCCTCATCCATTTCGCTAGCATGTAGAAAATAAAAACCTACAAGCAAAGAAAAAGTGGCGTTAAACGACAAATTTTGTGATTTTTTTCATCTTTGTTCAAATTCCTAAAGTTATTAATTAACTTTTCGCAACTAGCATTATCATTGCAAAAAGTAACTTCCTTTAACCTTTGTTGCCAATTTAAGCATTTTTTATTGAATTAAAACAGTTAAAGTAATTATAACGTACCTTACAAAAATAAGTCCGTGTTCTTGCAACTCCTATCGTTAACTAGGTAGCGGCGGGTCGCATCCGCGCGCATTTTAGACACAAAAATACGCCTGGCCAAGCGATCCGGCATTGCGACGTGACGCGGCCCGCCCCGCCCCGACTCTGGTGTGCGTTACCCCATTAGAAACAGTGTAAGCGATTGCTGACGCATTTCTGCGATGCGACGAGACGCCATGCGGCCCACCCTAGTGAGCGCGTACCTTAAAATTCTAGGCACGCTTCCACTAATTAAATAATTCAGGACGATCTTATCACATGCTATGCATCCTTTACAATATTAGCTGTACTTAATTGACCCCGCTGGTCGGTGTAAATAAAAACGCATACTCACAACTGCTTCATTAGAAGTCCTACGCCTTATCTCACTTGTAGTACGCGATCATCAATTTCATTTTAAGTTGACGCGAAGAGAAATCGTTGGTCATGATGTTGACAGAGGAAAAACGTTATTATTCACTTGAGGTTATTTGTGAAAATCATGTGAACTTAGGTGTGAAAAACATGGTAACAAATACGCGTTCATTTCATGAATTCTATCAAAAAAATTTCAATAAGCTGAAGCAGATCAACCACCACATTCAACAGGTAATTCAGTATTATGTCGACAGAGTCGCTGATAGCTTGAGATCCGGCTGCATTATTTCTATGTCCAGCTGTTATTTGATTGAAATGCAGTTTTTATATATAATTATTAGAGGCAGAATACGATTCTGCGAGGTTGCCAATCAAAATACGGCCGCAAGTACATTTCTAAATAAATTTTCAAAATAAAATAAAATAATTCATTTTTTAAAAATAAATTACAATTTATTTCAGAAAGACATATAAAGAACATAAAAAGTTTGGTTTGTCTATATAAAAGGGGCGGCAGGTGGTGGATGCCAGCTGTTAAATTTGGTGAAGTGCGCTCTCACGTGCTCTTGCGTATCTTTAACAGCTGGCATCACCTACTTGCGGCCACTTTTACATAGGCAACCCTAATTTTTTATGTTAATTATATGTCTCTCGTTGAAATGAAATATACTTAAAAAAAAACAAGTAAACGAAATTTTTTGTTTTGAAAATTTAATTAAAAATACTTGCGGCCATATGGATATGCAACCCGTCAGAGTCGTACTCCACTACTAATAATTATACATAAAAATTGAATATCAATCAAATAACAGATGGTGGTAGAAATCATGCAGCCGGATCTTAGCCTATAATGGCTGAAAGCCATACACGGTGGGCGGATGGTGCTAAGCTTCACAGAAATTCCCCGAGGAAACTTAAACTGGGGTGGTTTCTCCTCTCTGTTTCCAGTATGGTTAGTTCACGGGTAGGTGGCTGTAACCGAAGTATGTGAAGCACTGTGAGTTGTTCGTTGTGAATGAGGGACAGAACACGGTGCGGGTCTACCTTTACCATACAAACAAAGGGACCGCTAAGGTTTACGTCCCGCCTGGCAGAATAGTCACCCATCAACAGTATTGTATCCATATCCAAATACTAAATGACGAAATCTTATCCACCGTGAGCCATATAAATCTCTATCGATAAGCTTACATTGCTTAATCGCTATCTGCTTCGGTGCAATAAAGTAAGGAAGAATAACTGAGTTCGGATACTTTTGATACGTATCCATATCTACGCTGATGAAGTGTTTCACTCAGTCATCACTCAGTAGTAGTCTAACACAGTAAATAAAATTAAATGCCACGGTTAACGTTCACACACAACGCAGCCTCCTGGCAGACTCGTTTGACCGAAATTACGACGCGGGGATGTGCTGAATATTTATTGCCCGATCTCATTTTAATGCTCCACTTTTAAATGCATGGAGTATTCCTACATGTGATTAATTAAGGCACTTCCAAACGCACAGAGAATTTTAATTATCTGCCAGAACAGTTACGGTGCGCCAGAATTTTCGCACATAATTAACTGTATAAATAATTTAGAGGGTGTTAGTCCGCACAGGTAGATGAGTCGGCTGGACGTAAAATTAATAGAAAAAAATAAAGTTCCTCAATTGCGTGGTACGTAAACTTTCAGAAGTTTATTTTTTATTTCATCTCTGATAGTTATTCCATTTCAATGTCATATCAGTGTTTGTATCATTCAATAGAGACTGCTCGACCAGAGTTAAATTAGCGCTGTTTAAACACTAATAAATAAAATCAGACAGTGTTGACCCTCAAAACCTTCCAAAGAGTGTCTGTTGACATTACATTAGTATATATAACCTTCACGTAGTTAATATGCTAACAGTTTCACGGTAGATAATTTTAACAACGTTAAAAGAACTTGAACCCAACTTCAAAATTTGGATCGAGGGTTGTTGAAAAGTTTTTCCCTCTCAACTATTGATATTAGTGTACAGTAGAACTCCAATTATCCGAACTCCGACTATCCGAATCGCCGATTATCCGAATCACCGATTATCCGAATCACTTTTTTAATTAAGACGGAAACGTACTGCGATAAAGCTTCCCCTCTTTTATAAAAACCAACCCAAAGTTCGGATAACTGCAGCTTTTTTACCGAGTGGTTCGGCGAAATTTTAATCCCTAAAGTGCAAAACCACAAAAAAAAAAAAAAAACAATAGAAAAGAAGGCATTTTCAACATACATACAATAATTAATTACAATAGACCCTTTTTCGGGAAAAATCCGATTATCCGAATTTTTGATTATCCGAATGGGGTCCGGTCCCAATTGATTCGGATAATTGGAGTTCTACTGTAACGGCAAATTACCAGACACGTAGTTTCCAAAAAATCTGATGATTTCTCCCTTCAAACCAATTTGAGTATTTACGCCAACCTTTAAATCTATTACTGTCACTAGCTATGATAATATGAGGCTGGGAACTTTTCAGACAACCTTCAAAATGTTTTTATTTTCAATTAGAATTGATGATTAACTGTAACAAGGGTAGTTGTTATGTCGCAAATGGCATGTCGGATAGACTGTCTGTCCTAATTTTCAGAAGATGTTAGAATGTAAACTATGCTAAAATAATTACAAGAAATGTCCATATCTGGAATAATGAAAGATGCTGGTTGTCCTGAAGTCGTATCTTAATTTTCATAAAGTTTTGTGTTCCATACATACAGTTTTAGAAATTTCTTATTGAATTCTAGATCAGTGTTTGAAATTGTCTGCCTTTTTTTTTTTTTTTTTGGAAAGGGGAATGTGTTTTTTGATAGCACTGTTCTTTTTTTTTTCAGATCATCCGTACTTCGGCCATCAACTGTACTTTATTTAGTACAAATTTTTTTACCAGACCATTGGTGTTTTGTTCAGTTATTTTCACTCTCCTCTGCTAATAAGAAAACTTCGTTAACAAATTCTGATTGTTTCATTTGGACTCTTATACAATATTGAATTTGTTTATTCTACTTAGATCAGACATGGGCAAACTTTTTAAAAGGAGGGCCGGATAAAATAAAAAAATTATCTAGGTGGGCCAAAAAAAAATTGAACAAAACAAATTTTTGCAAGTGATAAACTTTACTTTTAATCTTTACATCACACACAACTTATATGTTACAATGGTAAAAAAACTTAGAAAAAAGTTACAAATATTGATTAATTATTAGAAAAGTATGAAGGCGCCTGTGACAGATGAAATTGTGAACTTCTAAAAGTTGTTTATAATCTGGTAGAAACTGGATTGAACTCATTCGTGTAGTGAAGCTAAATGGTGGTCACTCAATCGGTCTCTAACGCTGTTTTGCGAAGCTTCATAATAGAAAATACCTGTTCACAGATGTAGGAAGATGCAAATATCGCAATTATCTTCTGAGCGTGAGATTTCAGATTTGGGAAACTTGATTCTGACAGGGTCTTGTAGAACTCAATTTTAGAAACATTGAGAAATAGTTGCTTCAATTCAGTGTTATATTGCAACTCAATCTGTTCGAGCTGCAATTATGGTCTGATTGATTCACAATGTACTACGGCACTACGCACACTCAGTTAATATTAGATGCGATAATACCACTATGAGAAGAAGACCGTTATTCTATTCTAGCTACGTGGCCTATTAGCCCAGGCATTTTAGGTTTAAACCTCAAAATAATAATAATGTAGAGCTGAAATTTGGCACAGACGTTCCTTAGTACCTTAGAAACAAGTAATAAATAGTCCCCACCTCTAGGGTGTCCGCGTCATAGTTTTTTTTTAGGTCAAAAGGGCTTAAATAGGGATTGCGTGCCAAATCTGTATAAACTCGTTGTAAAATTTAAAATGTCAGACTCAGTAACGTTTTATTGCACCCTAGATAATTAGGAATAGGCTAACCACTGCATAAAAGTGTAATATCGGCACTATTATTATTTAAAAGTAAAAGCATAGTCACATTTTATCATGAAGGCAGTACGAAACATAACTCTTTTTTTCAATTTCTCTGCATTGCGGAAAAACTGTCAAAGTTACCAGGTCGGGACCTATGATAAAAGTTGTAGTATACACTTTCAGCATTAAAATGGTATATCGTTCATCCCTCTGCGACATATGGTTGTCGAGATACACGTTGAAACAAGCACACGTGACTCAACGCTGGGCCGAGAGCTCCGCGCGCCGCTCCCCGGCCACTATGGGTATTAACCGTGAAAAAAATATAATGTAGACCTGAAAATCGGTGCAGATATTACTTAATACCTAAGAATCATGTCTTGAAAAAGTCCCCATCTCTGAGGTGTCCTGTTCATAGTTTTATTAGGGCAAAAGCTTTTAATTTAGGACTTAAATGTCATAATAAGTATAAACATCTTGAAGGTCTTAAAATATCAGCTTTTGCATCATTTAATTGGACTATAAGTAATTCGAAAAGCTAATTATTGAAAGATGGCGTAGTTTTGGACGTAATTATTAGACAGAAGTAAAAAAATCTTACATTTGATAGTGAAACAGGTACGAAATATGACTTGTTTTGTAACAAAGTCAGATTTGCTAAAAACTATCGAAGGCCTATTATCAAAGTTACAGAACGCAGTTTCAGCATTGAAATGGTGTATTCATCATGTTTTGTGACAAAACGGTTGGTGAGATATCATCGAAACATTCGAAACAACGCGCAGAGCATAGCATAAGCGCCATTCCACTTACCCTTCCTCTTCTGTCTGCATCATTCTAATCTCTTGGAACAGTGCGCTGAGATTTTGTGCCCTTGGCATTATATCTAAACTGACAGAAAGAAACCTTGGAAATGACGAAACATTTTGCAAAATTATAAATTATACAAATTTTTATTAAAATCTTTGAATGAAATTTAAAGTTCAGCTTCATCATCATACTCATCATCTGAACTATTATAGGTGACTTTATCGCATGCAGATCTTCGACAATGTCCACACATGAGTTAACACTCCAGCCCACAACGCACACATTCAAATCTATTTCGCAGATGTTCTTACAATTGCAGGGCACCAAATTGAGGAGATGATCCGGAGTAGGTGCAAGTCGTTTAGTCACTAGCACAAGAGCTCCATTCTGAATTTTCCAGCCCCAATCTTCAGGACCTAAAGAATTTCCTAGCCATTCTTGAATCTGTAAGTATATTCGTAGAGAATGGATGGCCAATATACCATATATTCGTAGAGAATGTCGCTCACATGCTGCATATGTTGGTGGAAGGGACGCAAGCTGGAAGGATGCAGTGACTGGTTGGGTTGCGAACTTACAACTGTATTTTATTACCATAAGTTCATGGATATTTTGACACTGAAATATAAAATTGTCATAGAGGGCAATAAGTAATATCTGTACTTGATTTTCAGGTCTACAGTTATATTTTTTTCAGGTTAATACCCATAATGGCCGGGGAAGCGGCGCGTGGAGCTCTCGGCCCAGCGTTGACTCACGTGTGCTTGTTTCAACGTGTATCTCGACAACCATATGTCGCAGAGGGATGAACGATATACCATTTTAATGCTGAAAGTAGTGTACTACAACTTTTATCATAGGTCCCGACCTGGTAAATTTGACAGTTTTTCCGCAATGCAGAGAAATTGAAAAAAAGAGATATGTTTCGTACTGCCTTCATGATGAAATGTGACTATACTTTTACTTTTAAATAATATAGTGCCGATATTACACTTTTATGCAGTGGTTAGCCTATCCTAATTATCTAGGGTGCAATAAAACGTTACTGAGTCTGACATTTTAAATTTTACAACGAGTTTATACAGATTTGGCACGCAATCCCTATTTAAGCCCTTTTGACCTAAAAAAAACTATGATGCGGACACCCTAGAGGTGGGGACTTTTTATTACTTGTTTCTAAGGTACTAAGGAACGTCTGTGCCAAATTTCAGCTCTACATTATTTTTTTCGAGGTTACCCATAAAATCTGTCTAAAATGCCTGTACTATATGTGTAATTGTAGGGGTTATTCAAAAACATGTCCCGGGTCGGATTAACTAGCCCGAAGGGCCGCACTTGGCCCTCGGGCCGTACTTACCCCATGACTGACATAGATGTTAACTAATAATGAGGATACTTGGAAGTAATTAGTATTACAACAGTATTAAGACTAGTCTTACAAGGTAAGATTCTGTAAATGAAGATTTTTGTTACTATGTGCTACGCTGTTATGCCACTAATTACTTTGGAACACAGGTATATAGGGTTATCGCTGCGCTCCACTGTCACAACTATTTGGCACGCGTGGACAGCTCCTTGCTGTCCGCTTTCGTTTTCTCAGAAACAAGGCCTCCAGGCGCTTTCCCTATCTTAGTCAACCATGACTTATGAAATCTGGATTCCAATCACAAAACGTCACTGTCGATAACGTAAAATTAAGAGTCACCTCGATCGTCCTTTCCTTCCATTTTGAACTTTACAATTCATGAGATTTTGTTTTTATATTTGCAATGCACTGCGTATTGCTAGATTTATTTTAGACTCTACTATTTGTACTATTAATCCTCCACTTAATTTGTTCTGGTTATATTTTTCTCCTTGCCTTCTTTATCTTCATGTTCTGTGCGCGTTTAAGGGTTGCATCAAAGAACTTTTTAATTTAATTCCTATGATCATCTGTAGCAAAAAGAGTCTTTATCGTAATCAGCAGCTTATTAATTTAATAGTGTAATGTACTATTTAACTTTACTGTTGACAAATAAGGCATATAATATTAAAAATTTAGTGTCATGACACTGGACTCAGCCCAATAAATAATAATATTTTTTTCATTCTACGTATTTGTTAAGCAAACTATAAACAATACACTAATATTTTTATCATATTTTGGTAACGTAATTTCAGAAATCTGTCCTTGTTTTTTGTATATGATATTGTATACTTCACCTAAGAGGGAAGCCATCGAATCACTGTTTCAAAAAGTGGGTTACGAGCCAAAACAGTTCAAGCTCTATGGATTACATTATTTATTACAAGAGTGTGATTTAAAAAAAAAGAGAACGTGGGCTAGAAAACATTGAGAATCAATGCACTATAGGGTAACTCAGTAACACGAATTAGCATTTGGGACGGTATGACATATCTTGTCTGAAATTAGGAACTGAATATTCATGGAAAATCGAGGTGAATACAATTTTTTTAAGTATAATGTGCATATAAACTTTGTATATTAATTTTAAAAACAAAGTAATTTCATTCTTCTGTCCCGCCTGGTTAAAATTTAACTGCGAAATATTATCCGCTAAAAAAAGAAAGTTCCCCTATTAAAACAATAAAAACCTTTTTTTTTTCTTATGGCTTTACGCCTCGTCGACGGCTAAGGTCAATAGAGGCGGGATAGGACTGTGGACAAGGAACGGGAAGGAATTCGGCCATGGCCTTTTTGATGGAAACATCCTGGCATTCGCCTGGAGTGATTTGGGGAAACCATGGAAAACCCAAATCTGGATGCCCGGACGGCGATTCGAACCCGCGTCCTCCCGAATGCAATGCCAAAACGTTAACCGTTCACCCACCATGCTCGGTCCCGAGGTTCTTCTTCTGTTTCTTACTGATAAAATATGGTAGCAGTAATAAAAAAAAAAAAAAAAAAAAAAAAAAAAAAAAAAATGTGAAACGGACAGGCAAGCATTCAAGAGGTTTTCAGACGTAGATCATTACTATGGGTTCTATAGAATCAATATGGCCACAAATAACTTGCGATAAGAGCCTCCCGCAGAGAGCGAGAGTACAAAGACCCCGTCGTGGTAAACATGGCGAGAAAAGAAACTGCGAGAACAGCATCAAATGGGTAAGCGAAGGTCCGACCACAATGGCTTCACCAACAATGGGCCGCAGCGTGACGTGAATGAAATCAGCAAGGCTTCCTGTGCAGGGTGGATAGCTTTCCTGCGCTAGTTAACCCTTCTGCATGTCCTCAGAGACATAACATACAACACAGAGAAACATCTTCACGCCATCGTAACTTCAGTATAGCAGTGGCTGTATGACGAGGCGGCATTAATACAAATCATGCTAACACAGACCTTTCTAAAGTTTTTATTACCTCGCCCCCTCCCCTTCCGTCAAAAGAAAAGTTCCTACGCAACCTCCCCCCATCCACCATCACCAAAATTTTATTACCGAAAACGTAAAAATCATGTATGAAATCTGATAAATTTACTTTTTTATTGCTTATCAAGTTACAGATTTCAAATTTTCTAAAAAAAAATGATAAACTTTAAATTCACTGAAAAGAAGTAACAAAGAAAAAATAATTTATTAGGAAGAATTATCTTGCATCGCGAAAATTATTGTCTATATAGAGTTTTCTTGCATACTTTGTTTTTATTGCAACAAGAGCAGAAATATCTCTTTCTCACAAACAAGTGCTTGAAACCGATGAATATAATCGCAGTGTGTGATATACTGGGTTACACTTTGTAATACTTGACCCAGAACGTTGTTTTTATTATTATTATTATTAAAACTGAATTTGGTAGACGCATAATTTTTTATTTCCTTGCTTCTTCTTTAAGTATTGCATTGAGTAATTATAGGGGTCTGCCGAAATTTTAAGTTTTCAGTCTTGTAACTTCTCAGTACTATCAATGATATCTCAGAGAAAACTGTAAGTATGCGATAAAGTTTTTCAGAGGTGGCGGAGGAGACTTGGCACATCCCGCGGTGTGGAGCTGAGTTGCGTTCGCAGGAACGGTGAAGCTTGGCTGGGTGGAAAGGAATTTGGACCATCCGACGCACGCCTAGCATAGTAGCAGAGCTTCGTACTCACCCTCAACCCCTTTTAACGGGAGGTTTGGGACTCTATATTCTAACAGATTTACATGAAAGCCTTAACATAAGTAAGAAGGTTACTAACCAACATTTTAATTGATGGGGCAACTAAGATAATATCTTAATAAAAATACAAACTCATTTTGCCGTAACGGAGGTATTATTTCTATTTAACACAGAGTGTGGTGGATGAGCGGTTAACGCTCTGGCCTCGAATTCGGGGGAACACCGGTTCCAATCCCCGTCCGGGCCATCCAGATTTGGATGTTCCATGGTTTTTCCAAATCACTCCATGCTTCCTTCAAAAGGCCATGACCGAATTCCTTCCCATTCCGTGTCCCCAGTCCTTTAGCGCCTCTAATGACCTTGACGTCAACAAGGCGTAAAGCCATTAGCAAAAGAAATAAAAAAAATTAAAGAAAATGTTTAACGTTTAAATGGCAATTAAATCAATATTTTTTTAAAGAATAAAAAATACATGTACAAAGTTTGATCTGCAACTGAACTAATCAAAAGTTTGTATGCAGACTTCAAAATGAGAACTATAAAACATGAGTTTTTTTTTAAGTTACGCTGCACTTTTTTTTAAAGAACAAAGGTAATATGTCCCTAATTTCTTCAGTTTTATTTGGGTAAGGGAAGTCTGCGGTATATAAACATTATCTAGCAGGGTCGAGCCATAGTGGGAAAGGATTTTTACCATTCGACATTTCGTTTGTCTAGCAGTCTTGGGTCCAAAACCTTCGCTCTGTATGGAATTAGGACATATGACACTCTTGACGGTGATTTGGTCGTCAGATGTTAAAATGTGTCCCCCCGTTGTCTTTTGAAGTTTACGATTGAATGAGCAAGAAGCGCCTTTCATTCGCTCCAGTCTTCCGTGCACAGTGTGAACAAAGCATTACACTTAACACTTTCCACATGTTTGTTTACAGATCCGATAATACTTGATAATAACCATACTGTGGAAGACAAAGGGAAACCATCCGTCTACATTTGCCCTGTAGGTTGATGTGATGGGATGGTATCCTCTATAGTTACAGCCTACGTCTGGTTGATTGGACATGGCAGAAAATGTCGACTTTTGCGTAATTACTCAGGTAACTAAGGACGCTTTTGGAAATTAGTTAAAGTTGGTAACCAATGTACAGCATTACTGTAAGGTGGAACTACAAGCAGAAATCAAGCGTGCTAACAAAATAAAACAACAAGTGACAGAAGTTGAGACTATTCGCTGGATCGAAATTATGTTTCATGAATAATTCAACTATTTCTTGTTAGTCTGCACACACTCAGTATTCTTTCGTTCAACAGACCATATTAACCAGAAGCAGCTATTAATTGTAGAATATGCCTAAAGATGATTGAATTAGTTCATACAAAAATCAGAAAATTACTATATCATAGAAGCATAATATATCATTTATATTGAAACCTGAATGTTTACAATATTACACTTCATTTATAATGGGCCAGGTGTATTGTGAATAATAATAATGACGTATGTACACACTGTGTGTAGCGTTGACTCTGCACAAGATATTACATTATACGTATAACCTTTATCTTTACTTCTTGCTTCTGTCTAGACTAGCATACACCAACCAAGATGTCTAAATTACTCCATACTTCGGAACTTTATCGTAAGATTATTAAATTACGACAATAGATTAATGATTGTGTTTCAAATGCCAAGGTATTGCTGGAAGCGCTAATACTGAAAATCTGATTTAAGCACTGAATTTCGTATTTTAAGGAATTAAAACTAGAAGCGCGATGCCTTGTCGAGGGGCACTTGATGGACTCTCGAGACAAAAGAGAACGCCCTCGTAGCAGCGTGTGATCCACCCTTAAGGTATTCTTCAAGCCGTCGAGGACATTCTTCTCACACCATTCACTGCTTGAGGTTCCTTTTGTCTCCATATATTCTGATAATTCATTCGTCTACAGGTACCACGACCATCGTCGTGCACGTCTGCCGCATCTGATTACGGTATTTGTGTTCTCTCCTGTGCAATACATTCGCGCAGTTGGCCACGATATAGCGATGTCAGTTACACTCTCGTCACGTTTCCCGCCTCCGCTGCGCAACCAACAAAGGCCGGAGATGTTGTTCCAGGTTATGCGCGTTATCTAATAACAGTTCAATTTAGCTACGCATCCACGAGTAAATGAGCTGCCAGTACACTAAAAGAAAAGTATGCATTTCTTAAAAATCGAAATATTAATTATTAGTTGCTTGTTCTTAATTAAAATTCTTTCGATGTAGATTTTTCTTATACTCACTGAACAGTCATACCATTGTTACAGTAAGCTAACAAATATCGAAATTATATCATTTTTCTAGATTATGAGTGTTGTATGATGAAAATTGTATTTAGTTAGCGAAGAAACGAATTGCTAAAATACTGCGTTTAACACGTCATTTTCGACGGGCTTACAAGATATTTATTTATATTCGATGTAGTATTTTAATTCACCGTTATAATATACTCGAACGAATGATTTGCCGAAACACTGAAATGAAAGTATGTACAGCGTTTAAATTAATATTATAATTAGTAGTTGCTTTTATTTCTGATGTCACTATATCAGAAACATGTAAATAATACCAGTGGGTCAAATTTAAATCGCAATACAAAGAATGTATTCGTACATGGGTAATACAAGCTATGAATTTTGAACAGCAATAATAGTAGAAGTTGTCGTTATGTGCAAATGCAGACAGGACTAGAATGACAACTGACAATATTTTTACAGAATAATTCACAATGAATTTAGTTTTATAAATAATTAAGCTTCTTTCATAAACGCCGATTTATTAATATTATTATTTCATACGAATGGAAGTAGTACCGTATTTATAGTGCTGAACGGGATCAGGACCAGGAATAAAACCAATATCACTCGCTATAGCGTAAGGTTTTAGGATTCCTAATTAATTTACGATTTCATTGGTTCTCTAATTCCGACATCATTGATTCAGAAGAAGTTCTATCCGTAACGCTGTGTAAATTACAACCCAGATATGTACAAATTACAAAATAATGTTATGAGCATTACATTACAGCAATTCTATCTATTTAAGAGGCAACCGCAAAGAAATAAATTGCCATAACATTCGTTTCACCCTTCATTTTCGACGGGCTTAAAGGATAGTAGTATTATAAAATATGTGACAATCTCTATACTTAAAATTTCAACGTACGGCGGTAAAATCTGCGATATGTAAATGACAAGAAACCCCAGAAATATGTCTACATTCCGTTTACACTCTCAACTACGAGTTTATGCAGGAAACATATTAAGTTAAAAATTTTGATGTAGGAATAATTCAGAATGTAGTGTATGAACATTGTACTTTTAATGAAACTATATGAAATTAGCCTCATCACCAACATTGCTAAACAATGAATTTTGGTTATAACTTTACGTTTCGTTGACGACGGTTTTTATTAGAAAAGAGAAAGGATACTTGTTGAAGGACAGAAAGGAAAATGGGCATGCTATTAGCAAGGAACTATCCTTGCATTTGTCTGGATGATTTATCGAAATACTGATGGCCGCAACTGGGATTGAACCTGCAACCATCCAAATAACAGTTACAAACTTAAGACCTCTCCAACAAGGCTCGGTGAAGCGACAAAACAAATTTTCTGCAATTTTAGCGTACTGTAAATGCAAAATTTTCATAACGCAAATTGTAAGATGTTCTACATTTCCAAAGTGATTTCTTACCTACAGAAACTTATTTCAAGGTACCAACTAATGTCCTTTCAATTTATTAACTGCACTTAAAGTTTTCAACAGATGTTCCAAGCTCGAGTACTCACTGCACAATTAACGCTGTAGTCTCTCCAGCTGCACGCAGAAGACACTTCAACTGAGTTGGTGGATGTAGCAATTAAAATTCCAAGAGAGACTAAAATTCCAAGCGAAATCGAACTGTCACTAAGACCTCAACCTACCCACACTCAATTATTTTTTCCCTGACATTAACATCCTCTTGAGTAATAGTTTTCGTTGAGCCTGCTTTCACACTATTTTTGTTCTATTGCATAGGTTGCAGATGTCACTAACAAAGAATTAACAAGACATTGCTTAAAAATTAGCAGATTCCGAAAGTACTTAAAATTCAGTAGAAGGTTGCATTCGAGAGGACGTCAGTTCGAATCGTCATCCAAGCATCAAAACATCGATTATCCAGAAATCTTTCCACGTGAATGCCGGAATGATTCCTTCAAAAGGCCATGGGAAATTCCTTCCCGTTCGTTGCCCCCAGTCCTTTTCCACTTCTAATGACAACGATGCCGACGAAGCGTACAGTAAAAAGAAAAAAAAAATCAATACAAGATTCATCAACTGATTATTTCTTAACGTTCCTTCGTACATAGAAACATTAAAAGATAGCTGGTAAATTTTTGGATGAAACTGTATTCGAATTTGTATCTGTCCTGCAGTTTTAACTATTCCATCGGCAGAATGATGGCCAGTGTTTATATTTGGAGCACAAGAAATAGCAGCTAAATTATTAGAAACAAATAACAACTTGAAATCTTTTACAATTTAAATATTGGACCTTGCAGCCAGTTCATACACACGGAGCCACGGTGAAGTAGCTGGATTGTAATTCAGAGGCGGGGAAATAAACTGTTCTACCCCATTATTTTCCGAAAGCAGCTTTTGCCAATTCCTGAAGTAATGCAAAATTACAGTCAGGCGTAGGCTATTTGGTCCCTAAAAATGAAATTTGATTAAGTACAGCAAGCTTTCACCAAAGAATATAGTGGCGTATAGTACAGTCAGCATGTGCACAGATTGGCCAGAAGAAAGAGAAAAATGGCTAAAGAAACGTTAAGAAATCTAGAATCGGCTATGCTGAGTTAGACAGCTCCTATGCTATCAGCCATCCTATGAATGCCGCATACGCTTTGGTAAGCAAACCAAAATGCTAATCATGAAAGACGAAAGTCATACTCCACCTATGACAACCCTGTAGAAAGTAGTAAGGTAAAGATGTTAGTAGAAAGTGAAGTATACTGGAGTACCTAGGCTGGTATCTTCGAAGTTAGTGAAGATGGACAGAATATCCACTGACTGCCAAAATAAGTACCGTTATTCAACGCCTTTATGATGCGAGATATCATAATGATTCAAGCGAATGAAATACATTTTCTAAGAATCAGAATATGAGATGCAAGAAGTGACATGAAACGGGGAAAATATATGAAGTGAAGATCATTGTAAATGGACCAGGGGAAGACAAAGCTATAAATGTCTGAGAGGGGTGAAGGAATGTATGCAGAAGAGACATGAGGAATGATCTAAGGCAGTGACCGATAGTTGATGGGAAGAAATGAAAATTGAGAGACTTATGTGCAAATTAGAAGCCGCCAGTAGCTGAAAACTGTGGATGGGGATAAGTAAAAAATGTCATATAAAACCCTACCTAAGATCAAGGAGATTCTAGATGCGAAATTCAACATATCAACTACAAGAAGTTAGTTAGACATGCAAAATTATACATAGTTCTATCTAAGAGGATTTACACGCAATTTGACTGGCCGATCACAACCCACCACATCAAGATATAGCCAAATATAAGTAAATCTCTCGGTATGGTATTGATTTTAAAGAAAATATGTTTATGTTAAACTTCAGTGGTAGTAATTTTTGTTTGGAATACGATAGTATAAAATATATGAAGAATGATTTGAAAATAATGATGAATAGTTAAAAAAGAAACGTTGATAAACAACACTGAAACAGTAAAATACGATTAACTGTATATTTTGTAGAAAAACATTGATATTGGACCTACGAATCAAATAGAAGTGATGCGATGTTATTGCAGGCCATGTTTCCACAGTCAACTAGTAACAAATAGAAGTGTTGTAATATGAACATGTAAAAGTTCCAGTAACATTAGAGCAACCGTCTAGAACGAGCTTAGAACTGAAGGGGAGGTTAGGACCAGACTAGGGATTGCAATCCAGTAGAGCGGGATCCGGCAATCTAGCGGGATCCCGCATCCTAAGACAGTCTGGCGGATCCCGCACAAAATTAAGCGGATCTCGTCTGCATGACTCGCTGCCCCACTCGGTCTCTATCGGATTTATTACACTGTTTTCCTGTGCCCTTGCAGTTGGCATTTGACTCGTGTGAACAAACATTTCGACATTCGTAAGTAAATATATCCATCCATTAAAATTTACGTTTGTTTTGAATACAGATTTATGTGATTTGAGTTATGTTGCATATTTATTTCGATTTTATTACTATATAATTTGTATTTTTTATGTGTCGCAAACGTAATGTGTATTTGCAGATAAAGTAATTGTAACAACTTCCTGTATTTGCGGCTGAAAATTTGATTATTCAATGATACGAAACTAATGTTACTGTAATTTCAACGACTGCATACCTATTTATTTAGCGGTTACCAAAAGGCAATTGTATATCCTTTGACTTATTGTTGTCTCCACCCCCGTCTCATTGCGTTTGAAACACATGTTCTTTGACAAAAGCCTCCTGCTTACATGCACCGCTCTGGCTTTCGATTAATCCCTCTTGCGATAATTTGGTCAATCGCCACAATACATTATTCATGCTTGAATAGCATGCGTCCTTTCAGCTGCTTGCTATTACTTTGACTAAAGGCAACAAAAGTTATAATGAAGTATTCACTGGTGTAGGCTATCGCCGAATTGTGTTGTAAAAACACCATGCCTCTGCCTTCTTCCTCACGTGTGAAATTTCGTGTTTTTACAACGCAATCCGACGATACACCCGTGAGGACTTCATTGCAATCATATGCCGAAAAAGTCTCCTTTCTTACATAAAAAATTATTTTCCACTCTAAAAAAGTCGTTACACCACTTAAAGTAAAACTGAAATACTTGACAGTTTATGTCTTGGTGAGCAGTTTCTTTTAATAACAATGAATCAACTATAAGAACAATCAATGAATCAGGAGACATAATAATGAATCCCACAAAAACAATTCTTGTAAAAATAGACCAAGTTTCATGCTTGTGCAGTGACAAAAGTTATGAGATCTTGTTCTGAGCCAAGTCTACACTTTACAGAGTATGTTCACTTCACTTTCCTTCGGTGTTAGGCCTATACGACGTTTGTTTAGAATTTAAAAAAATAAAACTCTGGTGGGGTTGGCCATTATGCATACCATGTTTTCAAACTGATATGACTTACTGTAAGGTACATAATAAGACCTAAAACTGAATATTTTGCATTTTTCATAATTTATTAAAAAAATTGGCTTAAATTTTTTTAAAATGTGAGGCTCGATATATTCCTAAGACGGGCTAAAAAATAAATGTTATTTGGCCAGTTGTTAACTGTTAATTTTTATTATTTAACATTAAAATTAATTTATTTATTTAATTAACAGACGTTTATTATTTAATTTGTTAACACTTTAAGCAACTATGTTTTAAAAATATGCGTTGAAAAACTGTTAGCTCCAATCTCGCGGGATTGGAGCAAATCCCGCGGGATTGAAAACACTGCGGGATTGCAATCCTTAGACCAGACATTACAATCGGGCCAACGAACAGTGGACCCAGTGTTACAGTTGTCGCAGCTAAAGAAATTAAGTTTCAATTTTCCTTGCGTAGGCAAGATAGTATTGCATTAAAGTCGGTTGATTCCTGACAGTCCCATTTGTAACACAAGGTCTACTAACTTCAGTTTCGGCTTATATCTAAATCTGCAGTTTTTATAATTGTGAATGACGAAAGGTGCTTCGCAACTAAGTGTTCTATGCGCGTTGCTAATTGCTCGAAGTAGGAATGACTACGTGTAAGCGTCAATGAAACAAATTATCTGTTATTGCAAGTCATACAGTTCAGAAGGGCAATACAGTAATTCAGTTGCATTGGTAAATGAATACTGCTGCTCGATTGTTAGTCAATAAATTCAAGTGTACAATACATCGTGTATCCCAGCTAGTGTTGCAAACTGAAAAAAAAAGCAATTTTTTTTTTCAGCTTTGTGAAAAAAAACATGAAAAAAAACCTAGCACCCGTGTTTTTTTTTCTAAATTTTTTTTTTTTCAGAAAACAATATATTCTACCAACATTAGTTCGATCGGTGTCGGAATTTTCTGTCTCTTCTCGCGCAACCTAGTCTCTTCGGGAAATCCCCGTTCATAAAGAAAATTTCAGTCAATTTTGAAAATATTAACGTAATTTTTTTTCCTACTGAACCAGAAAAATATAGTAGATTTTAAACTAAGAGAAGTACTTAGAATAAACTCTAAAACAGTCATTTTAAACGATAACTGCCTTACAAATTTGAGATTTAGTAGTTGTGAAAAAAAACGTGTTCCAGAAAAAAAACATGTTTTTTTTTCAAAGTTTTTTTTCATGTTTTTTTTTTTCAAGCCAAAAAAAAACGTTTTTTTACAACACTAATTCTATCGCAATCTGTTTCACTCCTGCGACACTTTTGTATGGGCAGTGTGATTACCAGTCGCGAAATGCGTCGATATTCTCGTGCTTTCTACGCAGTGTTGATCGATACGCTGCGATACAGATCACGCACAGTACCGTAGGGGAGGTTGTAATGTATCTCCTTAATGAGCTTTAATTCATAAAATCTATCCATCCAATCCCCTCCCACTCCACCACCTAGTTCATGACAGAATGCTGCTGGAACCCCCATCCCCAATTTTTTTTTTTTTTGTCATCGAATGGGTATCTTGATGTTAATCTCTTGGAAATAGTATCGAAGTTCTGCCGAAATGATTGGCTTCTGATACGTAGGAACCCCTAAAGGATTCCTCCTCAGTATTAGCAGTGTGAATCTGCAGTTATATTATTTTACGTACACTGCCTTCAATAATTTCTCATCACTGTCAAGATATACCTGCATCATCTTCTTGAGGTTCTTCAATAGACTCTTTTAACGGTTTTCGTTATGTTGTTCCTATCATTAAATCTATAAATTTATTGGTTTTGATGAAATTTCTTTGCACTGAGTGGTAAACTTTTCTTAAATTAATTTAGAACCCGTTCGAAAATACACACTGCTTTAATAACATACCATGATTAAAATCTTGCTCATATTACCAAGCATTTGTCAAATTTTCTGTAAAACTTTGTTGAGAAATATCTGCTGATTTTCAGATACAGCGGCTAATTTAAAGTTAACTTCACCAATGAGTCGTTCTAATAATTAGGTTGCTGGAATATATATATTGCAGTTTTGTGCTCTGACTCAAAATTAGGCCCGGAAAACATTAAAAATAAAAGTAACTGATAAAGAGACAAAAATTGTAAAATAATGGCACACGCCTCAGATTTAAGGGAAAAAATATGAAACAGATGAAACAATAATTACGTCAGCCTGAAAGAAGATATTGCTTTCAAAGTGTATCCTTTCGCGAGATCAGTCGATTTCTCTACGTCGCAGCGGCCTCAGTCGTCTTGTCTGGCCGCATCAGATATGATGGAGCTGCCTCTAGTGATCTGTAATTTGATATCGCCTTCGCCTTCGCCGTACCTCCCGCAGCCCGCGCCTCATCCTCACAGCTCCCGCTGAAGTTTACCTTTTTTTTAAAGCACTTGACTTCTCACTATCTCGTTTCAATATACTGACAGACTGAAACATGGAATGTTTGATTATTTTTTTCTTTCGTGTTATCGAAGATCACTAATTGATGGTTTATGGACAGAAGACGGACTTCCGTTCAAACTGTGATACAACTAGGACTGCTTTTTTGCACTTAGTAGGTTTGAAAGAATCGTTTTCAAAAAATATGTCTTCAGTAAACTGTAATATGTATAGGTTGGAAGCTTTACTATTTGGTGAAACAGAATACTGTTTGCCGTAATTTCCGGGGCAAAATCATTTCCGTGGTAATTAGAGAGGGAAATTAATATCTCCTGATCTGAAGCGTATTCTCATTAACAAAGATGATAGCTCGGTGGTTAGCCTGCCTGCTTTCAAAGGATGCTTACCGTTACTAATACTGCTCACCACATATACACTGACGGAAATTAAAAGTGAAACACCCAAACAGGAATGGTGGAATCATAGGAAACTTTGTAGATATATCCAGGGCCATACCCAGAAGAAATGATAACAAACTGAAATGGATCAGGCTAACTTTATTACCTTTAGATACAGCTTTCAGTCAAAAGTGCAACCACATTGAGCATCTATACTTTCTTGGATTCTTTCCGTCATTGAATCAATAAGTTTTCGGATGTCTTCTTGGGGTACGTCTGTCTACGTCAGTTGTTGCACGGTTTGTGCTGGGTGACCATGTAATCTAATGTGTCTTCTGCTGGCATCCCAGACATGCTCTATTGGGGTCAAATTGTGATTGTAACGCTTTAAAAGGCTTGTGTTGTGATGGTCACAGTATGAGGGCTTGCATTATCTCGTTGGAAAATGTGATCTAGAAGGTGGACATGAAGGATATCACAATAGGGTACAGCACCCTGTCCACATAGTGGTGGGCTGTCATTGTGCCTTTAACAACAACCAACTCAGTCCGGCTGTCGAAACTGATTGCTCCAAACCATGACACCAGCGGCTGGACCTGTGTGACGTGAATTCACAGCAAGGTTAGCCGTTTCTCCGTGTATGTTGTCATCACTTTACCACAAACAGAATCGAGAATCGTCCCTAACACAAATGTACGCCATTCTCGTGTCCATTTACATTTTGCATTACACCAGGTTAGACGATGCTGGAAATGAAATCAGGTTGGGAACACCTTGCATCGGGGTCAGAGAGTATTGCACAACTTCAAGCAATTGTTTTACAATGGTCTGGAGGGTGACTTTCTCTGTAATTAATGTTTGGATCTGGCCTGCAGTCACCCGTCTGCCAGAAACAGCCACACACACAAATTTGGTGGTCTTCGCTTGCTGTTGTCCTTCTGTATGAACCTTTGCCAGCCAGCTCTATGAGTACTAGAGACTACTTTCATCCAATGTGTATCAAGTCTGTATACTGACATTACACTACGGGGGATTTCAAGATATGATGCAACCATTTCAATCCTTCGAACTCTCTCTCACAGTTAGACATTTGGGTGTAGAGGGTCGTCACTCTTCACCATGGCATACTTAGTCAACAAGAGCTCGTGGGGGAAAAATGTTATGTTACACAACACTGTTCACAACTTGTACGCTAAAAACATAGTAATTTTGCATAGTAAATAGCTTCGTAATTCTCATACTATCATGTGTAAAACTTTCAATTTTTAATCATTTAATACTCTTCATATAGCGGTAGTTGTGACCAAATTTCATTCATTTATCACAACTCCGTTTGGGTGGTGCACTTTTAATTTGCGCCAGTATATTTTTATATGTATATCTGTAAAGATGGTATTCGACCTTTGTGATAGTTCATCCAGCTATTTAGTCAGCTCACTATGAACCAGAAAAGACAAACCCAACACTCATTAAAAAGCATCCATACCATCCTACCTGGACAGATTGAGCTTATGTTACCAGGGCCAACACGGAATATATTTAACTGAAACCACCATCATCACGCGGGGGTCAGTCATTGCAAATGTGTCCTTGGTTTGCTGTATAGAGATATTTTGTATCTTGAGTGAAAAAAGAAATAATTTACTTTTCTGATCAAAATAGATCCCGAAGAAACAAGCACGTCATCTGGACAGTTAACTATCTGTCAAATTCCTTGAAAAACTAATGGGAACATTGTAGTATTAACTGAAGGATTCGGTATCTCAGTTGCTAATCGATTGAGGAAGAGGATTGTTATACGAGAAGCTTAAGCAAATCTCGTAAGGAGAAAATACGGAGAGCAAGAAACTAAAATAGATCTGCGGAGAGTCATCACAGAACAAGATTATACAGGCCACTGAAGAGGAGGTTAAGGACTAAAACTAGCAATTTCACTGTAGGCGTTAAAAGGAGATTGAAAAGAGATATGCACGAATTGAAAAATGACTGATGAAACAGAAAGTCTAAAGCGATTATGAAACACAAGTGGCATTCCATATTTGGACTAACGCTTGTATGTTCGATTCAGAAACAATTTTTTTCTGAACAAGTATACAGACGTCAAAATATTTGTCTGCAAAACTTTGTTTGAGAATTCTGCTGCATAATATTGTAGGTCGCTGGGCTCAGCCGACAAAGAAACTGAATAGGACCTAGATGAATCCGGTTTCAATTAATCATTATTAGAAGCCTGTAGTACATGAATACACTCTTCACGGAGATAGATAATGGCTGAAACGTGGCGCTGATCACGTCACCTCATAACCAGGCTGCGAATATTAGGTACATACAGTAGATCACTGGGTCTGATGCTAACTTTTAGCTTCTATTTTCTATTATAATATACTAGTGTAAGCCCCTGACTGTTTCTTGCGTATCGCCATGGGTCTAGAATAGTTCCATATTTAGGGTAAAAAATTATGACAGGTTGACCTCATCTGACCAAATACGAACTTGTGTTTTACCCTTAGGGCGAATAAAATCTCTTGAGCTTGAAGAACTCAGGAGTATTAACAGACGTAGGTATTACACATGGACAGGGACGAACGCGCTATCGTATAATTGTTTCAAAGGTCGTAGACTAGAACTTGCTGAAATACAAACTTGACTGTATTTGACCCTTAAAGTTCACACTGCAAAATTTCTCTTTGCTTCTAAAGCATCAGGTTTTTTTTTTTATTAAGGCTCTTTGGTCATAGAGTCTGTAACGGCGAGAGAATACAGACTCCAGATTATTAAACAGTTGAACAACTCCGAAGAAATGAATTGCCAGAATACTCGATTCAATAACATATTCGGTCCGATGCCCACATTAAATAACCTCATAACTCACATACAGCGAACACGAACAAATATCATTAACGAAAGTGGTCAGTAAAATTGGTAAAAAGCAAATAAAGCGTAATGTATAAACTTTGGTCAAGCTGCAACATTAACGAAAGTTTTAATTAAATTGAATTTAGCCTTGGCCTCAGTAACAATTGGCATTCGTTGTTATAGCAGAGATCATAAGTAATTTAATTTTTTTTAATTTTTTTATGTTGGTTTCATTTGCAAAATATTACAGAAAAGCAGTTCAATGTTTTTCAGCCGTAAAGTTTATCGATAGTTTTTTAACAATGAAATGCTACGTACGAAAAGCAAACTTAATGAATGTATTGTAATTAATTTGTTTGCAATTGTTTAGCTTTTAAATTGTGGACATTACCTGGAATTTCTTCTAATAATATCTCTGGTCGCTGTTAATTTGCGAGCGAAGGCTGACACGTGACACCATTCTCTAGCCAGTAGCTATCTAGGTGAGTGAGAGAGTGAGCTTAGGAAATTATATAGTACATATGTCACAGTTTGCATCATTTCACAGTTTAATCTATGTATTTTCATGCAATACTTGCAGGGTTATTAAAAAAGAAAGAGCAGATTTTGCATTTTTATTTCTCAAAATTTATAAGATATACAGATATGTTCCACACATCAGTGGATAGTGGAAGGTTCACAGATTTACTGTGTACATTAGACATGAGCAACGTTTGTTGGGCGACAAACATCAAGACGGTAGTGCATTTCTTACCATACACACATTGACTCGCCTTTAGTTAACGAATTCATTGCTGAAACAATTCGAATTCTCAGTTTTTGAAGAGTAGCTGGCATAGTTTGCACATACAGCTTATCTTTTACGTCATACCACAGCAGATAAAAAGCGCAGGGGTAACCTCTGGTGACGTCGAAAGTCACAGACGATACACACACAACGACTTCTAGTGTGGCATCGCCATTTCCATGTAAACAGGAGACAGCGCCGTTGGTGACAACGAATGACACTAATAGGCGGGGGTTGCAAACTTTCAACCTTCCTCTATCTAGTGACGTGTGGAACGTATTTGTATCTCTTATAGTTTGTGAGAAATAAAAATGCAAAATATACTCCTTCTCTTAGAATAACCCTGTATATGTCTAAATAAGACATTCGGCTTTAGAATGAGGGAAAATGTTAGTACTGGGTTTGGCCTGTAAATATTTTATGCCTTTTGTCACAGAAAGCCACCCTGCGATCTCTTCCACTTCGGTGCACAGTTGCACCACTCGCGGAACTGGCCAGCAGTGGAATCAGGGCAAAATATTGGCTCGTGTAAAAACAAACGGCAGGCAGTTAACCCCATTTCTCTGCCGGCCGCCGTAAAGCGCCAGGCCTCAGCCTGATGGCAGTTTTGTTTTATATACATGTATACAGAGCCGGGGCGGTTAGCGGACGACCTCTGAAGGCCGCTGTGGTCCCTCCGGCTGACCCGTATTCCCCAGGGCCGCCTCTTATCAGCCGTGACCGCCTTCCGGTGCCAAACAACAAGCACCTAAACAGGTCCATCTAATATAAAGGGACTCAGTCAAATGTCATCATTGCATTTACATATGCCAAAACTAATACGAAACTGCTTTCCTACATAGTCTTAACTATTATCTATAGAGTTTCCTCATCACACTGACGTTTTTTAATATTTCTTCATAAAACTGTTGGAGGCGTATATTACATCTTTTGAATTAACTCTTGTACCTTTCGGAAATTTATTCCAACATAAGAATTTTCTAGCAGGTAAAACAAATTGTGACAAATCTGGATTATAGGGGGAATGATCCAGTGCTACCCAGTACAGTTCTTCCAATTGCACTTGCAAGTTTATTCAATTTGTTTTGACAGAGTTGTTAATGTTATGAGAGAAAAGTCAGAAAATGTAGACGTGAATACATGGTCTTGAAACTGAAAGAAAAGTAGTGCTACCAAGCTTTCACAAATTCAGAAAAAGTGTATCTCATACCTTTGGATTATATGGCACGTTAATATCCATTAGCGTTCCACAACTTGTATAAGAGAGAGAGAGTAAATTGTAGGGAAGAAACCCAAATGGAACACACTGCCGAACAAAGAAACAACTTTAGGCTAAGCTTGGCGTTTTATTTGTAAAATCTTCAGTCCAATTCTAATTGCACTGAATTACTTCCTGCACCGCATTACTTCATTGTAATACTTTCAGGATCTCTACTGTTATTCTTACGAATTTTATTGATAAAATTACTTATAGGAAAATGAAATATAATAAAACGATTTGATTGTTTAAAAAACAATAAATTTTAGACTGGTTTACTTTACTCTCAAATTAAAATCAAAACTTCAAGATGACTATCATAATATACAGATAAAATTCCTACAAAAGATTACATTAATATATTACAAACAGAAGGGACAGTTACTGAATCAAAAATGTAAAACATGAGCCCACAATGGAAACAGTACTTTTCTTATAATTGCACCGACTAGCCTGTTTTATCGTACGAGTGGAGGATTCTTGATCTGTTAACTTTAGACAGAAAAGGCGCTTATGGGTAGAGATAGTATGCAGTGTCCACGAACAGATACCAAAATGTTCTGACGTTTACCATTTTCTGATGGCTGGTTCCACAAAACAGCTCCACTCGCAAAAACACTGGTACTCTCCCCGGAGTACAAAATCCACTTTCACTGCACACCCTGCGGACCGCTGTGTCCGCCGTCTCTCTTCCTCCACGTGTCCGTGGAGAGTCCTCGAGTGCAGGTCAGCCATCCGTTGTCTCCCCTCCACCTGTGTCGCCATTCATCTGCGGAAGTACCCCCTTCTTCTCTCAGGCCATTCCGCGTCGTCGATACATAAAAAGAAAATTGTAACAACCGTTTAAGTATTTTGAAATATTAACTTATTTTCAACTGGCTGTTCAAGTCACATTCCACACGCATAAACAAACTTTCAGTCTGAGTGGAGACTTTCCCGGCGTAGTGATGAAATATAATCTTCACGGGTGTTCAGCCGGATGGTGTCAAAGTAACACGACGTTTCGACAGCAAGCTTGGCTGTCTTCATCAGGTATGGGTATCTGCTGGCTGTCGTAAGCTGGCTGTCACCGCTACCTGATGAAGACAGCCGAGCTTGCTGTCGAAACGTGGTGTTACTTTGACACCATCCGGCTGAACACCCGTGAAGATTATATTTCAAACTTTCAGTTCACTAAACTGGTGAGCTTTTGTCATATATGCCCACTGATTTGGGAAGGTGACGGCCTTACACCTCTGGAATTCCAGGGATGCAACATTGTCCACCCCTGTCACTCCACTTGGCGATATACACAATGTCTTTCACGCTGCCTCAAATAAAATGTAGTACACAGCCACTGCACGAGTGTACTACCTGATGTAAATACATGAAAGTAAGTCGATGAGAATAAAGTCATGTACCAGGAGCGTTTACATTTTTTTTTGGTGATATACAATCGGGGTATAATACATTCCCATACTGTTACAAAGGAATCTTTACTACTCACATGAACAGGGTACAATTTTAGATATATGTGGGCCTGAAAAAAAATTAAATAAAAAAATTAACAAAAATAATAACAATAAACCGAAATTCAATAGCTGGTCTGGACAAAAAACTGTATATGCTATTTCTTTTTGCTTGTTTAAACCATTTTTGCTGCATAACAGTTTGTACAAGGGGGAATAAACTTGACCTAGTGTACAGTACGGCAGAGTTTTCATATCGCCTGTAGCTTGGCAGCCCGCCATGCACGCCGAGGCCGAAGTAATCCGTGATCGCCAGTTTCAGCTTACGAGGAACGGAAACAGTAGTAATAAATCAGAAGTGAGGAAGAAAAATACTAGTAAGCTGTTTCTATTTGTCTTGAATAGTTCCTGATCTCTCAGCATGTAAATATATATATAATATATAAAATACATAAAAAAGAACAGCGAAAAAGAACCTAAAAATTAAGGTATTATGTTATTACTAGTTCAACGCCCGCAAAAATGACTGGTATAAGCAGTAGTAGTAATGTTTTTTTAAAGAAAAAACGAATAACGGTTGTTTACTATCTACGATTAGATTCTCGGAGTATCTTGTTAGGATGTTTTCAAATAACTGCAGTTCATTTTAAATGACGGAAATTTTTGTTGTTTCTAAGTATGGTATAATTTCAAAAACGAATAACTGTTATTTGTTTGATTGGTATATTTCGTGTTTCATGTAAACTTTCACTATGTTTAAATAAAATTGTGAATTTGTGTAAGTGAACATTGTTTTATGTAGCGAAACTATGTAAATACTAAGGTTTCTGTGACTAATCCGCCTAGTGCAGTTAAATAAAAAAGTAATTTTTATTTAGCTACACTAGGCGGATAAGTCACAGAAACCTTATTATTAAAGCAGTTAAGGAAAAAAAGGTCTGAATCTCAACATTTTCTATGTAAATACTATTTAATATGTTCAAGGACAGTATTATGCATGAAAAAATTTTTAAAATTTTTTAATTCTATGTGTTGATGTGAGCTACGATTTGCGACGATTTGGACTAGATTATGTTTATAATTTTGTGTGCAATTACTTGAAAATATCTTTAATTTTCATTTCCGTGTGTTTTGTGATGATTGTGAATGATTTTGTATTAATTCTGATGGTTTTTGTATGGGTTTAATTGTTAAAGTATTGTAAAGTACCGGTATAGTTATAATTCGAGAAACGTCGCACGGAACTTTTTTTAACAATTCTGGATGTTTCTGAAGTGACAGAGCGCAATGAATTCCTCGTACACTACACATATCCCCTCAAGTTAGTTCATTTTATTCCTGAAATATGCACGAAAGCCTGTCTCTGTTTCTAATATCTCAGTCACAAAGCATTGCGAATACCATAGCTCGCTTAATAATGTTTGTAATTACTCAAATCTCACGTACGAACTATATATGGTAGGTAACAATTTTTCATTTGTTATCTCTGAGAAAATATTTATATGATTGTGCACTGTAGTCGTAGGTTTTATTGTTTTAGATTCTCTTCAGCTATTTTCACTTTCAATAGATTTTTTTTTCAAGCCGCAGGTCTCAGATTTGTTTTTTGTATCTGCTACAAATGTCTCTTATTTTCAACGTATCAGTGTCTATAAGCTTCTTCATTCTATGAAAGACAATCCCATAAACAGAGAGTTTAAAACGTAAACAGTGCTGAATCCAGAAAGACTTTATTTAAATCCGCAAAAAGAGGTAAATATAATAGAAAGCGTAAAAGAAAGTGCGTTCTTAACCATCCAAGTAACTTTTATGCCATCCTTGATTGCGCAACACCCAATAGATATCCTAGGAGCAAGATAGATATGAGGAGTTTGCCAGAAATCACACTTTGAAACGTGATGGAGTTTGTACATCGACAAGGGGTTTCAACACTCCGTCCTTTGAACAAGTAGTGTAATTTGCATACGCTGTGCAGGATTAACGTCTGTACTGACAATGCGGTAATCAAAGTGTGTCGTATTTTTTACAACACTATGCGGCAGTTAGCCAAGTATTGGAAATTGGCACGTGAAAGTAGCCTTGGGTTCAAATACTTAACGGCCAACCGGCAACCGGATTACAGATTTTTGTGGTCATGTTGGCCGACCATATCGCTCCGAGGAAAGTAGGAAGATGGAGAAAATCAGTGTTAGAGTAGGAGATCCTCAGAGATCGGAAGGAAGACCACCAGACAGATGATACAAGGACATACGCAGGATTGTTGGATTTATATGGCAGAGTATCGACCAAGATCGTTAGACCTGGAGAAGACTGCTCAAGTTCTACATGGACTCATAACTCTTTAAGGCAACATCACATAATAATTGAAATGGCTGATGGCAATGACGGTAAACGATTGTGAGAAGGGCCTAAAAAAAATTAACACGTAATACATAGTAGAAAGTTACACAGTAGAGTGTCGGGAGGAGGTAGTTGGGGAACACACCCTTATGTAACTTCAAGTTAAAAAATTTGCTTGCCAAAGTCAGTGTTCCAGGTATCTACATCTACCTATATACTCTGCAATTCACAAAATTGTGGGTAGCAGAGGGTGCTCAGCACCATAGCTAATTTTTTTCTGTGCATTCCAATCCCTAATGGTACGAGGGAAAAAAGAATTCATATAAGAATCAGTGCGGCACCTTATTTCTCTAATTTTATCTTTCCTGTGCTTCCGACTCAAATAGGTTTGTGGAAGAAGTATTTCACTACACTCAAAAGTGAAAGTTGGGAGTACGCATGTTTACCAATAAGTTTAAACGAAACGTGTGTCGTCTATCTACCAGAGGCTCCCAACCTAAGTCTACTAATCAGTTCTGTGACGCTTTCATAAGGACTGTAGCAAGCGGTCACGAATCGAGCGGCTCTTCTCTGTTACTTTCGATCAACCCCTTACGAAACGGGTCCCAAATGGCACAACAATAATCCAAATGTGTACGCACAAGAGATTTGTACGCTATCTCCTTTGTTTGTTCATTACAATTTTCAAGATTCGACCTATGAATCGCAGCCTAGAAATTGCTCTACCTACTAACGAATTAATATGTATGTCCCATTTCATGTTCCTTTGTACATGTTACTCCCAAATATTTCATAGAATCGACCATATCAATAACTGTAATTGTTTAACTCGTATTTCTGAACAATTGGATTCTTTTTGTTAGTTATGCTCATTGTCTTGCACTTTTTACAATTTAGAGTAAGTTGCCACTCAGCGCACCATGCCAAAATAACATCCAGATCGCGCTGAATTTCTAAGCAATCGGCCAAATTTCTTACTTCCCTATAAATAACCGCATCATCAGCAAGCAATCTAAAAAGGCTTTTCACTTTGTCTCCGAGATCGTTTAGTAAAAATTAAGAAAAGGAGTGTTCCATTTACACTTCCTTGAGGTACAACCGATGTAACATCTAGATTAGAAGAACTTTCTCCTTCAACGACAACATACTACGACTGACCAGTTAGAAAATCCTTTATCCATTCACAAAGCTGATCCGATATATCGTACGCTCGAAGCTTCGCTAAAAGGCGGTTGTGTGGCACAGAGTCAAAGGCTTTCTGGAAATCTAAAAAAATGGCATCTACTTGTGAACCTGCATCGATAACTTTCATTACGTCGTTTGTAAATAGGGCCAGCTGTGTTTCACATGATCTTCTCTTCCGAAATCCGTGTTGATTTGTTGTAAGGAAATTATTATCATCTAGAAAATTTATAATGTTCGAGCATATATATGCTCCATAACTCTACTACAAACAGATGTTATAGATATGGGACGATAGTTCCCAGATCACTTCGATCACCTTTTTTGAAAAATCGGTGTTACTTGCGCGATTTTCCAGTCTGAAGGTACTTTTCGCTCTTCTAATGATTTACTGAATAAATCAGACAGAATGGCCCGATTTCCGCCGCATACTCTGAAAATACTCTTACTGGAATTCCATCCGGGCCCGGTGCTTTCCCCCACTTCAGGAGCTCTAATTGCTTAATGATACCTGCAGTATTTGTTCGTAATGATTCCATCACCGACTCGCCACGGCTCGGGAAAACGGGAATACTATCCTTATGTTCATTTGTAAATGAATTTTTGGATACAGTATTTAGTACGTTAGCTTTATCGCGGCTTTCACTAACCTCGGAACCTTCACGAATTAGTGATGGTACAATTAACTTTTCGTACATACGTCCAAAATTTCTTTGGGTTTTCTGTGAGACTCTTAGAGAGAGAGTTGGAGTGAAAATCGTTAAAGGCCTCGCGCATTACATTCTTAATACGTCCTCTTAAATCAGCTAAGGTTTCTAAATCGCTGCGACACCCCTTCCTTCTTGAGCGTGCGTGTATTTTCCTTTGTTTTTGAGTAATCTTTTGACTTCGCATGTGTACCACGGTGGATCATTCTCCCCTTTTATTGTCCGCTTTGGTATATGTATTTCCATTCCTTCCCTGACTATATGTATAAAACGGTGCCACATCTCTTCAACGGTGTCCTTTGGTGACTTGAAGTTATGGTAATTATTCCTCAGATACGTTCTAAAACACTCCTTTGAGGCCTTACTGAATCTGTATACAATCCGCCCATTTTTTCCTTTTTCACTTGGTCATTAATTTGATAGTCGCAATTACCGCTTTGTGATCACTTATTAGTGTGGTCGTTGAAATGTCGGTGAATAATTCTGTCCTGTTGGTAACCAGCAAGTCTAAAATGTTTTCGCTACCGTTATGACACCGCGTAGGTTCATTAACTAGCTGCTCGAGATGATTATCTGACAACAACTCGAGAATTACTTCAGAAGCTGCCTTATCCCTGCTACCTGTGATGTGAACGTAATTACGCCAGTCAATATAAGGCAGATTGAAGTCGCCTCCTAGAATCATAGCATGATCCTTAAAACGGCTAGTTATACTATTTACATTATTTCTTAACCCCTCGACGATAGCTATGTCGGAATCGGGTGGACGGTAGAAGACGCCAATGATGAGTTTTGACCCAGCAACGTTGAGTTTAACCCATATGATTTCACAGATCGTATCGACGTCTATTTCATTACATGGGAGAAATTTACTCACAGCTATAAATACCCCACCTCCATGAGAATGTAATCTGTCTTTACGAAAAACGTTCATGCTATCTTTAAAAGTTTCGGCGGAACTTATTTCCGGTTTCAACCAACTTTCTGTACTGATATATTACAAATAACGCTTTCAAGTTTCGGTTGTTTGTTACAAAACGCTTCTACAGTTAATTACGAGAACTTTTAACTGTCGAGATTCTTTTACGTTGCTCCTACACTCCGGTGTTGCATCTGATTGGGTTGCCCGTAACTGAATTTCGTGTTTCGGGTCTTCCACCCTCAGCCTAAAAAACCACCCAGTGCATTCCACACGGCCTCTGCCACCCGTGTAGCCGTTTCACGTGTGTAGTGCACACCTGACCTATTAAGGGGAACCCGACATGACTCGACCCTATGGCGAAGATCGAGGAATCTGCAGCCAATGTAATCACAGAAACGTCGTAGTCTCTGGTTCAGACCCTCAATACGGCTCTGAACCAGAGGTCCACAATCAACTCTGTCAACGATGCTACAGATGGTTAGCTCTGCCGATATCTAGCGGTCACTGGCCACAGAGTTCACCCTTTCAGCCAGCCGCCGGAAGGAAGAGAGGATAACCTCCGACCCAAGGCGACAAGCATCATTGGTACCGACATGAGCCACAATCTGTAGTTGGCTATACCCCGTCCCGTTTATGGCATCCGGTATGGCCTGTTTCACATCTCGGAACAGCCCACCCGGAATACACACTGAATGGACGTTGGATTTCTTACCCGAGGAATCCGTCATTTCCCTAAGGGGCTGTAATAACCGCCTAACATTAGAGCTCCCAACTACCAGAATGCCCTTCTGCGTTTGCTCAGACCTGGCGGGCTGGGGGGCCGTCAACTCGCAGGATGACAATTGTGGGACTGAGTCAGCCTCCGACAATACATCAAACCGGTTGGACAGACGAACAAGTTCAGCGTCTTGGCCTTTAAGCCTGTTCGGCTGCCCCCGTGTGCGGATTTAAAGTCTAGAAGCCATACGCCAGTCACCAACAGGCAACCGCGGCACAGCATCCAACACTTCAGCCTGGGTTGCAGGTACGACGGTCGATTTGGGAAAATCTGTGACAGGCATGACTACATCAGTTTCCCCAACATCACATCTGCTGAAGCCTTTTACTGCAGCTTCCAGCTGTGTAAATTTCGCTAACACAGCTGCAAGCTGTGCGCGCAGATCAGCCACCTCAGCTCGCGTCTGCACACAGCAATCTCAGTCCCTAGAAATACTGCTTTTGAAAAACGAAAAAAAGAAACGAAAAAAAGTACAGAAAAAAGTAACAGAAACTAGAAATAACCTGTACTTCCTACAAAATATATACACTCGGAGATTTCACTAACCTAATCTACACACACTACAGATAAAGTATAAAAAACAAAATACGCTAATGCATTCGGCGACTGTTCAAACGCTACTAACGAGCACTGTCTACAAAATGTAAACACTCAGAGAATACACTAATTAAATCCCCACACCTTTACAGATAAAATACAACAACAAAATACGCTACTGCACTCGGTGACTGTTCAAACGCTACTAACGAGCACTGTCTACAAAATGTAAACACTCAGAGATTACACTAATCAAATCCCCACATCACTACAGATAAAATATAACAACAAAATACGCTACTGCACTCGGTGACTGTTCAAACGCTACTAACGACCCCTGTTTACAAAATGTAGACACTCAGAGATTACACTAATCAAATCTCCACACCACTACAGATAAAATATAACAACAAAATACGCTACTGCACTCGGCGACTGTTCAAACGCTACTAACGAGCACTCTATAAGTAGTCAGCGTGGGATGTTATTACCACAACACAACTCTCCGGGGAAAATTAATTGGTGTGGTCTCCTTTTACTTTCAGTAGTGTCACTTTACGCGTGCACAACTGTGATACCGTGTGTGTGCAGATTAATTCTTTATTTTTGTTGTGTGTGGGATATGACTTAAGCAACAGGGTCTAGACCGGGTCCTGACCTATTTAAGCCTACTGTCCTGAAACACACGACGAGGGTCAACAAGTTTAACGTTCCCGTCCTACCGACCTATCATCAACTGTATCATATGCCATACCCTCACCAACTATCCCTCATTACATGCGCACTGCGAGGAGATTGGGATAGTAACTAAGGAATCTGGCACAATCTGACATCACAACCCCTCCCACAGCGCAGCTTATCGCAGATTATGGAAATTCCTTCAACTAGCGATGCTCAAACCAGTAAACCAGTTATAAAAGATTTTGCTGTTTTCGCGAGATTTACGCTGCATCCCAATTCTCTAGGAAACTCAGAATGAGGCTGGTCCGTCGAAGACGACCATAGGCTTGGTCGAAACGACGGGAAGAAAGAGTAGTGTTTGTGACGCGGCGAAAATCTCGTGAAGATATTTACAACAGTGAGCCCTTTGTTGATCGCCAGATATTAGCAATGAGGCGTGTATAATTCCAGTTACTAAAATGTGGATTACACCACTATATTGCCACTAGAACATTATATATTTAATTTTTAGTGCATATTCAACCGCATTTATTTTCGCCTACAGCTTTTCCGATAAGATAAAATATAATACTAATGCCATTTTTATATATAGGCCTATATATATTTGGCTCCTTGACGTTGAGGCCATTACAACCGAAAGGGTGGGGCGGGGAGCAAGGAGCGTTAAGGAATTTGGTTGCGGCCTTCTGAAGTAACCATCCCACATTTACATGGAATGATATCGAGAAACGATGTAAAACCGAAATGCCGGATGGGTATTGCAACCCACGTCCTCTCGAATCTACATCTACATCTATACTCTGCAATTCACAATTACTGTGGGTGGCAGAGGGTGCTAAGCACCAATCCTATTTTAGAGTATTCCAATCCCGAACAGAACGAGGAAAGAAAGAATACATAAATGTATCAGTACGGCATCTTATCTCTCGAATCTTATCCCTTCTGTCATTGCGACCTAAATAGGTTGGCGGAAGAAGTATTTCGTTGCACTCGTAAATTAGAGATTTTCGCATATTCTTCAAAAAAATTTAAACGAAAACGACGTCGTCTGTCCGTCAAACAATCCCAGCCTAACCCACGTATCAGCTCTGTGACACTTACATAAGGACTGTAACTAGCGGTCACGAATCGAGCGGCTCTCCTCTGTACCCTCTCCAATGTGTCAATCAATCCCTTGCGATACGGATCCCAAATTGCACAACAGTACTCCAAATGCGGACGCACCAGTGTTTTGTACGCTATTTCCTTTGTATGAGCATTGCAGCTTCTCAAAATATTACCTATAAAACGAAGTTTAGAATTAGCTTTGCCTACGACGGAAGTTATGTGCAAGTCCCATTTCATGTTGCTTTGTACTGTTACGCCTAGATACTTCAGGGAATCGACCGTGTCAACAACTGAATTGTTAACTTTGTACTCGTGAGCAAACGGGGTCTTTTTATTACTTATG
This sequence comes from Vandiemenella viatica, assembly GCA_031002005.1. Taxonomy (NCBI): domain Eukaryota; kingdom Metazoa; phylum Arthropoda; class Insecta; order Orthoptera; family Morabidae; genus Vandiemenella; species Vandiemenella viatica. Next base: position 254,433,940 of record JARYHS010008074.1, read on the forward strand.
TGCATTGCCGCTCACCCACCCGGTTTTTAAATTGCATCAAATCCTTTGTTTTACTCAGGGTTTACGGCTTGGTTATGTCAATCCTGGAGAGGCAAGGATCGGGGAGGACTTCGGCCATTACATTTTGAAGGAACCTTCCCGGCATTTATCTGGAATGATTTTGAGAAATCGTGAAAAACCGAAATAAGGATGGAGATTTGAATCTGTGTCCTCCGGAGTATTAAAATCAAGTACCGCTGACATGAGGAAGTTATTGATTTGGAATACTGTCGCTGAGACTTGTTTGGGACTGGTAAGAGGAAGACGGATGGGTGCTGAGCACTGAGGAGTTGCGAGGACTTAAGCGGCTGTGTGACGCGAGCCGTTAAGCAGTTTTCCTTGAGAAAGGTTGTCACACAGAGGTTAGGACCACGTGATTTTCCTGTTAGAGCTGCATGCAATACGGCGACCGGAATGTAACTTGTTCAGGCAATGGAATGTGGTTTTCCTGTTTACCATAGCATGTTACTAAACGTGTTTGGAAAAGTTATGACGTGTATTTACTGCTGACGGCGAAAACACATCAGGCAGACAATTTACTAGCACTGCGCTGAGTGTTTTTTTCTGGTTTTTGGACTGTGCAAGATGCAATGAATTATTCTTCGTTAATCATAACGCTTACGAAACTAATGACGCATCTGATTTACAGTCTCATTCTTACCTGAATTCTTTCCCTGTATTTGAAACTACGTCATTATGAACTTTTATTTTATTTGTGCTAACTTCCACTGCTGTGATTAATCTTCTTTAGAAAATAAAGCTATTATAAAATTATGTAGCAATAAGCCAGATATCCTTGAATTATAAAAACAAAGTAGGAACTTTTATGTATTTTTCCCTCACTTATTAGGAACTCTCTTCTCAATTCGAGTGATAGTGCGTAAAGTGTTCACTTGTAGCCGTTGCGGTAAAATATGTCTAATCTTTTAAAACGGCCAAAGATATAAATAACTAGCTGTTACCCGCGACTTCGTACACGTGGACATAGAATTTCACTCTAAAAACTAGATATAGAAACCTGTTAGTAACGTAACATTTGTCCCAAACAACAGCGAGTCGGTATAATATTACAGAAAAGCCATCACTATATCATTCTACCGTCGAACATGTCTGATGAAAAGAATCGATTTCCAACATATTTAAAAACAGAAAGGTGCGGTGATGTGGGGAGAGGGTTTTACAGAGGGCAGCTTTGTCTCAGCTTGGTCTTTTCTTCTTTCTACAGCATGAGCATCAGATTCTTGGGTTCTAATAACTTTAGCTGCTCTCGCTATTCTAGAGCTACACCTTAGGCAAGGTTTACGCCCTCAAAGCGCGTAAAAAGAGAAGACAAAATAAACTGGTGCCAGAAACTTTTAGGCAGACACAAAGTAGTAGTACTATACAGAGTAGATCGACATCTACACTAAATAATATGTTTTGTCTCTAAACGAAATTTATTTAAAAAATCATACACTAACAGACTGCGCGAGAAGCAACCGACCTAACATTAGGGACTACCACACGCATACGTCTGTCTGTCATCATTCGATAAATTATCAAAATTTCGTGACTAAAACGGTTATTCCTACAGATACAAAGTATTTCCTTGTCAAATTCCATCAACATCGGTATAGCTATTTAGTCTTCAAAATGTATCAAAAGACAGAGATTTACTTCCGCATTTATAATATTATTATTACAGATCACACACAGACTAACTGCGAGAGTAGGGATCACTAGGTATCTGAGGGATCACTATAGCGTAAAAAAGTGTACACCAACAGCATTGTTATACCGCCTACGATTTTCCACGCATTGCGCCCCTAAATTTGTGGTATCAATAATGTAACATGGAATCCGAACAAATTATCGTCCAGGCGTGGTTCATACTATCAAAATCAATTCTTAAAAATCTTTGCTCCCACCGGAATTCGAACCTCAGACCGCGGTACAACCAGTAGTAAGCAACCACATTAACCATTGCGCTACCATCCCGCTGTTCTAAAAGGTACTACAGAGACTTACACATCCTAAGCATCTGTCTGTCGCCGCTCAATAATTTTTCAAAATTATATGACAACATGTATTATTTATACAGAAAAAAGTATCCTATGTCCATCCTAATGCCAAATAGCAAATTTCGTCACGATTGGATTAGCCGTTTAGCCCAAGAAATGTAACAAACAGACAGATAGAGTCACTTTCGCATTTATAATATTAGTATAGATTGCTTGTGCTGCAGCATAAAGTCGGGTGCATTTACGGAAAAGAAACAACTGTGAGTGTTATTAGTAAGTATTTATTTACAGCATTACCTTAACTGTCACTGCAGTGCAGAAAAGAGGAGATTAGTGAACTATAGGATATTCTAATGAATATTACTCCGAAGAAAAGTAAGCTAAACGTTAATTGGAATTCGAGGTGGAGCAATTAGAATATTCTTGATAATACAAAGACGCAAAAATCTTTAGAAATATAAAACACAGATCGCTCCAGACGAATGCCGAGATAGTTCTACGAAAGGTTCATAGGCAAATTCCTTCCTATTCCTTGCTCCCAGTCTTTTCCGCCTCTAATTACCTAGATGTCGAAGAGACATAATGCCATTAAAAAATGACAAACTGCTAAAGAAAAGAAGTAAAACGATAATAATAAAAACATGGCTGTTTCTCATTTTTTAATGGTAGGCAGCTTAATTTAGCTCTTAGTTTTAAACATTTACGGACAATCTAAAGTCAGGTGGAAAAGAGAAGATCCAAGAAAAGGGAAAACAAAGGGCTACTCCTATCCAGCCAACAATCTTTTATAGTTTATCTGTGAATTAACACAACACATCTGAAATTACAAGTGGATGAAGCCGCAGGCACAGATAGTTTTTGGATAAACATACCCATATTTTAATGATTACTGCCATTAAAAGTATACTTAACCTACTAAAATTATATCTCAAACTGTAAAGATTCAGTAGCATGCTTAAATCTAAAATTCAGTTAATTACTCCAAACGCGCTAATTCTTATATAATTTTAAAGTTCATTTTGTACGATTTCGTTGATTTAAGCATTGGCTTCTATTTCACTAATAACCCACTCCCCTCCCGCCTCCCCAACCCCCCATAAAACCCATTGAAAAAAAACAACAAATAAAAAATTGTTGCTGAGCTTCTGAAATAGATTAGTGCCTGCTGTCATACATCAGGCTTAGTATCAACTTCGCATTTCAAATGAAATTATAATTTAATTCTGACGAAACTCTAACGAAATAATTATTGTTTGTTAGACAAGACCTGCAGATTTTTCTGAACTCAATAACAAGAGTAATAATGAAAGACTTTGTATAAAGTAGCGCACATCAATTGTTCAGATTTTAATTTCATTCATGCATTATTATTAATTGCGATGGAGCACATACTCCGGTGGCAATATCACTCTCTAAAAAACATTAATTTAGTTTCTGTTTTATAAATGTTCCTTTGGACAGAAGGGAGAAATTTCGCGAATGTAAATGACAGTTTACGCTAACGTACGTCTAACTAATGTTAATAACAACAGTCATCATATAAATGTAAATTTCGGTTAGTTAGTACGGTTAACACCAGGGAAGGGTGACCCACTGGGAAGACGATGTCATGGACCAAACGCATTCCTTTATGATACCAAATGTGGTGGTGTAACAGATAGCGTTCTGGCCTCGCATTCGGGAGGACGCCGGTTCGAATCCCCGTCCGGGCATCCAGATTTGGATTTTCCATGGTTTCCCAAATCACTCCAGGCAAATGCCGGGATGCTTCCTTAAAAAGGCGATGGCCGAATTCCTTCCCATTCCTTGCCACCATCCTTTCCCGTCTCTAATGACCTCGCTGTTGAGAGACGTAACGCAGTTAAAAAAAACCTTTATGATATTATTTAATATATAACTTCCTTTTGTTCGCTCTAATTTAGTACATGGCTTTGTAACAAATTACTAGCAATTTTTTTAATGTAAGTAATATTAGCAAATGAATTAATTATGCTACTAATAAAAACAGCGTCTACACATTCATATAACCCGGAGAATTCAGTATGATGGAAAGAATGAACAGAAAGCGACAAATATGAATTTCCGTTGAACAGCCATTGTTTTTAATCAAAAAACCCATTCTGTGTGAACACAGATTACGAATGAACACAATAACAAACATTAATGTAGATTAGTCTCATTCTTATAAAACCATTATAAAAGTCTATTGGACATATGAAGCTACACAGTTTCGGGGATTTCAAATTAATGAAAATTAATCAATAGAAAGTTCTAGAAGAACAGAGTTGTACACAGATTTTAAACGGAAAACGAAATCTGATAGCATCACAGAATCATAAATTCATACGAACCGGTTTATTATGTTTTGTTTTGTAGTGATAAGAACAGTCTGCTACAGATTTAGAATCAGGTAGACATAGATCGGGGACGCCAGTAAACGCTAAGAATCTGAGTATTAACGGCGAGGAAAAGAAAGGCATCCAACAGACAAAGCTATAGAATGTCTAGGGCATGTGGATTGTAGAGTCATATGAATATGAAGCCTACGGTCGTATTTCTAAATTATGTCACTTCGAAACAAGAAAAGCTCAGAGTTAAACGAGGTCTGCTAGTAAATAAATCATTAACCGGTCCTATCATCTCGTATGTTTTCCTCGTATGGTGTATAGCTGTTCCTTGCAAACTTCAAACAATACATTCCTTCCAAAACCAATTCCTTAGAATGATTCCAAAAGCACCATAGTTTGTGCGTAAATTACAAATCCATGGAGAAATTGGTCATCCAACAATTAAAACCTATATAATGAAGCAGACAAAGACCTTCCTGCATAATCTAAATATTGTTACATGAACACAGTTACACAAACTAGGCAGGGGATCACCACTACAACCGGGGCTCAAAACATATCGTCTTCCACGGAACATTGTAAATGTCACTATGTTCAATGGTTAATTATAATATGATTTCTATATAGGGGAATTCAGTTGAATAGCGTTCAACCCAGGTGCTGAAAAAAGTTCTATAATAACTAAACAGAGGATAAAAATCTGTATGGCATGTACGAGGTCTGTCCCAAAAGTATCCGTCCTTCCTTCATATCTTCCCTCCTGACAATTTTAGCGCCATATGCCGGGTATGAGTGTCAACAGAAAAGCTTCACAAACTTGCCTTTTCTTAGGCCATACTGCAAGCTCAAGTGTGATTTCAGATCATCCAATGTTTTCAGTTTCTACATCGTATATTATTTTGTAACTAACTCTAGATACGGCATGTACACAGACACAACACTCGAGCCGGCGACCATCGCTACCGAGGCTGGCGATGCCGCAGTTCACGTGCTGCGTACGTTTGTTTACAAAGTGTTTTGTGCGTTCTTCGCATTTTGCTATCGTAAAAAATGACGGAGAGATCGGAGCAACGAATTTGCATTAAATTTTGCTGTAATCTCAAAAAGAGTTGTGCGGAGAGCATCGAAATGATGAAGACGGAATTTGGGGACGAGTGTGTGAGCAAAAGACAAATAAAAGAGTGGTATAAGCAGTTCAAAGATGGCCGAGCATCTGTTGATAGTAACCCACGCTCTGGCGGCCTTCGACTACAAAAACACCGGATAATATCGAAAGTGTGCGACTTGCACCAACGAAGAACGTGGAATGAGTGTGCGAGAAATAGAATGTGATCTTTGAATTGCGAAAACCAGTTTTTGGAAGATTTTAACTGAAAATTGGTAAATGGTTCGCGAAATTGCCAACGGTGGAGTAGAAAAACCTTCGCCTTTAAATCGCTTAAAAAGATTATAACTTATAGTTGTTATAATTATTATTAGGGTGTTGTGCACCACGAATATGCTCCTAAAGGTCAGATGATCAACAAAGAATGTTAACTTGAAGTTATGAAAATATAGCGTGACGCAATTAGATGTAAAAAGCATCAGCTTCGGTCAAGCGGTGACTGGCTTCTCCATCGCGATAACGAGCCAGCGCATTCATGGAACCTCGTGCAGCAAATATTTGACAAAGCTCAAAGTATTACAGCTCCGTCAGCCTCCGTACAGTACTGACGTAGTTCCCTGCGACTTTTGGCTCTTCCCAAGATTAAAAATGCAGCTCAAAGGACACCGATTCGACGAAAAAGAATTACTCGAAACTAATACGACAAACGCTCTAAAAGCGATACCAAAAAAGAGTTCCAGGACTGCTTCCAAATTTTGATAGACCGTTGGGAGCGTGTTCTTCAATAAAATGGGGACTACTTCAAAGGATGCCACCCACCAGCCGGATGACACAGAATAACACCAGCCGAGAAATATGAAGGAAGGTTGGACTCTTTTTGGCAGAGATCTCATATGTATTGCTGGTAGATTAAAAAACAAAACAAAAAAAAACAAAAACCAACTAAATAACACAAAGGAGCAGCTACGAATCATTCAAGAAACTCCAACAGACGAAGCTCTGTCCATTTTCGCAACATCTAATTACCTTTACTTTTACCTGGTCTCCTCTGACGTGAAGGCATTCCCTGAAAAATTGTCTAACTCTAACCTCGGTGCTAGAGGTGAAAGCGGTCACTGTATGTTGAACTTATACAAGGGATTGTATAACTGGTTTAACAGCAGACTGAGTGAGACGTAGGGTGGAAGGGGGAAGGGAGAGGCTTGAGAATCAGAAATCTGGTGGTTCAGTCCATAGTCAATCGCTCTATAGCTTTTGCCCATCGAGCGAAACGGAACTGAAAATCCAAATAACTACTTTTGTAGATAGTGAAGAAGAGTGACAAGTATTTAATCGCACTGTTACGTACATACTAAGAATAGCGGGCTTATTATATACTGCGTGTTTCTGCGAAGCAAGAAGCCACCGTGAAACATGAGAGAAATCTGCTCACAGCTTACATCCAGTTTCGCCTAAAGGCCACCGTGTGCAAACATAACGCTAGGTATCTCAGCATTACGCAAACAACAACTAAGGTAAGTTGACAACGAGCTTGTTGGGACTGGAGCTGACTGAGGTATTAAACTGTGTATTAGTAAAGGAGGATGTAACCAGCGAACGACGCCACAAATCTCTCTCTCTCTCTCTCTCTTTTGTTTTGTTTATGGCATTACGCCTCGTTGTCGAGGTCGTTGGATGCGAGAAAGGATAGGGAGCAAGGAACAAGAGGAATTCGGCCACGGCCTTTTGAAGGAAGCCTGGAGTGATTTGCGTAAACCATGAAAAACCCAAATTTGGACGCCCGGATGGGGATTCGAACCCACGTCTTCCCGAATGTGAGGCCAGAGAGTTACCGCTCACCCACCACGCTCGGTGTCACAAATTTCATAAAAGCGTAAGTTTTTTTGGTCAAAATATATGGAGCTTGATACCTCGAACGTAGTACCAGTATTCATCCAGCCTGCCAGTGTGGTGTGGAGGATCAAATCTGCCGTAATGCAGTAGGGTGACGGCTGCTGCGCTGTGGTTCTGGCTCGGTCGACCGCCATTCACACGCCCCAGCAAGCAGACAGCCAAACGCCATGGCGATTTCCAATTTCGTGCTTCAAATAATACGCGTTTAAACAAAATCTCGCGCGCCGCAGCGTGCGAAATTGCGTTCACGCTGGCGCATTTCACCACAAAGCGCACGCATCGGTGAAAGCGCTGAGTCGGCGAGGGAATGAAAAACTCGTCTCTTCGTCGCTGAATGCTGACGACGATCCAGCATTCCGCAAGCAGAAGTTGTTGGTTTAGGTGAAATCAATAACTCTTTTTGTGCCTGACGATATTTTGGCCCTGACATCATCAAATGGCAGGTAAAAAACTTTTAGGATACACTGATACAGCATTCATGTCAAAAACTGTGTAGTCCTTTGATGGACACATTACATGTTTGTATCAGGTATTGTGTTTCTCCTCAGTAATCTTTTAGATTACTAATGAGGAAATTTTTGAGAAGGCAGGAGAGTATAACTCTATCTGGAACAGTATAAAAACGCAGAGGACAATATTAATTGGACATTTCTTACGACATGAGAGCTTAGTGAAAACAACCAGCGAATGGTAGAAGGAAAGAGATATCGAGGAAGACCAAGTTTAAAATACATCTAGCAGAAAATGGAGGACGTTGGCTGCAGGAGATACAGATATGAAGAGGAGGGCAGAGAGTGGAGCTGAATGGAAGAATGCCGCACACCAATCCCAGGATTCACTGCCTTAGAAGAAGGTTGTATTTCTGTTCTACGAAATCAGTCGCGCAGATTTACTGTCGGTATGAGGGCACTAGATGCTTGTTTCTAATTACTTTTTCTATTGACCCAGCGCAACAGAATCAATTATAAAAATGGAGAAAAAAAAACGCGTGTAATATTAAATGATATGTGATGCTGGGACACTGGAGATGAAACGTTTCTGTTTGAGTGATTCTCAGCATAATTTGTATATTTCATTGCACTCTTTATTTTGCGCAATTTGAGAATTTATTCGAGTACTTTCTTTTTCAACAATCACATTTTTTTTAGTTGAAATATATGTTTCCTAATAATTCCTTCATTTAGACTTTTCTATGTCAACTCTTCGCCATTATCTTGTGCCATATTCTACATTTTCGTAATTCACTGCGTAATTCTTGTATGTGTTTTCTGGTTTACTGGAGAACAGCGGGTTTGTTTGGTGATAATGCATGCCATATATGGCGACCTAGGAGTCACCACCACCAAGGCAATTTCACTCTCTAACTTCCTTGTTAATTTTATTAATTCACAACGCAAACAACATACTACAATGAACACAATCACATCACAGTGTAATTTGTCTAATTTCTACTGAGATGTTTCCCCGCATCTTCACCAGTGGCGGAAATGTATGTAAGTATTACTGTTTCTGTGGATGACTGTGATGTGATTGTGTGGAGTGTAGTATGTTGTTTGCGTTGTGAATTAATGAAATATGAAAAAGGAAGGTAGAGAGTGAAACCGATTCAGGACCACACTTCCGAAAGGCACCAATGGGAGCCCCCAAGTTTAAAGTTCCCTGCCAACTCACTCAATACTCACTCCTCAGAGGTTTTGGATTTAAGCCAGCACTTCGGTGCACCACCAACTTTGCTATGCTGCCAGCCTAGTCCTGGTAATGAAAATTTCTTCCACGACCGTAAGTCGAACCAGCTAAACCCTTGCCAGGATCCGGAGATCATAACGCTTATTTGTTTGTGTGGTTTATTTTTATGACTTTACCGCTCATCGACGTCGAGGTTATTGGAGGCGCGAAAGGACTGGGGGCAAGGAACGGGAAGGAAATCGGCCATGGCCTTTTGAACGAATCATCCCGGCTTTCACCTGTAGTCATTTGAATACAGTCAGTTCTTTACAGAAATACCGCAGGTATGTGAACAACAAATTGTTGAATGATCAATATTTACATCTCTAAGATTTCCTAAGGCAGGCCGAAGTTAAGTTCAAAGAAAAATTTCGCGCCTTACCGTTTCTCATTCCTTGATACTGGCGGCACAGTATTATTTGCATATAATCTATTACATGTCACTGAAATGCCACGGAATTATTCCTTTGCGCTTGGGCTAAACGATGTAAAACAAATTTCACTTTTATGAAAATGCCGATAGTAGTCATCGATAGAACCAAACACGCACAAATGGGTCATGGGAGAGATATCGTTTTCCAATTTAATCCGTCCCTTATTTTGGAAGCAAACATTTATTCTGTTAGGTGACGATTAACCAAAGAATATTTATATGTATTTTAACGGTTGAGGTAAGCACCTATCCATAATCTCACGGGTTATCGTTCGATTAATATTTATAGGTGCCATAACTACTTAAGCAGCAAAAGGGTGGAAGGATGGGAGGGTTGTGACGATGCTTCGAGCTGCTCTCTAACGTGAGGGACGTTTTGATACAACAATTTAATTCTTGCTTAATACTGGTTTTAAATTCGACCGTCTCTAAAGACCTCGCTGTTAGAGAGACTTTAAGCAGATAAAAAAATTAAATTCGAAAAATAATTTTCACGACTGTTCTAACTAACAATAAGTTACTAATATTTTTTCTAAAAAATAATACATTACTTGTTAGTGAAAGCTCATTTACCTCAGAAATTCCGACAAAATTTGTGCAAAATAAATAACGGCTGATGCAAAAACATGTTTTCTGTGGAAGTCTACATAGCCCGAGCCGCAATCGAAGGTGGCAGACACGGCCACACCATTAATTACTTCAAGTGTTACTGTTTTGCAGAGCGCCAACGCAAGTAGCTGTCTATGGGCAGCCGACGTGTTATTTTGATACCGTCCAGTTATTACGTCACAGGAGGTGTTGACTAGTATTTACTCAAAGACTCGTAGAAGTCTGTTAACTATCTTTGCAGATGAAAACACACGAACTTCCTTTATTATTACTTATTGCTTTACGCCTCGTCGACGGCTATGGTAATTAGAGGCGGGATGGGACTGGGGACAAAGAACGGGAAGGAATTCGGCCATGGCCTTTTTGAAGGAATCATCCCGGCATTCGACTGGAGTGATTTGGGGAAACCATGTAAAACCCAAATCTGGATGCCCGGACGGGGATTCGAACTGGCATCCTCCCGAATGCGAGGCCAGAACGTTAACCGTTACACCACCATCCTCGGTGCCAACTTCCTCAAGGAGTATTGAAATAATAGTGAGTCGGGTAGGTCTGAAGAATACGAGAGGTTCGGTACGTGTCCATTTCAAATGTCACTGCTGCCGGAATCGTCACAGAGTTGTAACGTAATGTCAACTTCTTTCCGTAGCGTATGACAACTGTGCCAGCAAAGCCACAGTTTGTGTTTCATGTTAAGTGGAATTTTTGCTTTTGCAACCGCATACTATTGTGCACTAGTATGGGTTAACAACTGCTAAATTAAACTAGTTGGAAGTTAGCTAAGAGGCTTGTGAAGGCACATACATCGAACTGTTAAGCAGACATCATCAGATTTTCCTCCAATACTGTGCTGTAAATTTGGACTTACTTCCGCAGAAATTAATTTTAGCAAAATTTATCGAAAATGCTGTAATCTCAGTGCTGTCCAAATAGACGAAAGAGATTAACTCCAAGAAACCTCTCATTTGTATAGCAGAATATCTTCCAAATGTCAGTTAAAAGTTTACACAGAAATAAGTGCATTCATACGGCCGGCTAAAAATCAGGTTTATCGTTGATAATTCTGATGTACTGAACAGACCTATGTTAATAAATTTATACGGTTCTAAACCGACTATTATCTGGTTGTAGTAAAGGAGTAGGCTCATTTCAGAAATAGAGAAGAATAGCATCAACAGAGTTTGACGGTAAAGCAAATTTAACTTCTTTTTTTTTTTTTACTAATGGCTTTAAGCCAGGTCGACGTATAACTTAAAAGGTGTCGGATTGGAGTGTTAGCAAGGAACGGAAAGGAATTCGGCCATGGACATTTGAAGGAAGCAACCCGGCATTCGCCTGGAGTGATTTGGGGAAACAATGGAAAACCCAAATCTGGATGCCCGGACGGGGATTCGTCCTCCTGAATAAGAGGCCAGTTACCGCTCATCCGTCACGCTCGGTCAAATTACACATTACGTTACTGTTACACACGGGTAGTCCAAATGATTTTTTTCAAATATGTTACAACTGACAACTGCAGTACATATAAGCAAATAAAATATAAAGTTTGTTTGCGATTGCAAGCCGTGGAAATCTCACAAAACAGACTTTACTTGGGCTGTCTTTTACGCGAGGTTGGTTGTATTTCAGGAACTGTTGTCCTTGTTCATACATTTCATATCTCACAGCTACCATCGGAAAGTACTGTTCTAGTAGATCTCGTTTACTAACTCAGTGGAGATGGTTTCTGGATGTGACCTTTCCTTTAGTTCGAGGTCATTGGTAACATTAGTGTAGAGCTAAGGACCGTTATAGGAGAATAATAAGGTGAGTCATTTGAAAATGATTCAGGGAACTAGACATAAAAGTAAAATTGATGGGCGGAAATGGTTTTGAACCCAGATTCTCCAGGTCAGAAGTCTAACAATCTAACCATTCACAGTGCTTACTAATTCCCCCCCCTCCCGCCCCCCTCCAGCATCTCCTGTTGTGCAAGACTGCAAACGTAGTGACAGCACGAGTAGGCAATGCTCTGGCCTCGCTTTAGGAAGGACGCAGGTTGGAATCCCCACCAGGTCATCCACATTTAAGTTTTCTATCGTTCCCCCAAATCACTCCAGGTGAATGCCGGGATATTTCCTGCAAAAACACGCTATGGCCGAATTCCTTCCCGTTCCTTGCTCCCGTCCTTTCAGTATTGACGATAAGTTAATTTCCTATATTCACTTTTTGTGAGGACGTAAACAAAAAAAATAAAACTCTTCTTTACTGTAACTCGAATAATGATAGTAAGGAAAAAAGGAAACGGCTTTTAGGTAATAAAAATAACAAAGTTGAAGACTGAGACGACTGAAAAACATATGTGATGAACAAAAACGTATACAATACTTTGGTTTTGCACCTTATTAATGTGATAGGGAACTAGCCATATTACTAAAGCTTGAGCAATTTGACATGGAGCTTAAAGATAGGTTTTTTCTTTTGTAAAAAATAATTTAAAAAATAAAAAATAAATAAAACCGCATGCTTTGAACCGTTGTCTCGATTGTAACATTGCATGAATCTACAACAGGGAAATCAATAAACATGCGCCACTGTGCTTACTTCAGTCCACACAATGTCATTGACTTGCCTCTATAAAATTTAAATTAAACCTTGGTTAAGACCACGAAAATATGTATTGACGATTGAAAAATATTGTCACTATAAAAGCCGTTAAAAGAAGGCCAAATGCTCTCACAATAAATAGAATAATAAAAGCTTAACAGTATAATAAAGCTTTAATTTGCTGTAAGTCGGGTAAACGGCTACGTTGTCCTGTTTTCTTTATGAGACTGCCGGTCAGAAGCAATCAACAGTAATGCAGTTACCTGATTATATTATGTTGAGGGACAAATACAATTAATGTCGAAGGAAATAATTTTATATACATTTCTCTTGTTTTCCTTTACTCCATTTGATTGAATAATTAGACTGGTATTAACATTAGAAAATTTTATTAAAAAATTGTTCTGAAATTACGTTTTGCTATCATATCTATAAGAGAATTAAGCGTTATGTATTTACTACCACGTTCACTTCTTAGAAATAAGATCCCTTTTTATGTAGTCACGAGAAAGAAATGGAAATAACAGTACCGAGCCAACTGTTTCAAAGATAATGGTTTCTTGGAAATTAATATTTTGTTATTCTACGGGAAAGTATTAAAATATTTACAAACTAATAGAACTTCCTGTGAAAACACGATAGTAAATTTATTCTTAATATTTCCCAGTCTCAAAAGAAACTTCGAACGTGGTTACAAATAACTGAATGTTGTAGCTCACGATTCTCAGCTGCAGTTAATCAAATTTATATATAACGAAAAAGAAAAGAAAGTAACTGATTTTTGTTCGTTTTATTCCCGTAACTCTATTTGCTACAGTAACAGAAACATTATCAGCGGTTCTTTTGTTCAATCTATTTGCAATTCTACTGTTCGATTTTCAGTAGGAATACTGAGTGAATTAAAACGTTAATACAAAATTAAATTATATTCAAATTTATGTTTGGATATAATTTTGACATAAATTTGAATATAATTTACCTAGATCTTGTTAAAAACATCATATGTGATACAGGATGTCCCCTTGTTCTTATTAATCTGTGTATCTTTGATTGACAGGTTTCTGTATTCATTTGATGTGTGTTTTCTTTCGGTTCACCACAAAAAGGCACCATCGTAAATCAAAGACAACTCTAGAAAATCGTGAATTCTTATCAAAGTGAAAAATTTAAAAGAATAAATAAACGTAACTAGCGAATCGTTATAGACACTGTACAGAGAAAAATAATAAGCATTATCATCATTACATTAAGGTTATTAACAAAGTCTAGATCAAATCGCAGAAGATAATTCATACACAAAAGGGCGGCAAACCACAAGGAAACAGAAGATGATGGTACACAGATCAGTGCAATGTACAGTGATGCATTTCAAGTACTATCTAGTGTACGGAAAATAAAGATCTAAAAGAAAAAGAAAAACAGCTAATCCGCAGTATAGCTGACAGAGAGAATAGAGTATGTGAATTGATGGTAACTGAAAAATTTAATTACAGTGTAGTTGCGTATCTCAGTCCATAAAATCTGCTAAAAAGATAATAACAAAATTTTTAAATTGGCAATTTTTCTAAAAAAAAAAAAAAAAAAAATTGAAAAAATTAAATTTGACTGAATGATAAATAAATTTATTAAAGGTTTAACTTAGCTAAAATTGTGTAAAGATTCATTTCGACGAGGTGCCTGGTATACTTTCCACCATTTTTAGGAAAACGTGTTTCTTCTTAGAAATTTGCGTTTTCGGTGTACCCTACAAGATGTATGTGTAGCGGCTTAATTTGAAAGCCCACACCAAATGAGAAACGTAACTTTACATCACTACGCGGTGGTATTGTGAAGGCAGTCAAAGAAGTCTTTTATAAGCAGAAATGCACTAAAACAAACTTAGTACAATAGGAAACAGTAAGCTAAAAGGCTGATGACTTCGTACGGTGTTATCGGCTTTTGTTTGGCTGACTTACTTGAGATAGAACTAAAGTGCGTTAATCGTTGCGAACTTTGATGGTAAAATCTTATTACAGAACGTAATGGTATATCAACGGTTTCAGAAACTTTCTCCTAACTTGGGATACTTCGAAATTTGTCAATATACGAGTGATCAAATTATCGAGAGTAGAAAAGGATTAATGAAATGAAGCAAGGAGCTGGAACTGTTACGTAAAGTTTCTGATGAAAATGCTTACGCCAGTGTATTCGGTGAAGGGGTCTGGTATAACCCAGACCTCGACCCTAGCTCGGAAAGAAAACAGTTCCTGTTTGGAAATGGCCGTAAAGACCAGGTTGCAGGTTGCTGGTTGGCAGACATTGGCCAGCCCAGCCGGATGTAGCCTTCGCAGCGGAAGCGGAGCCGGAAGTGTGCCGGGCCGTATGGGGACCATGTGTGGGTCTCCATCTGCTCAGTGCCCGGTTCACCCCAATTTCCACAATGACATCTGCCCACGCTTTGTTTGCTTCTCTGTTTCATTTCATGTTCCAAGAAAATAAACATCTCCCTGAACAATTTTTCCTTCCTTTCTAACCAGGGATAGTGTGCTCTAATTTCGTTTTATTCCTCAAAGCAATTTTATTTGCATCAATAATTCTGTCAATAACTGAAGTCATAAACGTGAATGTGTGAATTCATGGACTATTGGTTTAACCAGCAAGAATCATGTGAGCGTTTTTTTTTTTTTTTTTTTTTTTGAAGCGAGATTATGTTCCAATGTGATGTGAGATTTTGGTCAGTTATGTAATACATCAAAGAAATATTTATATTTTCACAAGATAGACATAATTCATTACCAGTTAAGCGTTAAGTTGATTACACGGAGCGTGATGGGTGAGCAGTAATTCTCTGGCTTTGCATTCTCGAGGACGCGGGTTCGAATCCTCTTCCGGCCACCCAGATTTGGTTTATTTTCCATGGTTTCTCCAAATAACTCCATGCGAATGCCGGGATGGTTCCTTCAAAAATGCCACGGCCGCTTTTCTTCCCGTTCATTTCCCAAGTTCTTTTCGGCTTCTAATGACCATGACGTCAACGAGACGTAAAGTTATAAGGGAAAAAAAAATATTTACATTTACAGGTAAATAAAATGAGTTTCTGTAGACAAAAGCATTTTTGGGGGTTATCACTGTAATCAATTTATTTTCCCCTCGGTACATTATAATTGTGAGTTGTTTCGTGCCAGCTTCTTTCTTAATGGAAGTGATCATGGTCCAGTAAACTGAAACGCGTGCGCAATAGAAACACAGTTTACTTAGTTGTGAACTAAGAAGTCATCTTAATATTAGAGCAAGTGAGGAAAAAAACCTAAACAACAATATGTTAGCCGTTACCAACTTTCCTATTGCCACTAAATGGTAGGCTCTTCCTTGATGTGAATTAACTATGAAAAATACTATCGTAAGGGCAATAATGTATTTCTTTTATCTGTGTTAGAATCGGTTTTTCTATGGGTGGTAACGATACTAAAAGCGTGATTAAATTCAGATTTAATTTTGTGAATCGGAATTAAATAATCTGATTGTTCTCATGTTTCTTGCATGGTTCAAAGAGGATGGATAATGAAAATTTATTCTACGATCGAACTTTCCCTGAATGAAGTGGTCCAATTTAAAGCACGAAGAGCAGTCTGATGATGTCTACCTACCGACACAAGCTGGATGCCACACAACTTGTTTCATTTCAAAGTACAACACATGCTTGCTACTCCGAACTCAATGCCACATTGGAATTATTAAGTGTAGTGCATGAAATCTGCCGTATGTAGTATCTTACATCAAAAATAGTTTATTAAATGCTTTATAAAAAAAAAGTATGAAAAATTCTAAATAATAGTTAAATTCCCTGTATTCATAAGTACAGACAAAACTGAGATATTGCGAACAAAACGTGATAATCGACGAAAATTAGGGGATGTAAGGGCTATCGGATTTTCAGAAGTGATTTTAACTGAAAAATGTATTATCAGTATCTGTAATGGTCAGTATATTTTTTTTTAAGTACTTCACATTTTTATTCCCATTGAATCAATTTTTGCTGCAATCGTCTGTCACAGAATACAAAAAGATCTCAGACAATACACGTATCCTTCAGTGTCGATATTAAGTATATTCTCGCCCCTCATCGACGATACTTTGATCATGTCTGCTTCTGTTACACTCTGCCAACAACAAACAGGTTCATGCAACCGATAACATGAGTTCCTTTTCTGAGACAAAACTGGAATTTCAAGTTGGTACATAGAAGGTCATTGATGTGCTGGACATGTAATAATTAATTTTTAATACCCTGTGCAACGAAACCATATCGTTTTATACATATTAAAATCGTTTTACTGATGTTTAGAATTCTTCTTACATGCAAGGAATTGTTTCACTACTTTTTTAATTTAGACCAGCTGTCTACTGCAGAAGCTACAGAAGTCGATAAAATGTAACCTGAACGCTAGTATTGGCTGGTTTGTGAGCGGTACATTCCGACTGCTGGCATCTTTCCCGAATTTTCAATGCCGAGTGACTTCTGGTCACTTCCAGCAAATCCACTGAAGTTGTCTACACCTGCTATCTTACAAGATAGATTCTTTATAAAGCTAACTCGTCCTTTTATCCTAGCCTCTGTAATCTTCAGATAAATTTGGGCAAAAGGTCTATAAGGTATTAATTATTTAAAGTACACTTAAAAGTAATTTTTAGTTTCTCACTAATAAAATGAAAGAAAAAGTTGGATATTCTGACGAGGCGATAATTTCATATCCGCAATTACTTTAAATTTTTTGTACAAAACATGCCAGGGTTATTTGAAGCAAGGCGACACCTAACTTGTCTTGAATAAAGAATAAAGGGTTCAGTTATCCTGCTGTAGTGAAAGATGTGATACGATAAATGCCCTACAAATGTTCGTTTTTTTTATGCTTTACGTCTCTTAACAGCGAGGTCTTTAGAGACGGGAAAGGATGGGGGGCAAGGAATGGGAATGAATTCCGCCATGGCCTTTTGAAGGAAGCATCCCGGCATTTGCCTGGAGTGATTTGGGAAACCATGGAAAACCGAAATCTGGATGCCTGTACGGGGATTCGAACCGCCGTCCTCCCAAATGCGAGGCCAGAACGCTAACCGTTACACCACCACGCTCGGTAAATGTTCGTGAAACAGTAGTTAATCAAAAGTGAAAATAATAAAGAATACCAGTAATCATAGTAAACAAGGTTGTAATTTAAAAAAAAAAAACTGTAAAAACAAGAATAAATTCCAATATAAGCCATGAAGAAATATTTTTTTCAAATATCATTGTCACCATACTCACCATTAGCTTTTATTATTATTATTTAAAAAAATATTTAAGTATTTTGTAACAGTCGAATCAGTTTCAGACGTCAATAATGTCAATAGTATTTCATTAACCATTTGTAGTGAAATATAGTCTTCGCGGGTTTTCCGCCGTATGTTGTTGAAGAGAGACAACAACGAGCTTTCGGCGGCTGGCTCTGCCGCCATCTTCAGGTTAGATGTGTGCTGCAAGGAGTACCGGCGCTGCAGCATACGGCGGAAAACCCGCGAAGACTATATTTCATCGATACGCCGTGAAAGCCTTCGTTCTCACAACCATTTGTAGTGCTTACGCATGCTAAGAAATTATATTTACATATTATTGTGAAAGCAGACACGAAGGCATTAGAGGAGGCACTGGTCTTATGGGTGGAAGGTTAAGTTTAATTTTTAGATTTCAGCGTCTATACACTCCTGTTCCCTTTAAACTCTTTGTTTAACCGTCAAATATTATTGACGGCTCTACTGAGGAGGGAAATACGGGCTGTATGATCTTACCGCTCTAGGAACAGCTACGCAATTAATGATTCAGTAAACTGTAATAGGAATGGCGTTTCGACGCCCGTAAGCGAAGATAACTTGTGTTAATATTAATAGGGTAATCTGCTATATGCCTACCACTCTGCAGTCTGTTGAACTGTGGGATACTGGACTAGTAGCCATTCCAGACATTGGCAGCTCCAACTAACGCAACACTGCTAAAGTCAATTCATTAAACTGAATTACAGAGAATAATCCAAGAAGAAAACAAAAAGAATAGGAGCCTTATGTGCGCCAAGTTGTTTCCATCTAACACGAATGTGAAGTCTGAATTTTGCTTCAGTGTATGGTTCTACACCAGTATTTGCGCTGTTTAGGGAGAGTCCTTAAACTACGTGGCTCGGTATGGGAGGGAGAGAGTTGGCTACATAGCCACGCTGGGGGGAGGTGGAATTCCGAGCTAAGCCAAGCCACGTAGCTTTTCATTTATATTATTTATCACAGTTAAAATAATGAAAAGACCGCATAACGGCAAGTGAGTATTTACTTTCCGTCATTTAATTATCACCGTAGGTAAATTTACGATAGTCTTACAAAACAGTACAAAATGTCTTACAGAATCAATAAGGAAAAAAGTTATGTGCACGCAGAGGGGTGAGGGAAGGGGTTGAGGCAAAAGCCACGCCTGACTACGTGGGGGGAGGGGGCTTTCGCTAGAGGCTAAAATGGAGCTACATAGTTTATGGACGCTCCTTTACCAGCGACATATAGAGCTGTAAAAGTAACGAGAAATTCTGTACCCGTATGTATTCGTTACTAAACCGATCAGTATCCGTTACTTTCGAAGCGTTACTCGTTACTTTCGGTAAAATACAACACTAGCATGAAGCATCGCATCGCATCGGGTAAGGGACGACTACGTTTGTACTTGGTAAAGTTTAAGTAAATTGTTTATTTAGTGAAATAAGTTTAGGTAAGTTGTTCGTTTGGATAAAACTTAAAGTAATTATCACATGGATCTTAGGGAAAACCTCTGAATGTACACTTGATTTATTTTAATGATTATTATATGCAAAAGAATAATCTAATTTCAAAACAAAAACCAGCGTGCATACAAAAAAAAGTTGTTTTTTAAAGTAGCTTACTCAAAAACCTGCATATAAGCCTGATATTATAATGGGACAATTTCATCAAAGTATTTTGTTTTTAAATAGGAGGTTTCACCACTGTATCCCTTTACCGTTTTCATTCATTTTTGCATATTCTTCAGTTTTTGGTGATTAGATTCGTAATTGTTGATGCATCGCGGATACAACAAACATTCAACATCAAAGCCAGTATCGCATTGATCACATGGTTCCTGCGGTGATTAAAATTCTTTGATTGCTTTGTCACATTACTTCTGATACAATTGATCACTAGCATGAAGCATCGCATGAATGACTTAATTAGTAAAGTTCAAGTAAATTGTTCATTGAGTAAAGTAACTTTGGGTAAATTGTTCGTACATTTGATTTACTGCACTGAATATTACATATTTCAGAATAACACCTAATATCACAATCGCAGCACACTTAAATCGACTAATTTCAAAACAAACATCTGCTCATTCAATCGCTGAGCGAACAGTTCCAGTTCGTGTTCGTTCGATTATCGAATCAAACTGCCATCTATACGACAAATGCGAGTAACGAATTTGTGAGTAACGATTCGGTACTTCGAGTCAGGCGACGAACCCATACGGTTTGCTACAGCTCTAGACAATATCTGGATAGAATGACTCTTCCTTTTAACTTTTAGTTATTCTTTTGCAGCAAACGTGCTGAGATTCTTCTGCTGATATTAAAATGAATGTAATAAATCAATGATAAACACAAAAAGCTGCTAGAGAAAATGAAGAGATGTCTGATGAAGGTTCTTCAGCTCAGAATAATCACAGCTGCTAAATCGTTTAGGAAGCCATCACTACGATTATCGACACGCTGTCGTAAAAGAGTAAGATCGTCAGCGCTACTCATATCTTTTCAGCAAATCATTTTTGCTGTTAAGTGTTTTACGCGCGTAAGCTTGTACGTACACCTTTATTTTGAGGGCTGTGATATTTATTTACTGAATTAACAATAGCGGCAGACAAAATAAGTAAGTGGTTCGAGTAATATATAGCATACGTGTATTAAAATGACTGAAGCTCCACAACAGATAGCTCAGAATACTTCAGTAGAACTAAAATATCAGAAAATCGATATTGCGGATGATATAGATCGGTAATGGGTTAAAAGTGAAGAACAAGGATCATCCAGACATTGGAATAAGTCTTTCCCATGGAAAGTGCTGTAGTCGTCCATTCGGGAGGTCGTCGGTTTGATACCCTGTCCGGGCATCAAGATTTGGATTTTCCATGGTGTCCTCAAATCACTCCAGGCGAATACCGGGATGCTTCCTTCAAAAGGCCATGGCTGAATTTCTTACCATTCCTTGTCCCCAGTCCCATCCAGCCTCTAATGACCTCGACATCGACGAGACGTAAAGCCATAAGTAAAAAAAAAGTAGCCACCATTGTAGGTCATCTAGTTTCAGTCGATTGTCTGTGCTTGCTATGTGCAATGTAATGTACAACAAGTAAATGCTTCTCTTCTTGTGGGAGTTTTTAAAATCATTTAATTAATTGAGACTGCCAAAATAAGTAAAGTAAAATCTGCTAAAAAAAAGAGCGAGCATGTGATATTTGCCGTCTAATAAAATGGGTTTGTGCAGACAATGTAATGGATGTATCATATGATCGATAGTGGTGTCGAAATTTTACTCCAGGGTCACAGAACGTCCATGATGGATCAGCGAACAGAAAATTGGTGCAAGATAGTTCCCTCACAACACGTTGCCCATAACAATAGTAGCAGCGGTTTCTCAACGGACTGGGGCAGAGGTATAGGGACCAATGTTGCAAAAACTCATTACGCTGTATGCAAGGTTTGAATTTACATAGTGACTATGTAGAAAAAGTTATGTTTATGTAAAATAAAAAGTTTGTTTTTAAAGTATTTACTGGTATTTTTTAATCATCACTTTCCTGATGACCCGCCTTGATACGCTCATACGAAAAAAGTGAGCTTTTTGTGTCTTCAGTGCTGACAGTAACTTTCTTTTAAGATCCCTATGAATCACAGCAAATATCCTACAAATTACTTTCAATGTAATTTATTAACTTCGCTTGTATACTATTCGCAGATTGTTTACCCAGGAATCAGATACACTTCGTGAGCTTTGGAATTTATTGTCTGGGAAATAACTAGTTGAATCAGCGAACCTACCACAGCGGGTTAAGTGAATAGGAGAAGAGACCGCTTCAGGAAAATGTTTCTAACTGTTTGTTCAACTCGAGAACTGTTGTTTTCCCTATTACAATCATCCGAAATCAGGGACACGGGAAAATACAAGTAGATGGTGGGCAGAAAGTTGAAAATCAGAGCTGTGACGTCAGAGTTTTCTGCTATGAGCCTGGCAGACACGCTACTGGTGCTTCCAGGCTGATGATGTTGTCTGTTCTGAGTCTCTTCACCACTGTTCCTATTTCTTGAGTCCACATTTCCGTCTAGAGAAGACATTGATTGTACTTCGGGATCGCCACTGCTGTGGGACTATATGATTCGCTGTCAGCATGGCAAAATCCTTCAGCCTACTTATGCTACGGATCATCTACTTAAAAAGTTTGTGTCAGCGCACAGTTAAGCTGAGTTCCTTAGAAAATGCATTTCGTATTTCTAAAACATTTATAGACTTAGTCATTTCACATATAACCCTACCTCAATATGTACAGGTCGTTCTGCTGCTTTAATGTTGTCTTTAATAACTTAATTACTCTCGTGGTTATTGATAACTGTAGAAAACAAAGATGTTAATGGAGACGTCATAAAAATAATGTTATGATTCTCAACTAGGTAGTAAACAAAATGAAACGTCTCCTCCAAGCAACTAATTTTTAGCATTAAACGTTTAGCTTCATTTCGTCCGCCTAAGATTGAATCTACCGTTATTGGACACTTGCTTCTTATCTCATGATTTTTTGTATAATGTCTTTCTCAATCAAGTTATAAAGCAGACTTTTCTATAACGCTGTATTCCTAGTACGGAACACTATGCAATCAAAAAAGTAATGTAAGACCAAGAAAGAACAGTTAAAAGGTTTTGATGACCATCGACGACATATATTTCACTAATGTATGTTCTGGTTAAAGACTGGTGGTATCGTCTTTATCTCCGAAGTCTTTGCAGCTAAAAATGAAACATGTAAGTCAAAGCTAGATGCACAACGCATATAAATAAGAACATTGTGGTTGAACACGTGGAACTATAGAGCAACTTAGGAAGAACTACAACTTGCAAAAGACCCGTCTTTCGAATCTCGAAAATCGATGGGATTTTTTAACACTGAATATTCTGATACCCTGGCTCAT
Source organism: Vandiemenella viatica (assembly GCA_031002005.1). Classification (NCBI taxonomy): domain Eukaryota; kingdom Metazoa; phylum Arthropoda; class Insecta; order Orthoptera; family Morabidae; genus Vandiemenella; species Vandiemenella viatica. Next base: position 254,456,913 of record JARYHS010008074.1, read on the forward strand.
TCCTCCTGTCGTTAAAATGAACGCGGAAAGAGCAGATAGCAATATTACATTGAGTATCTAAGAAAAAAATCAAACGCTTGTATCCGCCTTTTGGTGTTCACTAGACATTGTCATAAATACCAAACCACAAGTAGAATCTAGTTTATTGTTTTGAAAATCATAATTGTGACCCATTGCTATTAGACAAACAAAATGTTGGTCTGAAAAACATTTTAGGCCACTTATTGTATGACGTCCCTAGTGAAATAAGTAATGCTTCTTTATTTTATACTGCTAATAAACGTTTAAAAGTGAATGTTAATAGAAATCACAAAGATATCTGATAAATTTGCACTTCAAGTACTAAATACGTATTTGTGCGAACTTAAACTCAATCTTTAGGAGATTTAATGAGCATAATATTATCTTAAGAATTAAAACATGTATTCCGTCGTCAGACAAAAGTGATCAATTCCAACAGTACTGTTCGATGGGATTTCCAGTCCTATCGGAAATTTGATACAAAAAAGCAGTAGTTATAATAACCCAAACCATTGATATGCACTTTAGATAACTGTCGGGAAAACAATGTCCAAAGGTTAATATATTTCTGGGAGAAAATCACGTTCATCTCTTGTCGTGGAGAAATTACTATAGGCTGGTATTCTTCTTCTTCTTCGCCACCTTTTACAAACACTTTAGAGTCGGTTGCTATTGATCAATTTTACCCATCATTGGTCTGGTCAAATTTGGAACTATGGTTTTACAGCCACATGCCCTTGCTGACGCCAAGCATTTTATACCTACTGCCAGATCGTACTAAGTACTAATGGGGGAACTGAAGTGTTACCATATGCCTGTCAATCGTGTAAGTACGTTCAGTGTTTGATAAGTGTATTTTTTGTTTGTAAAATATGTGGTTTATGAGGCGGAAATTGAGAACCATCTTGGCACTCGCCATGGTGAATGCAGAAAATGCTAAGTGGAGGCTAAATCTTCAAGCATAAACACAATCCTATTACATGTTTATACCTTCGTTATAGAAAGATATCGTTGTAGAAAATTAGACATACACAGATCTTAATTGTCAACTAGTGTAAGCCCGTGACTGTTTTCTGCGTTTCGTCACGGGTCTCAAATAGTTCTAGTTTTTAGGGTCAAAGATTATGACAGGCTGACCTGATCTTCCCAAAAACGAACTTCACCTATAATTCACTCTTAGGGTGAATAAAATCTCTTGTACTTGAAGAACTCAGAAGTATTAATAAATGTATTAAACACATACAGGGACGACCGCGCTATCGAATAATTGTTTCAAAGGTCGTAGACTTAAACGTCTGAAATACAAACTTGACTTGTATTTCACCCTAAAAGTTTATAAAATTTGAAGAATTTATGTTTGCTTCAACGCATCACGTTGTTTTTTATTATTATTATTATTTTTTATTGAGGCTGGGCAAACAATCATAATGTAATTTTTGATCATAGTGTCGGTAACGGCTAGAGAACTTAATACTGATTCCTGATTATTAAATAGTTGAACAACTCCTAAATAATGAATTTTCAGAATACCCGAGTCGGTAACATATTTGGTCTGATGTCCAATTTAAATACCCTAATAACTCACTTACAGCGAACATGAACAAAGACCATTAACCAAAGTGGTCAGTAAAATGCGTAAAAAGCATATAAACCGTAATGTATTAACTTTGGTCATTAGCGAAATCTTTAATTAATTTGAAATTTAGCCTAGGCCGGAATGACAATTAGCATTCGGGATTACAGCGGAGACCATGAGTAATTTAAGCCTTTAAAATTTTTTTATGTTGTTTTCATTTGCGACAAATGACTAAATAACAGATCTCTGTTTTTTCAGCGGAAAAGTTTTTGGATATTTTTTTAACTATGAAATGCTACGAAAAACAAACTTAATGAATGCATTATGGCAACTAATTTGGTAGCAGTTGTTTACATATAAAATTGTAGACATTACGTCAAATTTTTTCAATGCTATCTCTGGTCGCTGTTAATTTGGGAGTGAAGGCTGGTACACGGCGTCACGATTCTCCAGCCAATAGTTATCGAGATGAGTGAGTGAGCTTAGAAAATTATATAATAGATGTTTGTAAACTTTTTAAACAAACATTTTCACAACTGTCTTTTTTTCCCTCCTGGTAGATATTTGGTTCGAAACATACTGAATAAACTGAATATATTATCTCCGGTAGCTATTACTTAAAATAATCAGTTTAGTGCACAATTAATTTTTGAGAGGTGTTAATTCATACTGTTTCCAATAAATATTCCTTTTTGCGCATATTTGGTTATTTCTCTCAACATACAGTTCTCTAAAGAATGTAAATGACAAACATAACGGTATTTATTTTCATACTGAAGTACGTAGATCTGCTATGCAATGGTCTATCGGGCATTATTAATACATCTCAAATAGACGCGTTTTGTTAGATCTTCCCATGACTGAAGTTACCAACATTTTTCCAAAAAACTGTAAGTACAACGATTAGCATAGGGATATAAAACCGTGAGATCCATGGAAAATTATTATACCTGCATTATTTATGCCTTAACTTTATGCACTGAATTACTTCTTTAGATGTATCTTTAAAAATATCTCATCCCACCGCTCCCTCATAACACAGTTCTTCAAGGCTTTTTTTAAATGTACATTGTGAGTATCTGGCTCAAATAAAAACTCTCTTCTTTTAAGATTTTTTTGGGAGAAACTATATTCTGTAGTTTTATCAAGACGTTTGAATACCATGGTGTCTTATAAACACTATAACGATGAAAGTTACTTCAAGTTTCACATTTAACACTTCTGCATTTTTATTTCAAATTCAAGGAACTCTATTTAGTAGATGATTTCTCTTTAAAAACTATGTTAAAAGGTGAATAGTTTACATGGAATTCTGGCATTTAACGTAAACAAGAGAAATTTCTGTAAGGAAGCAGAAAAGTGGAGATGATGGTTTGCCTTTTTAAGTATGGTTCGCAAAGAAATTTTCGCGGGTATTTGGCCTGATTATGTTGTGAAACTGACAGTTTGCAGACCACCTCAGATGTTTTCGCTCCTTAGGAAGATGGTGAAGCTAGTCGTCGAAATGTCGCGTTTTCACGACACATTACGGCGGTACAGCCGTGAAGACGTCATTACAATAACACGATGTGAAAGTTTCCGTTCTTGTTTTCACCTATTGCAATAATACGAATGAACATTAACACGGAAACAGTTGTTGTTATATTTATCAAGAGATTTAACTATTTGACACTGACAGATGTTAGAAACTCTATTTTTAACTGTACACAGATTTTCAGAACATGATATTTGCTGTCTCAATACTGCTGTAATCTGAATCATAAATGAATTAACCGAGGTGGACAAATCAAGAATCACTGAACTGAATCGTGGATCGAAACTAAATACGGAGAATATAAGATGTTAATTGGATTATTTTCCATTTTATAATTCGGACTACTAAATCATTGTGAAAGTAAAAACATTGGCATATCATGATTTGAGGTGTTGAAACTAATTTTACGGGAGTTAAAATGACGTGAGAGGGCCAAACTCCGCTGTTAGTGTGACACTTTGGATTGCAGGAAGGCATTACTGTCGACTGTCATCTTGTTCATTTCGGACACCTTAAAGGACTATTGGTTCTTTGGCGCCGTGCCTGATTACATTTACTTGGTATTCCTCGAAGTGACGCACAGTCGTACGGAGAAGAAAGTCTGTACAGCACAGACAGTCACCAGACAAAGAATATTTGAGCTAGTTACCATCACTGGCACATTGACACATGAAGAGTTCTGGAAGTAATATAAATGTATGCAAGTAAACGAGGCAGTTATCTTAGAAACATTTAGAATACTCGTCTGTGTGTTTCTGAACTGTGAACTTATATGTAGACTAGGTGTTACCAGCGAAGTCGCACGCGTGGACTTTTAATTTTTTTCTAGTATTGGATAAACAAAACTGTAAGTTGTACAAGAAATTTATGAACAGATCACACACAGACTGACTGCGAGGGTAACAAAGCCTGAGGGACCGATATAACATTACACACGCTATCCGTCTGTCTGTCACCATTCGGTTAGTTTTCAAAATTTCATTACAAAATATGTTATTTATCCCGAAAAATTATCCATGTCCTTCCATATGATACATAGTTTTTTCATGTCAAATTTCACTAAGATCGGTTTAACCATTTAGTCATGAAAACATAACAAATAGACACACAGTTACTTTCGTATTTATGATATTAGTGTAGATCAAAGAATGAGAACTTCAGTCAAGTAACTTGCAGCTTTGTTGGTACTATCTGCTGTCAGATGTGAAGTACTCAGAAGATTATCAGCTGTGCCGCCGTCTCCTGCAAGGTTGCACAGGCAGTCAGGTACCGTGAGAGAATCAGGGGGCAACACTTCTACTGCTTGCATCAGCTCCCCCAGGCTGACGTAACGGTGGACTCGACTGCGCGGCCAAACGTCGGGCGTGCTCGGAGGGAACATGCCCGCGCTCCTGAAGTTGTCACACAACACTCCTAACCTTTCTTCAGATGAAGTTACATATCTTTCCCCGAATTAATATACTTCTTGATTTCCTACGTTTCGTGTAAACTTTATCCATATTGTTAATAAACTTTCCTGTTCCTTATCGTCTGTAAAGAACTTAAGTGATGTTGTGACCTAGTTCTAGTAAGAGCTAACAGAGAATAGTAAACATCAATGCTCTTCTCGTTACATGAATTAATGCGTTTTATCGTTGTAAATAATCAAATAGCAACATGTAAATTTAAAGGAACGTCGCATATATCTCTGCATCGCATTATAATTTGTTATCTCTGCCCTTCATATTTGTGTGCATTTACTTCCTCAAACTAACACTTTGGGCATTATCGAGACTCGTCGGAGGTTGCCGCGCCATTCAGCATACTAACAATCCCCAGGTTAAATACGTTTCATTTAAGTGCATATGCGGGGTGCTAAATATTCCAGGCGACGTCAGATAATACAGCATTGGGGGCCAGAAACACGCTTCTGTGCTTTCTGACTGTAGAGAATTCATTTAGATAGCTGTTAGGTCGCCAAGAGCTCACAAAAATTTTTTTTTAAAAAAAACTTCACACGCCCAGAGTTATCCAGAGATCTAGAAGGTGAATGTGCAAAAACCCAGGAACTGCACCGTTAAGAGGCGTACACCAGTGGTATTAATTGTGTGTCACTGCCCCTCTGTAAACTGATTCCCAAGTCGTCATCATCATCATCATCATAATCAGTGTTCTGCCCTAGGGCAGGTTTTCACTTGGCTGCTCTCCATGTTCTTCTGTCTTTCTCTTAAGGTCCATGTTCGTATTTGCCGTTTTCCTTGATGTTGTCTGTAATTTTGTACCTTCTTCTTCCTCTTATTCTCCTCCCACAAACTAAACCTTCCAAGGCGTCTTTTAACAAGCAATTATTGAAATATCACAGGCAGATCTTTGCCGAAAGTTGTGCCTTAAATAAAATCCTCACTGTTCACGGCCGCTGTGCAGAATCACTTTGTAAACATAGCAAGGTTACCGTCAAAAGCGTGTGTCCATTGTGCCACAAAAGATATAATGGAGCCTGGTTCCAGCTTCGAAACCGAAGGGCTGGATACCCGAACTCTTTTAAGGTGGTTTTTCCTTTGGCACTGTGAAGAATGACGGGTTGGTACCCACACTGATCTTGAAAAATATGGGTTACATAGACAGAACAATACAAATAATAATAATAATAATAAAAAAAACAGTTGTACTAATTTTAGAGTATTTGCAGACTGTCTCAAACTCTCATTTATGCTGACTATTTATCTATCTTGAAATATAATAATACTGTAACTAGAAGAAATTTTATACATTTAAGATATTTGGATACTGTTCATGAGCTATAGGGAAGGAATCAACCGTTTAAATGAACATGATTAAGTTAAAAATTATAAGTCGGATTTTGAATAATGTGGAGCACCTTAGTGCTGGATAGGGGAAGTTTTATTTTGATGTGAAGACAGTAAGCTGAGAAATTTAAGGTAAAAGTATCCACAAATTAATATTCAATTTTAGCCGAACGCTGTTTTCACAAAATTACCTGACATATTTTGGCTACTTCTCGCAGTCGAAATGCTTATCGTGATTACAGCGTAAGATTAACATCGTGTTACTTTGAGGAATTAAGCTACAGTTCTTTTTATTTTATTTTATTATTTTTTAACAAAGTTGCTGGCAAGAGTTGGTTCTTAATGAACCCTATAGTCGACAAGGCACTAATAAGGCAAAAGGCAAACAGAAAGCTAACAGGACCACCTCAGATCCAATATTACACGTCGCCACATATGAATCTATCAAGGAATAACAACACTGCAGAAGTAAGATTTGGAGTGACTCAGCATTTTGTTCTGAGAGAAAGACGCAGAACGACCGAATTAAATATTTAATTAATTATTAATTGACTTAATTGTTTATTTCATAATTCATGGCTGCAGATTACACGTGTTATAAGGAGGCTGAGTTAATAAATGTATGATACGGTTGGTGAACATCATATAGGCACAGAAACAGCTAACTGCTACACCAGCATAAAATGTCGAAATTTTGTGCGCTGGCATACGCACTACTAAATCACTGCGTTAATTCTTGCAATGCAAAGCCATCAATAATACAGTGAAATGTAAATTATCAGTACTGAGCTGGAACACTACACCTTGATAATAAAAATAGATTAAATCTTGAGAATACAAAGAAAAGTCATTTCAGTAGGGAATTTCCCTGTACGATCGGCAATCACACATTACTGATATATGAAGTTTCCAGTTATTCTGCTGACGTAAATCTGTTGCTGAAACAGGCTAAGACAATAAGAGCGATAAGTAGTAAAAACAGCGGAGGAAGAGCACAAAATAATTAGTATAATTGACACCAAAATTTCTAAAATTTTCTGTGTGATCGTAATACATCTTTTAAAAAAATTCCTATGAGAGGAATCATGGACAGTGAATTTTGACAGTTAATATTCTGTTGTTTTTGTACAACTTTCTGTGAGATGCTGATAGTAATTTCTTAACTCGTTTTCCTGTTAGTAATTTGCCAAGTGTGCTATAACATCGTAGATTCTAAATTAATTATCTTTGTGTCGGTGTTTTTTTATTTATGTTTGTTTAACATGTTGGAAGATATACTGGATGTCCTCACGTTGAATCAGTGTACCACTTGCTCCTAGTGTATTTCACACAAATGAAACGAACTTCATCGCTTCGTGGAAATCACAGAATTTTAGCGAATTCAAACATGGAATTTTTTTGCCGCATTCGGTCTGGTTTCCACTGAACTACCACAACAGTATTAATACACATATTTACATACGTAAATACGCCCACGGACATTTTTGTGTTTTTTAGTATTGGAACTCAGGCATAGCTTTTCTGTCTCATCGCTCTAATATTTGAAACATGTAACTTCAGTACTTACATTACAATTAATGTTTGATACGTGTCATGTAGTGTTAGCGCTTCAATTAAGCGTGACAGCTGTTAAATTTTAAAAACTTATTAAATCAAGTTGAAACTAAAGCCAATGAACGGTAAGTTTACAGAAATAAAATACCAAAATAATGTGATGCGATTGATTGTTTCATGGAAGATCAGAGCAATGACTGTGAAAACATGTAAGGATATCATCATACAAGTTATTTAATCACACACATGTAATCCAATGTGGATTTCACGGTGGAATTAGTTATACAAAACCAATTTAATAGTTCGATCAGTATGTTACGACTTTTTAAATTGTTTTTTCCACATATTTAATGTTTTGGGGTTATTAACCCTCACATTGCCGTTGCCACGTCTGAAATGACTTACTGAAGTTAATCAATGGAGATAGTAGTAACGTAAGACACAGAAATATTCAAACTTAACGTGTATCATAGTGCTTTGCTGCTAAACTTTAATCCTTTACGTTAACTTTTTTCACCTAAGCCTTCTCCGGTTGGTGCAGCAGAAGCATCAAGAATCTTGAGCGACAAGAAAACTGTCAATTTTTAAATGAATATTATTCAAAAATTGCACAGTGGAATACAACGGGTTTGGAAGGCGTTCGACAGAGAAAGCTTTAAAGGACCAGTATTCCTCGCGCCTCCGCACGATGCGGCACAGGAATGAGGTTAATCAGGCAACGAAACGGCAGATAAGCACTGCGTCAAGTGGACTTGCAGAGCATACATGGCTCGTTTGTTGAGAGACTTAACCCAAAATAATATTATCTGGTATGGAATACACTGCAGTGGACAATTTAAGATCATTTCCAGACGGATATAAGCAAATTTGGAAAAATTGTAACACTTTGAAAGTGAAAAAGTCAAAGAAAGGGAAAGCTAAATCTTTTATGGCTTTACGCCTGGCGGACGTCGAGGTCACCAAGGGCGGGAAAGCACTGGGGACAAGTAACGGGTAGCAATTCGGCCACGGACTTTTGAAAGAAGCATCTCGCCATTCGTCTGGAGTGATTTGGGGAAACCATGGAAAAATCAGATCTGGCTCCCCGGACGGGGATTCTAACCTATGTCCTCTTGAATGCGAAGCAAGAACGGTACCGCTCACCTACCACGCTCGGTGAAGCAGAAAAAGTTGAACGCAGGGAGAATTTAAGTAACTCCCTTTGAAATGCGAAGAGGTATCGTCTTTATTGACTGAGCAAGAAAGCCGAGCGTTAGAGGGCCATGTGGGGCCCACGAGTAGATGAACGTCGAATCTGTACTAGCCGAATGTCCTTAGAAAGTAAACCCCTCTCGTTTATCGTTTGCCTTGAGCCAAAATAATATTGTTTCGTATGTATAACTTAGGAACGTGCTAAGATTGATAAATGTAAAATTTGAATAATTGTGATACTTTGAAAGTGAAAAGTTCAAAGTACATGTTAAAAAGGGGAAGCAGAGCCAGCGAGACGCAGTTTGAATTAAAGAAGATTCCCTTGAAACTACGGTGAGGTGATTAAGCCTAGCGGGTGAAAGTCATGCTGGGCCATGAACTCAACGGGCCTACCGGCGCGGGGGAGGGAGTTACGGAGCAGAATTTATGTGTTGCAGTAGTTAAGTATTGTAATGAGAATACTCTTACAATGAATAAAACACGTGGTAATTGATCTGCAATATGCTTTGTTATTACACTACCAGAACGTAGATTCTGGGCGTCTAGAGTGGTTGCCAAACGGATGTCTTCTAATCCTTTAAGAAAGCGGTGGTGAAGGTCGCGCCTCCCAGGAGAGGTGATCCTCGGCAGGTATTACGCCTGTGCGAACACGTCAATTCACAAACATTTACGGAAGGACAGTGACAACAGTTGTCCCAATGAAATTACAGCTAACCAGGCTGGAAAGTCAGAGCCGAAGATACACAATCAACTATCGATATAAGCTGAACAATGTTGGCCAAACTATGTACAGAAAACCTGGAAAGTTTGGTGAAATAGATGAGTTGGAAAGAGTATTACCCACCAAAATCTTATATTTAAAACATGTGATTGCTTTCCTGGAAATTCTGTTCACGTATGACTCGGAAAAAGCGATGGTTGGTGCCTCAGCCCGACGCTGGAGAGGGAGGGAGAGCATAAACCAACTCTCAACGCGAGAGATAGGGTCTTACGGTTTCAACCATCACAGCTCATGGTTAGTGATGATCCGATACTATTAAATACGAGTAAGTACTCGATACTTTGTTTCGATACCAAGTACTTTTTGTATTCGAATTAATTCATTCGATACTTACTCGGTATCGGAAGAAAAGTACTTGTATCGAACGAAACGCACCCGTTGATAAATTCTAAATGCATCATCCCTGCTGCGCCAATCAGTCGAGTCTGCGAAATTAATTTCCCGCTGACGTCAAGTTGACAGCATTAAAAATCAAACAAAATCAGTCATAGAATAGGCAATCTAATCTCAAAGAGTTTGTTTTAAGTCCCTATTTCATTGTAATAAAGTCGTATTTGGCCCGCATTTTGCTATATCTGGCCAATGGTCGTTCCCACGCAGCCCACACAAAAACTAAAAGATATGGTTCATAAGCAACTTAGTAGCCCATGAGAATCGGAAGAAGCAGCTTCAGCTAGTTTTTCACAGGAACATCACTTCTCGAAACATCACAAAGAAAAAGAAAACGCACGATAGTGACAAAGTCTCTTTCTACTTGTCAAATACTGTAATGTCTCTAAAAAGCAATCCATTTACTGTTGTAGCAACGTCAGTATTGAGTGAATGTTTGTTTTCTAATGCGGGTGAAACAATGACAAAAAAAAAAAAAAAAACAAAAAAAAAAAAAAAAAAAAAAAACGAGCTGTCCCCAAAATATTTGGAACAATTGCTTTTTTGGGAAACCTTCCGAAAGCGGACGTTTTAAAAATGTTAAATATTTAAAGATTAGACAAAAACCTTCAATGTTTGCTTACAGTGTGAGCTTTATTATAATTTTAAATAAAAATGTTTATTGAGTGTTATTTAATTTTATTACAGTAAGCAAATAAAATAAATAATTTAACAACATGTCACGTATATTTTTATATTTCGACATTAATTTAAAAAGTATCGATATGAGTAAGTATCGATACTTTTGCAATACTCATATGAGTAAGTATCGTAAATCAATTTGAATACTACTCATTTAAGTAGGTATCGATACTTCGATGGTATCGGAACATCACTACTCATGGTCGGGAATGGTGAGCTGAAGGTGTCAGACTAAAAGTGCTGAACAGTTTGTAGCCCACATTAGGTTGTGGGGCTGATGAGTTGAGTCGTTTCACTGCTGTCGACGTCTGATGCAATTTAAACGACAAAGTGATCAATAGTTTGCCGGACACAGTGTTCTGCACAAGTCATACTCGCCTATATAACTCACCCTGTAACGCTTTGAGTTTATAGTCTCATCCTCTACCGACTGGTGAGACTGAGATAAGATAATAGCCGAAAGTAAACTTTTACTAGCATAATGAACTTTGGTACTAACGCATTCAAATAACGTATTGTATTGTACAACGAACCCAATAACTCTGAGTGTATGCTTTCATTGTAAAATAAATCCTGCATCATTGTATGCCTTTACTGCTATTTTTGCAAAGTGGTGTTAAAACCATAATGCTGTATTTTAGTTGGTATTTAGTACTTAACGGCCTCTGTTGTAGAACAAGGTGTTGATTTTGATTGTTTATAAACGCTTAATGAAAAATACACCTTTGTTTGTCGGCCGTATGATTTTATAAAGTAAAATGTTTCAGGAATGACCCATGTCTAGCTCGTACAGCAATGCCTTTTAAATTCACACCCATTTCAGAAAATTAAATAATCAATTAAATGATTAATAATAGTTAATTAAAAAATAACAGCACTAGTAGTTTCTCTTGTGTACCTAAACAACATGTTTCACAGACTATTTGGCTGAAGAAAGCAGGTTTTTCGTTTGCTCGAAATATTAATTAATTTGATTCTTATGAAATTGGAGACCCCAAATCAATAATCTTTCAATTAATAGCTCAGATGTGAATAGGAAAAGAAAGATTACCCTGTCCAAAAAGTTGTTTAACTCGACTATGCACTACAATGTTATGAAACGTGTAGTTTCCCGAGACATTTTGAAAATTTATTAGTCGGTACGACTCAGAACAATCAACATCTCCAACCACAGTCAAGTACAAGAAATTTTCAGACAGGCTAATATTCCAAAACCTTTATATTTAGGAGGGCATGAAGTAAAATTGCTCAAAAGAACTGTAAAAAACGTAATTTTTTAGTTTGCACAGTTATTAAATTTGTTAGAAATCTCAGTCTCAAATGTGGAACAGAAGTTGTTATTGTAATTTTTACTTCGTTTATTTTTCCGACAGATATGAGATCAAGCATGCATACAGGAATTACGAAATGAGCAATTGTACAAACCATGAAAAAACTAAAATAGTAAAAGAGAATGTTAAAAAACCATTACACCTGAAATTACTTAGTAATTATGCAATCTACGATATTGCGTTAGCAACGGTCAGTGATTAGGAACAAAAGCAATGAATCGGTAATTGTTTAAAATCGTCAGTGTAATGCACATATGTGAAGAAGCAATATCATTTAAGATACTGAATTTTAAAGTGTACGTAGGATGTTAAATATCTGCATTACCAACCTTTTTTAAAAAAAATATTTTTAATATTAAAAAGCGATCATAACTGAATGGTAGGCCACATTTTAAGACATGAGGGATTGGTTAATTTGTTAGTGGAGTCAACAGTCGAAGGTAAGGATTGTAGAGGTTGACAGATATTAGAATATTTTTAACAGATATTTTAATATGTAGGTTATAAATGGTATGTTGAGATGAAGAGGCTATTGCACTATAGGAAGAGTTAGAAGACTGCATCAAACCAGTCTAGAGACTGGAGGAAAAAAAAAAACACACATTGGCCTAAGCGAGATTCAAAGCAACTACCTCTAAAGTTGGAAGCTGTCGTTGCCGTGGTCGGTCAAGCAGTTGATCACAAAATACGACTAGGAAGCGGCTGGCGTACTTGTGCGTCAGGATGTATTCAGGCGGGTGACAGGACCCATCTGATCTGCCGCTCTATTGGTCAGCCATCCAAGCGTGGCTCCGCGCTGTCCGTCACCCAATGCAATTACGGTCAGCGGAGACTAATTGATAGATTGTCGCATCACTGAGCGCAGGAACTTCTCCAGAAAAATTCAGTGCCATGAAGTAAAGTAATCGTCAGAATTCCGATTCCGCGTTTTAAATCGTTCTTCGCGTTTATACTTCCGTTTCATTATGTTTGACTGATTCTGTAAACTCGATTTCTTAATGTACTTGCACATTATCCCAAAATACCTTATCTCTTGCCCTGTCATAATTAGCATTCTACCCACGACATTAGTGTAATCCTGTAGTACGGAGCATAGTGAGTGAGCGGTAGCGCTCTGGCCCTGAATTCGGGAGGACGCAGTTTCAAATCCCCTTCTGGCCATCCACATTTCGGTTTTCCCGAAATCACTCCATGTGAATAGTTCCTTCAAAAGACCACAGCCGATTTCCTTCCCGTTCCTTGGCACCAATCCTTTCCTTCCTTTTATGACCTCGACGTCGACGAGGCGTTAAGCCATAAGGAAAAAATGAATGCACAGTCTATTAGTAATAATTTAAATATGTACTATACGGAAACTACGGTCCTTTTTATTGAAATGATAGGTAATGCAGAGTTCAATATTTCCTGTACGCATTGTAATTCAGCCATCCTATCTATTTTTGTACTTCAAATTTTAGTTTTTGAGATGAACCATTATTAGACAAACAACTTAGCGGAAGGAACGAAGTTGTAAACGAACAAGAAACGTGTTCTGTACATGAGAACTTCATACAAGGTTCCTGCTATCTGCTTTGGGTTACGCAGAAATACGCGTGTTTCTTGATAATATTCAATACTTGATACCTTCGTAACACATTAAAGAATCTACTGTTAAGCTGACATAAAATTTTCGTTGCATCTGTAATGGGAGATTGTACCTTTCACATTAGTTATATTTTCTTCCTATGCTTAAACTATTATATCTACTTGATTCTTGGGCGTTACAAACAAGAGTCTTTAGCGGTATTTTTTTCCCTGATTTCTATCGAATTTCCAAAAACTTAGTTCTGTTTAGCGGTGCAATGCGAAAAATATTTTTCAGATCTACAGATGGAATCAGTGCTGCCAACTTTAAAAAATATTTTGTGCCAAATCTACGTTTAGAAAATACGAAAAGTATGCTAACGTTTTCGGAAAATTATGAAGAAAACGCCAACAAAATTAGAGGGGAAATTAACATGCGTACCAGAAAAATCTCTACCCAAAATGAATTCTATTATTAACAGGTTGTCGTGTCCCGCTCTGTATGTCTTGGGATTAACTACTTTATAAACAGTTTACTGATTAATACAAAATAAATGATTGTTGGTGGGGTTCTCTTCCGAGGTGGTCCTTCACATTAATACAAGTGAAACATGAATTATTAATGAGAAACATATTGATTTTATTGATTTTATACATAGAAAGCAAAGTTATTTCGGAGAAACAATTACTTGAATGGGTAAATGGTTGTTCCCTCTTTGGTACTGGAATTTACAGTTCTTTAATTTTGTTGGAGCTCGTTGTGGTCTCTGTAGACGATTGCGTTACCGTAATGTTGAGCAGCGCAATGAGAAGAGTCGTGTCGGTGACCCGCGACGGGGCTTGCAGAGCTGCGTCGTGTTTCGGCAGGCCAGGTAGTCGACCCGCTGAGCGAAGGGTGGAGTGGCGTCTGGAGTCTCTCCTCCGCGACAGCCGGCAGCTCGTCCTCGACCCCGGGGGGACCTCAGCAATGTGTCCTCAGTAGCGCAGATCGCCCGCTGCTGTCTGCTCGCGTCGAACCAGAGTCCCTCTCGTCCAGTCTCCGCCGGTCCGACATCAAGTGTCCGTCCTCCGTCAATTCTGCCTTCCTCGTAGACTCGCCTTGGGTGGAGTTCGTTCCTCTTCTTCCTCCCGATTGGTCGAATATATAATAAAAAAAAACAAAAATATCAGCAACCAGCGAGAATGAATTCCATTGGCTGGGATAACCCCACCACCAGCGTCATTTTCTTGGTAGGTCACCCCCCTCCATATAACCATAGTCTCTGTGGGCTGCACTTCTTAAGAACAAACAGTTTATTGTTAAAGAATGTTTCTTCGCCAGCGACGTCTGCGAAATGTCTGACAGCTCGGCTGGAACATTTTATGATTGGGGCTCTCAAAGAAACCTTTCATTCGTCGAACATCCACACAAGGGAGCTCACAATGTAACACTGTGTCCATTGTTTTAAACAAACATCTACTATATCCGAGAAGGTCTCCATCACTTCAGTAAATTAATGCCCCAAAACACTCGGTAACACAAGGGAAGTCTGTTATTTTGAACGTCAACCAGACCTCAATAAATTACATTCTTTATTACTCACTAGCCTGTCCACTAGGTTACAACCATTATCCTTTCTATGACAAGTAATAATATTAAACATTCCTCATGATAACCTCGTCGGTCGAGAACCGGACTCAAATCAAATGATATGAACTTATGTAAATTAAATACATTATGGTAATAACACTACTGAATCTAACAACAACATTTCTTGTTACTGATAAATAATGAGATCTACAGAATGGGACATCTCAAGGTGTAGCCTACCATGAATAGCACTACCATTCGACACTTCTACCAAATGACCAAATGCAATATCTATCATAAATACATCTCCCACTTTTACTCTCTACCAATCACAAGCATACCATTAACATGTCAACTAAATCATAAACCTACCAAAATTTTCCTAGAATAATTCTATATCCCCAAATAACTTTATCAAAAAATCCTACCTTGATGTATACCATTTTCTAACACTACCAAAAAACTACTCTACCAGAACTTTATCGGAAAAGTCAAACTTGTCTGTGTACCTAGCAATGAAAAGAGCAGAAACATTAATAAGCTTGCGTGATTAAGACATATATCGTGATATGTAAATCTTATCTTGAAAGTTATCTATAACAAATTTAAATATATATTTTGGTTGAAAATAGTAATAAATAATACATGTTTAATGTTTTATAACAACCTAATTATTTAAATTTGTTAAAAAATATCTTTTTGAGAAGCTTGATTTAATGTAAAATGTATAAAACAACCAACTTAAAATTAACAGTAATTAATAACAATTCATTGTTGGGTGTTCGGGGAGTGCTGTGGTTTCAACAAGTGGTGAAACCACATACCAAACGTCCAGGGGTTGGGCGGCCACCCCTCATTACAGATGTCGGACGTAGTAGGCTGGGCGGACTGGAAAAAACAGGACAGGTGGCAAATTGTGGTGGAAGTAACATAAGACTTTAATGCTGGGTAGAGTACAAGTGTGTCTGAACACACAGTGCACAGAACACTCCTAACGCAGCAGACGACCCATGCATGTGCCAATGTTAACACCACATCGGCGGCTACGACTGAAATGGGCACGTAACCGTCATCACTGGACGTTTGCGCAGTGTCAGAGCGTTGCATGGTCTGATGAATCCCGATACCTTCCTCATCATGCTTAAGGGAGGTTGCGAATCCGTCGTTTTCCAGGGGAATAGCTTCTTGACACCTCTACTGCGGGACGGAGACATCCTGGCAGCTGCTCAATTATGCTCTAAGGAAGATTCACGTCGGCAGCCATGGGCCCAATGGAGCTCGTGCAAGACACCATGAAGGCAAATAAGTATCCTACACTGGTTGCATACCACGTACACCCCTTCATGACGGCCATTTTTCCCAACAGCAGTGGCATTTTTCAACAAGATAATGCGCCATGTCACAAGGAGTGTGTTGGAGAGGTTCGCGGAACACAGTGGCGAGTTGCAATTGATGTGGTTGCCCCTCCAACTCACCAAATCTGAGAGCGATCGAAAACATTTGGGATGTGACTGAACGTGGCGACAGAGCTCAAGCCTTCCCTCCCCCCCCCCCCTTTCCCCGGAATTAGGTGACTTGTGTGTGCAGATTTGGTGTGCATGTGTGTGGCCTCCAGAGACTTGCCGAGGTCTCATTGCTTCCATGCCAAGACGCGTCGCCGCTGTTATGCGTGCTATTAAGTGGGTGGTCATAATATTCTGGCTGATCAGTGTCTTACAGAATCAATAAGAAAAAGGAGATAGCTGTTTTTTGAACATATGTATAGAATGAATGATAATAGTTTAACAAAAGAGATATTCAATTATTTTGGAGGGGAAAAATTCAACAACCAATTGGATTTAAGAAGTTTAGAAAGATTTGGAAAGAAACAATATAAGAAAAGAGGAAACTATGGATAGAGAGATGTTTAAAAAGAAGCTATTAATTATGGAAGGATTCCAAGGCAGATTCCGAAGAGGTCTGAGGAGAGAAGGAAGAAACATAATGAAATGATGAAGGAATATTGGATTGGACGAAGGAAAAAACAATAATGTATGAAGGATTGAAATTGGCACGTGGTCCTTGTAGGCCTTATCGGAAAGAAGAAGAAGAAAATACAAAATCAAAAAGTGAAACAGTTTTACGAATAATTGAAATACCCGTAGCAAATCAGCTTCTTCAGACTCACTTTCTTCCTATGGTAGTTGTAATTGATGAAATTTAGTGCACAGTTTTCACGATTGAAAATAAATATATTTTTTGTTGTTTTCAGACGCTTATACAGTTTACACGGGTGGCCTATCAGATATTATTACTTCAAAAACAAAGACGGAGTATCGATTTCAGGAAGTTTCTTGAAGCAGCTGAACGGAAAAAATCCGATGTGTAGTTAAACAGCTAGCGCATGCCTTGCAGCCGCAAATTAACTAAGTTAAATTGCTTGCATACCATACATGTGACTATTGACGGAAAACTCTTAGATGTAATGTAATGAATCTTGACGGAGTACGATGTTTTTACTGTTACATACGTTTTTGGAATAAAATTTAATCTGATTTTCCAGAAAACAGCAAAACCGATAATGCTTCAAAAACTACTAATCTCTGAAAAGATTCCCAAGGAATACTCAATCTGTTCAGAATAGTGCAGGTTCCAATAAAACTGACTATTGTTGAGAGCATCCTTATCACATTACTCAGTGAATGAAGAATCAATACATATTTAAAAAATCAACTACGCAGAGCAATATTTGTAAAATATTTTAAGACTAGCTCCAATGCCCGTCAAAAATGACGGGTTTAACGGAGCGTTATGGTAATTTATTTCTCTGCAGTTGCTTAACTAAATAGAATTATTATAAAATAAAGCTCTCGTAATTTATCGTCCTTTGTGTTGTAGAAAAGGCTTCAGTTGTCAACTTGGTCCAGGTTGTATTTCTGTTTAACCATAATCTACGCTAACATTGCCGCTAGAAAAGCAAAGCTTCAATAACACGCGAATTATACATTCCCTGTATCGCATGTCAGTTTCATCGCGATATAAACTTGATTCCAAACCTTCACAAGTTCCTACAGCTTTCTTTCTTATTACCTATGATGAAGATTGATATTTAACGGCTGACACAGCTCACATCGGCTGAAATAATGACCCCAGTGAAAACGAAGGATGCTAAAAATAAATCTTAACAACTTACGCTGTGCCACGTAATATTTAATTGTGGTTTAGGCCATATATATCGCGATCAATGGAACTTCTTTCATTCAAACCATCTAATAATTTCAGTAAAGAAAATATTAATTAATATGCCAATTTAAACGAAGTACATACTTTTCTTTCAGTGTTCTGACAATTCATTTCTTACAAATTGCTTAACTAAATAGAATTGTTATAAAATAATAGTCAATGTAATTCCTCGGGCCTTGCACTGTAGCAAAAGGTTTCCGTTTCCATCTGGGCCCAGGTTGCATTTCAACTTAATCAGATACTACGCTAAACTTTTGTTCAAATATCTTCATGGGTTCTTACACTTTCTTTTTTGTTATCCGTGAGTCAGATCGATATTAAAATGTTTGAATGGTTAGTAAAGTTACATGTTGTTGAAATAATAGCCTCAGTATTATTGCGCAGTGAAAGCGAAGGAAATTAAAATAAATGTTATAAACTTACATCATGCCACATAATATTTGTTGTAATTGTAGTCTAGGCTGCAGAGACCGCTGTCAGTGTGCAACTATTTCCGTTCAAACAGATTAATAATTTCAATAATATTACACAGTTTCAATTAAAAACAACTAAATTATTCATGCCCTCTGCTTTAGCGTCAAATGTCAGTTGTAATTCTGACCCATGCTAAGTAACAATCTAATCAAAACTTTCGCTAACATTGATGCTCGAAAATTAAAGCTTTTGTCTTATATATCTACGGACAAAGAATTTAAGGAATACTTCTGCGTATCAAAAGAATAATACGTAAATATAAGCATCTAATGATTGATATGTCGATTTAAACGCAACACATACTTTTATTTCAGTGTTCTCTCAGTTAATTTATTCGCGTTTGCTTAGAAATATTATAAAATAACATGAATAGCCTAGAACAAATGGGTAAAGCGTGACGTCAAAGCCCGACGTCATGGTGTACTGGAAGAAGTCCCGGATGACCAAAACGTGCGTTTTATAATTATAGATAATTTTTTGCTTAAATTATGAACCCATTGATGTCTACTCATTACTTATTCATTCAAGAAAACTGATTAGAAAAACGTTATTAGAACCCTAATAATATAAATGATTTCACATATTCCTTCACATCTTAAACTAATGAAGAGGCTACAGTAAACGAAGAACTTAGGTTATAAGTCAACGGAAGAAAGTTTCCTAAAGTTAATGACTATTTCAGGATAATTTAATATCCAAGTGACACGCAATTTGAATAGTGGGAACTGAGGCATCATGTTGCAAGTTGCTCTTAATGCAGAAAGAATTAACAATCGGAAATGAGTAACTCCAACATATATACGATTTATAACACCAACATTTTAAAATTAACAAGTGCTTTGTAATCATGTGTATCCAGTCTATGAAGGGGCAGTTAGAGTAATATATATCAGTTCTCTATATTCAGATATGAAATCAGACAAGTGTAACTAATCGCATGACGACATTGAAATATCTTCTTTTTAGGAGCTTTTATTGAGGTCATCGCAATATCTGGTTAGAGATATGGTCATAGCAGTATAAAATGTAAACAACATAACGACACAGCAATTACCATTCTATTCCGTCAGCTGTGGTGATGGATAATGAGATACAATAATCTTAATAGATCATACGGTTATCCTGCAACCCGAGAGTTGACTGCAAATTATCGAAGACAATGAGGCATTGAAATGAGCTTCTTGCATCCAGAAAACGATCTGTAGCCAATTGTGTGAAGTGGGTAGTCGCTTTGGTTAATGTCTCATTATCGTATATAACTTTATTGGTGTAATTTAGAGTCGACTCGTCGGTATCATTATACACTTAAGTTGAAATCTACGTCAGGAAGAATAAATACGTACCCTGACGGCTTAATAGTAGTTGCGCAACTTGGCGTATGACGATATGTTGATCTTTGATCAAGGTTTCGCATAACGAATACAGTCACCTTTTTTTTGTAACAGTGAACATGAGTGACAACATTGAAAAACGAAAAAGTTAGTGCACCTGGCAGCTTAATTCACATCTGCACTGAAGGTGAAAAAAGTTTAGAATGTCAAATCACAAATTTCAAAGTTATCGCCACAGTAAAATTTATTCGATCCGGAGCATTTACTGAATTGGAAGAATATTGTATCTGCGAAGCGTTTAACTTTGTTCACTGTATGATAAGTGTAATTTTGTTTTGTGAAATGCGTAGTTTAAGAGACGGAGATGTGGAGGGCATCCCAGCATTTACCTTGATAACTGCGGTAGTCAGGTGGGCAGGTAGGCGCGGGGCATGGCTCTGTCCTGGCCCTGTTGTACTCCCGATCCAGTTTGGCGAAGCCTTAACTCGTGCTGCCACACTGGCGGGTTGACGGGGAACATGTGGAAGTCGGGTGTAAAAACATGTTTATTTTGATCCCCTACTCGAATACAAACCGCATAGCCGATTTATTCAGGTAAACGAAACGGTTATTGGGTTTAATAAATGGCGCATGTGAACAAATATTCATCTCTGCTGTTTGCACGACATGAGAAACTGCAGATGCAATTAATCTATATATTTTGAAACCAGGAAGCAATGTGCAAAGAAACCACGTTAAGCGTAAATTAGAAACATATCCACCCCGTAGAGAATACTTTTATGCTGTCTCATGTAACCACGCAGCCATATAGTGAGAGAGTAAATTAGCTACCTGAATTCCATTTGTCCAGAATTTGACTCGAGCCAGTAACGAGTGCTGTAAAGTACAGAGTAATTGAAATTAATATGAAACCAGGTAGAGCGATGGAACTGTTGGGCTTTACGTAGTAAACATAAGTAATGAATTTTAGAATAATCCTGGTGGTTTGCGGAGAAATGTTTTTGATCTCCTAACGAGTTCTACGTAACGAAACGAGGTTTACATAACAAGCGGTGGGTAATAAACCAGCAAACATGGTTTGTTCATGAAATATGAGTAGGAATTACAGCATAATTAAAATTTCATGTTACATGAAGTCCGAGTAATCAATTATCCAAAAGCTTCATGACGTGTGTGTATGTGTGTAACTAGCTGGCTCCGAAACGAGAGAGAGTTTTTCGTGATTTTATTTGTTGTGTTTCTCGCACAGTTACTGTTGGTTGCGAGCCATGACATTAAGCTTCAAAAGTAGCTGCAAATGTCAATTGTGCACTCCTATTTCAAAAATGTATGCGACTATTTTCCATTAAGATTCCTAAGATTCCTAAAATTCTGAAGAGCAACTGACGAAATTATGTCAATTGTCTTGTAGAACTAAGTGTTATTTCATTAGTCCTTAATTTCGTAGAAACGGAAAACACAAAACGCTGCATTCCGTTTAGTAATGAATTCATAATTTGATGGATTTTAATGTCAGAGATATGTGGTAGTATAGTTGTGTACTTTGGTCCTATATGATGAGATGTGATATTTAGAAAGAAATCAATAATTTAATATAGAGGAATTACGATCCCGAGACATTACTGGCACAAAATATGGAACATTAAGAGAGAGGCGGTTCATATCTGATAGTTATGGTGTTGAAAAAAATCCAACAGTGTGAAGTAACTTAAAATTTGTAACGAAATAGCGACATAAGTGATGAGAACCATTGCTTGCTTAAATTCTACAGTATTACTCACCACTAGACCATGACATTGTGAGGAAGTAAATCGTTATTTTTCACATCCTCAAAGTGCTGTCCAGAGCGACGATCGTGATTCACAATGATCTGTACTTACCTGAAAAGAAAAATATAATATAGTCAACTAATTATACTAAAACAAATTTTTAGTAAGAATTTTAAAATAATAAGAAATTACAACAATCTTCAGAGTATTTTTAAAGTGAAAATAATGTTGCATGAAAAATATACACCAACATTATGTACATGGATTTCTGAATAAGAATATTCAACATAGCGAGGTATGTAATACATTTTTCTTATGTATCTCTGAAAGATTTTACAGAATGAGGGTAGAATAATTATATAGAGTTTCGTTTTTATAATTGTAACTTTGTCTTGACATTTATAGAGTAATATTTAAAAGATATCATTTGGAACACATTATATCGAGTGCAGGACTTATTTAACAAACTTTTCTCACCATATTTCACGTGTGTATACCATTCCTGGTCACTATTGCGGTGATTATGCAGATATTCTGTAAAGTATGTTATCGTGTCAGAGAGTTCCATATGGAACACATACAGTGTAGCTATAAGTCAATGAAGGGATTCGCTGGCAAAAACTTGGTATCGAAACAAGTTTCTCTGTAAGAAAAAATCTTACAAGCATTGAATACCAATATTGTATGTAGAGGTTATTCACATTGAACCTCTAATAACTTTCGCTGGTACAAGTAGTATTACCGAGCATCGGAGATGAGTGCTAACGTTCAAGCTTCGTAACTGGAAGGAGGGAGTTCGATTGCTGGTCCACTAATTCTTATTTGTATTTCGCATAGTTTCCAGAAATCGTTTCTTTCCGTTTCTTCGTAGAATTCTCTGCTGGTTCCAAAAATCTCAATTATCTTGCTGTCGGGACCTAATTTAATATGGTGTCACAACGGGAAGTGTTTATATTGAAATGAGATAAAAGCAAACTGCAAACTACCCAAGCGAAGTCTAATATTAACTAGAGAAAGACAAAGTACAGAAGCCTTAACTCCTCTAGAATGATGGCTGCAATTCTCTAAAAAATCAGGTTGCTGCATATTAACTTGTGTAGTCACTAATTCTCTTTCACTGGCTGTGAATTGGAACAGTGCTTCTCAAGTATGTTATGTGGAGATAATATCACCAAATATGGATACACGGTATTTCAATAAAATTTGTGAACCACAACTCTTAAAATAAACATTGCTTAAATTGAACTATTATTATAACACACAACAAAATCAATTGCTACCTATCATCCAGCAAAATACCTTTTTAAAACAACGCACATTTTCTTGTTGACATAGAATAATCAGCAAAGTGTTTAGCTAGAATAATACGGGAAATAACGCAAAGAGTTTGTATAGCTAATGGCACCAAATTAGCAGTAACAGGGACCCCATTTCTTTTGTTTGAGATTGTAATGCGATCCGCGCGGCAGAGACCGAATGAACAAACACCTGGTGTTTTAGATAGTCCCGGTAATCACGCACGTTAGGAGCGACTGCGCATCGTTACAGACTCTAGGTTTGGTGGGGATGCTCAGGGGAGGGGAAACTTAGTTGACAGAACGACCAATTACAAGTCAGAAGACCGGAATTAAAGTACTAACGAACGCAGTATTATTCCTGAATCTGTAAGTCAGGAATGATCCCTTGGGCCTCGCAAGAGTGCTTTTGAATTCCTCGGAGTAGGGAGGGATAAAACTGCCGTCCTGTTAAGTTGTACTTCAGCGACGAAGACTTAAAAAGGTCTAAGGAGCTCTTTCTGCTTCTTTTTCACCAATAAACCGAGCAGTACTGGTACAAGCGAACTACTGATACTTCAAAACCAACAGTACCAATGGACGAATGCAGCAGTGAGGAATTTGGTTTGGTTTTCATCGTTTACTCGAAAGAAGAACAGCTGTTTTGAAGGGGGAAAAAGCAGCCTTCTGAAGCAAAAAAGCTTCCCTACGGATACAGATGGTGGAGGAGATGGCGTTAATGCTGAGTGCAAAGCTCTGATTACGGCTCGCGGTGCCGGGATAACCGGCATGCGCCGTGGGCCGCGGTCGACCTTGCGGTAATGCGGCGCCAGCCAGGTGGCGGAGCAACAGGCGGCCGGCGCGGCGCCCGCTCAGCTGTCCGCAAGGTCACCGCAACGGCAAATTCCTCACCAGCCCGCGGGCATCAACACGGGCTCTGTCTTCGGCGTTATATACATAGATTTTGATATGATAGAGGGCGAATATTAATTACGTGTGCACAAATAGGGACGGGGAGGGGGGGGGGATCTACAGAAAGCTCACGACATAATTTCAATATTTAGGAAAAGGTCTCCAGAATCACGAGGACGATCTAGAGGGGAGGAGACCCCCCCACCAGATATTTCACCAAACAGGTCCAGATTTACGAAAAAAAACACTCACGCCCCCAGAGGAAATTGTACTTTACGTAGAGAGAAAGTTTAGTGTGGCGTGAGAATCCATGCCTGGCAGTCTGGGAGAAACTCCATAAATCATCAAACAATTAGTTGGAGTACAAGCGGAAAATTTAATTATATAAAGCTTGTTAAGGCTGCGGACAACAAGTCATGCATAATTAAAACTTGTAATTAGTTTCAGATACAGTATGAAAAGCAGTGTTTGGCTTAACTTGCAAAGTTATTGATGAAAGCGTAATCGAAGAATAAAACAGGCGAGACTAGGTAGTACAGACATTTTCTTTTAGATATTATAGGAGGAAAAGCGAGGAATTTTGAAATTGTAAAACGATATCTATCAACATTGGTCATGCTGCTAAAATATGACGCAAGGTGTTATCGTCCTTTTTGAAAATACATGTTACATAAAAAACGAACAAATAATAACTGTTTTAAGACACGGTCATTGAAAGTAAATGGTTGATAATTCCGTATAAAAGTAAAAATAATGAACTGTTTCCTTGGGGGAAGCTGATTTATCCCGAGTTGTGTCAGGACAACTTGATGCTATCGCAATTCAGTAAGGCTCTTAACATTCTATCCGTTTGTTCAAATCGTAAGCAGAATGTGATAATTGCATCGTAGGTCAGACCTCGAGGATTAGTGCTTCTGGGTAGAAAGTACACATAAAGTTTGCCAGCCTTTAGACGTATACATGCTCCGGGCAGAGATGGGAAATATAAAGAAATTACATAGAAAATGCTGCCACTTTTAGACAACAGACGATAATTCACGCTTTATATTTGCCGAAGTTCTGACCTTCTTCCAAACTCGATCTATAAATTACTCTCAACCTTGAATGATAAAATTTTTTTTAAAAAAAATGGTTGATTTAAGAATGATTTTAGGTTCAGCATAACTTCCCTCATGATCAAAGTACATAATGCACGAATATTTCTACATCATTTTCTCGTTATAAATGAAGCTTTACAAAAGTTCTAAAAATAAAAGTGGATGCGTCAGAAATAATTAACAGAAATCACCCTGAACATATCATATTTCATTCCTATTCTCGCATATGCTTTGGAAACATGAATACTAACATCAATAAACTGTAGCAAGATCCAAGCCTGTCAACCGATGTTTCTTAGACCTGCACTCCAGAAAACGAGAGTTGATCACATAAAGAATGATGATGTTAAAATCAAACCTAGAGTTAAATGAACCCATGGAAGAAAGACTTATGGCATCTAGACTTAAATGGTTTGGAGATGCTTGAAAGAATGAATGGCACAAGATTAACCAAAGCATATTTGGAATAAAAGGCTAATTGAAAATAGACTACCAAGAAATAGATGGATGGACCAACTGAAGCAGGATATGGAGAGAAAAAGATGGAACTGAGAATCTATTATGGACAATGACTTCCTTAAACCGGAGACCGTCGATGATAATCACCTAGAAGCACAAAACCGGAATGCTTGAAGTACGTAAACCTCACCTGGGAAACTGGAGATGATCCCCGACGAATCTTCATGAGTATCAAATGAAAGCAGGAAATCCGTCGAATCTGAAAATGTTTGGGTTTTATTTTTTTTATTTCACGATTTTTGGGTGCTTTTGACGAAAAACCATTAAAAATACCATTTACCCCCTTTATTTCTGAAAATACTGGCTTTAAAATTCTTTTAAAATGTACGTTGATATATAAGTTCTTAAAATGATAGGAAAATGTAGCGATCAATCTGCAGTATATGTTTCTTTTTTTTAAAAATAAATGAATGATTTTAACAAAGTTAACACTTCATCATATAATACTTTTCAACATAACATCATATGTATAATTAAAAAAAGAATTATATGAATCGGATAGTGAATACGTCTGATAATACTTTTCTGGAATTTCTATTACCAGGACGGCCGGTACACCAGGATCGGCACTGAAAGCTGGGGGTCTATTACGAGGTCATTGTGGTAGGTTCTACATGGAATGATTAAATTCTTAGTCATAGAATTGTAACTGTGCCCTTTACTTTAAGTATCCATATCTCTGAATAATGAAACTTGATGATGGACAGAATGATACGGCCGACAACAGTTATTCATGCGGTAAAAGTTTCAAATGGAAATCAGGATACCGCAAGACGGTGCAGACTAGCTGGCACTCAGGAAATAAGCAGAAAACATATATGACTCATTTCACAGTAGTTATATGGCCAAACTGGAGAGACACGTACAACTGACTCTTTGTATAGAAGTGAGGGTGTAGCCAGTAGCCTGTGCAGGCTCAGAATCTGAAGAAGCTGTCGAGGTAAGAAGAGGAGAGTCTAGAAAATTTAGAGCCATTGAAAAACAACGTAATTTCAGGAATATTTGGTGATCATTACTATCTAAAGGGTTTATTCTGCAGAAATAGAGAAACTTTCATGAATATCTTTTTTTTATATATAGAAAAAATATTAACAATTTCTTATTGTTAATTTTGTTGTTGCATATCTTCATTGCGGAGATTGGTAATCCCTGCATGTTGCAGGGAGGGGACGGTCGATCTGTTTCGGGGTATACGAGGGAACACGTTGTGCTATAGGCTTCAAGACGTGGCAGTTGGCTTCAACTTGTTGTGAGGAAGACACCTTGTAGTTATACAAGTGTCGTGGACGTGATGCAAGTTTCCGTTTTCCAATTTAGAAGATGCAAGATAGTTCGCAACACTTTTTAACAGGCTCACCAAAGTTGGTTTAGTGAGTAACGCTTAGCATCGATGCAAGTGCAACGTAATCCGCGTGCGGATTTAGCCGCACACGTGCCAACCATCTACGACGGCACATGCAACGGAATCACCATGCTACGGTAATGTTATCATCGTAATCCCCTGCTACCAAGTTTGCTCAAAGCTCAATTACGACCCTGAGTAGACGCAAGCTGACAAACTGTGGCTCTCACTAAGTGATTTTCTAATTTGATGAAGGTACGGGTAACTTCAGTGTCGGGCTACCAGGGTTCGATGTTCACAAAGCTGCAGGGTTTTGACAAAGAACCCTTTAATCAGTAAAGTGGATAAACAGTTTCATTTTCACAAATCATATTTGATGTTGCTGTTTTTGTCAAAAACAACAAATAACTATTTATTTACATATTCAATCGATACTTTTTTGTTATTGCAATGTAATTGTTGATGATAGCGCCCAGCAATCAAATGAAATGTTACTGTATTTCCTACATTTTAATTCACTGAAAAAAATCATTAATTTTAAGGTTTCTCTTAATCATTTAATAAAAAATCATTAAATATTTGGATGTTGTGTATCATTTTCCTCAATTGCTGATAATATTAATAAATAAATTACGCCAAAGCAATTGACTTTTTTTGTATTTATTGGTGTCCCGTACGCGTTTCACTTCATTTGCAGAAGCATCTTCAGTGGGTTTGTGGTCTATTGCATTTCTTTTAACTCCATTCTCAGCATCAGTGCTTTTGCATTTTTGGTGAGAAGTGTCTTCATTATTCAGATACACAACACTGCAAAAGCACTGATGCTGAGAATGGAGCTAAAAGAAATGCAATAGACCACAAAACCACTGAAGATGCTTCTGCAAAAGAAGTGAAACGCGTACTGGAGATCAATAAATACAAAAAAGTCAATTGCTTTGGCGTAATTTATTTATTAGTAAAAATCATTAAGTTTTAATATTTGCTGATCCCAACCAAACCCAATAACCAATTTTAGATTCGTTTTAACGTAATGTGATACACCATCTGAGGCTCCTGGCAAATTCATCGTACTGGCCCTCCCCCCCTGTGTTGAAACGAGAAAAATAGACACAGTATAAATGTGGATAATTATAGTCAAGTACTGTAAGAGAGGTATTTATTTTCTCGTGTGAAAAGCTTTATATGAAATAGATAGTAAGTAATTAAGGATCTTAAACTTGCCGCAGCAGGAATGAAGCAATTTGAATATTTTATCATGGAACTAAAGCATTCTGCTGTAGGTCGGGAAGGTCATTAAACCCCGCCTTCCCGCCAGTTCGTCTTACGCCAACCCTGGTTCCTTTCAACTTCACCGGAGCAAAAGTCATCTCCTGGGATGGGTAATATCTGTGGAATCTTGTGTGTTCGGCCATAAGACAAACAGGTTGGAAACTGTAGTGGAGATACCAGTAGTCATTGTTGGCAGTGGATCTTTCGGATGACATATGAAGACGTGAATGTACGTTGTATTGATTAATAATCTAAAAACTGGTACTGAAAATATCTTAGATAAAGACGAAACGCCTTTGCCATAGAAGCATTTTGTTTAGTTGAAAGACGGAAGACCAGTAACAAAACCAGTCATCACAGGAACAAAGGACGTTAGGTCATAAACGCCAACATGATCAGTATTAAAATAGTCTTAAATTGTCCATTGCAGTGTACCTCGTTCGAAGTTATATTGTTTTGCGTCAATTCAAGCGACAAACTAGCCCCGGTGTGCTACGAATCACTGTTTCGTTACTCGACAAATTGCGTCTCTTCTCAGCGCTGCGCGACGGTGTGTGACGGGGGGGGGGGGGGGGGAGGGGGGGAGGGGGGGGGGGAGATGGTAGAATCCAGCTTTCTGTGCCAAACTGTTTCCACCCCGTATTCCTCCGTTCAGTGGTCTTTGAGTACTAGTCGTTACAAATTGGACCATTTCCATCTAATTTGGGATGCCACACAGTACCGAAAAAAGCAAAAAGGAAATGTAATGTGAAAAGTGGTGGAAGTTAATATGGATGTGCCACAGGGAAGTTTATTGGCATCACTGCTATTCTTTATACTAATAAATGATTGTATTATAGTCAGAAGTTAGGTTGTTTGCAGATGACATAATGCTATATAATATTATCAAAACGGAGAATACTGAACAATTCACGGCGACCTGGACACTATATCTAATTGGGTGGGTAATCATGGAATTAAGATAAATTCCAAAAAAAGAGTCCGGTTATTAGGTAAACTGATAAAAAATTGAAGGTTAATTGTGATCATAGGGTGGAACAGAATTCCTTGTTGAAGGCATGAAGTTTAAATATATTGGCATGACATTTGATAAGAAACTCAACTGGACAAGAAACATTGGGCAGGTTACAAAATCCTTCATTGACTGGAGAGGGTGATGAGGAAATGTATCAGAAAAGTGAGGAAATTGGGTTAAAAATTTTGGTTTCTATTCATTTTAGATTTTGACTTTCGCCTCGTCGACGTCGAGGTCATTAGAGGCGGGAAATGACTGTGGGCAATCCGACCATATCCTTTTTGAAGGAAGCATCCCAGTATTCACCTGGAGTGATTTTGGGAAGTTATGAAAAACTCAAATCTGAATGCCCGGCCGGGGATTCGAACCCGCGTCTTCCCGAATGCGAGGCCAAAGCGTTACCGCTCACCCACCACGCTCGGTAAAAATTTGTTATGGTGGTGTAATTTTGCACCCACATTTCGAGTATGTAATGCAGGAGTTAGATGGCGTGCAAATGAGGACAGCTAGATTTGTTTGTGGAAATTACTACAGGAAGCAGTCAGTAACTGATATCATTAATGCTAACACTTCGGAAACAATTCTCCAAGTCATCTAATTAGACCTTTTCATACATATATTTTAAGATATAATAAATGAGCTGGAATGAGATTCATTGGAAGACAGGACGAGAGAGAAGAAAGTTCCGGGGGTGTGCAAGAGGTATGTTGGTGTTGTCGTTTGGAATGATTTGGTTGAAGAATTAGGAATAGTGCATGGAAGGGAAAGGATGACCATAAGCACAAGCTGGCACTCGATTTCAGACGCAATGGAGATGAAAAATTTTCTTTTGTGGGCTATGGCGTGAGGGATTATAGCAATTTACCATCTATAATTTTTCAAAAACTTTGGTGCAATTTCAAATTAAAATTCGTAAATGGCAAAAGTAGATAGGTAGGGGTATTTTAAGCCCAAAGTATATAAGATATTAATAGAAATAAGAGAAGAGGAAATTATGGAAAGAGAGATCTTTAGAAAGACGGTTTTAAGTATGGAAGGATTTCAAGGCAGAAGAGGAAAGAAATGAGGTCCGAAATGGTCTGAGAGAAGCATAGTGAATTTATTAAGGAATTTTGGATTCAACGTAAGAAAAAAACAACAGATGATGAAGAATTGAATTTGGCACTTAGTACTAGTAGGTCTTATCGGAAATAATAAGAAAGGGATAAACAGATGACTAGAGAAATTGCCACAGTATTATGCGCTCCATCGCAATCGAACTGAATTTAACCGACCATAGCTGGGGGCAGCGGCGGATCCAGGATCTTGCTTTGGGGAGGGAGGGGGGCCTTGATCGGACTTTGGTTTGTGGGGGGCTTGGCTTGAGTGGATTTTGGTTAGGGGGGGCTTGCCTTCAGTGGATTTTGGCTTTGGGGGGGGGGGCTTGAGTGGGACAAAAGGGTAGTATTCATAGTTCCCTCGGGCCTCGAATACGTAGAGCTAAAAAAAAAATTACAATGTCGGAGGTGGCCCTAGATACTTTTGGGGGGAGGGGCTTGAGCCCCCTAGCCCCACCCCCTGGATCCGCCCCTGGTTGGGGATGTTTTGGTCGTGGCTAGTGCTGAGTGCCGAGCCTGTAACTGGACTGAATCCACGGGGCAGGTCGCCTCAGACAGGTGCGCAGCGCTGCTTTCTCCCGACGGAGCTTACGTCAGTGGCGCCAAATAATTGCCGGAATCGGCTGGAAAACAAGTTTTTGCCTGGCACGCTGCAGTCTCGCGCTGATAACTCGTTACGGCGTGCGCCTGCTGTCATCTTCCTGGAACTCGCCTCACCTGCGAAACTGTTTACATCGCCACAAATCACAGCTGCCGCGCTTCAGCAACGAGGTTATTAGCACCCACTCGCAACACTTGTGACTAAACCAGTTCACAATTCATAACTGTTTTTCAGATGTGGTAGGTATGTCTCCGAAACAGTCGAAAACACAACGATCCTAGCGTTAAAAGACAACGAAATGAACAAGCAAAAAACCTGACTATTTAATCTCACTCTAAAACCATGACATAGGCTACGTTGACGAACTAAAAATTGTCAAAATTATCAGCAGCGCGCAGCCAAGACTAACCACTGTGCTGTGGGACCGACTGGTCACTGGTTACAGCATGAAATCATATATATTATTTCAACAAGGTGTTTTTTGTCACAAGCCAATATCTCCCTTCGGCACCTAAACGAAATCGATAAATGATGTATCATTTTTAAAGATTAAGGTATGCGCTTTGATCATATCATGTCTTAAGAAAGTTTTTTTTTTTTTTTTTTTTTTCCAGATTCGACACCCAAACGGCAAAAATGTCAAAGTTTCTGAAATGCGGTTTTTTATTTCACGACCTATTTATCTCCATGGATACCTAACCGAAATAGATAAATGAAGTATAAGCTTAATTTTTAAGATTAAGATCTCCGCTTTAGTGTAATTATATATTAAGAAAGGAATTTTTCGGAATTTGACCCTCAAAGGGCAGAAGTAGCAATATTTCTACAACACGTTTTTATGTCACGAACCATTTTTTCCCTTTCGTATCTAACCGATACCGATAAATGAGGTATCATTTTAAAGATTATGGTCTCAGTGTTTGTCATATCATATTTTCAGAAAGGAATTATTCGGAATTCGTCCCTTAAAGGGCAAAAGGATCATTATTCCCATAACGTATTTTTTGTCACGAGCCATTTATCTCCCTTGATACCTAACCGAAATCGATAAATGAGGTATCATTTAAAAGACTAAGATCTCCAATCAGGCAACATGATAAATTAAGAACGAAATTTCTCGGAATTTGACCCTTGAAGAACAAAAGTAATAAATGTGATAGTCGCGCGTATGAGACAGTTCAGAGACAATCCGCTTTCCATCTTTTATATGTCGATAGCATTCAATGAGATAAAGTGTGAGAGACCATCAGTGTTACTGTACTGATACCATCAGCGATTTTTTTTTCCTTTAAGACAGACAGAAGTTGTTTGATTTACAGAAGGATCTACTTTACATACGTAGATAGATGTAGAAGCTGTCTCACCGTTTAGATATAAATATTGGTTTCATACATAGGCGATCTATTTACCTTCTGCTCATTCTACAGCATAGTTTTTTACTTCTCCAGTAATAGAGACACCAACAACATTTTCATTGTTTCTCCCGCTAATATGTCGCTCCAATCCTCTAGGCGCAGTTCAACCGATACCATCCTTAACATAAACCATTTTGCAGCCGCCGATGTCAGTGTACTTTTTATTTTTTTTGCTGTCGTCAGTCTTTAGACTGGTTTGATGCAATCCTCCATCCCTTCCTATCCTGTGCTAACCTTTTCGTTTCTACATACCCCTTACAACCCACGTCCTCAATTATCTGCTTCATATATTCTAATCTCTGTCTACCTCTACAGTTCTTACCTTCGACTGTTCCCTCCACTAACAAATTAACCAATCCAGCATGTCTCAAAATATGACCTAAAAGCCTGTCTCTTCTTCCTGTAAGCTTCTTCCATAAACTTCTTTTCTCACCCATCATTTCCAAAACTCGTTCATTTCTTACTTTGTCTGTCCACCTAATTTTTAGCATTCTTCTGTAACACCACATTTCAAATGCTTCAAGTTTCTTTCTTTCCGGTATTCCTAAAGTCCATGTTTTGCTACCGTAAAGTGCTGTGCTCCACACATAGAGTTTTAAAAAGTTCTTTCTAATTCCTAGATCAATATTTGAAACTAAATGGTTTCTCTTTTTCATGAAGGCTCTTTTTGCTAGTGCTATTCTGCTTTTAACATCATTCCTGCTTCGGCCATCGGTTGTAATTTTGCTTCCCAAGTAACAGAACTCACTCACTTCTCCTATAGCATCCGATCCTATTTTTATATTTAATATGCTACTATTGGTATCATTTCTGCTACATTTCATCACTTTTGTCTTACTTCGATTTATATTCAGTCCAAAATCTTCGTTCAGTATTTTGTTCATGCCATTCAATAACTTCTCAATATCCTCAGCCCTCTCTGCTAACAAGACAATGTCATCAGAAAATCGTAGCATACTGATTTTTTCTCCCTGAAAACTTATGCCGCATGGAAATTTTTCTTTGACTTTCTTCATTGCTTCTTCTACATACAAGTTGAATATTAACGGGGATAGACTACAACCTTGTCTCACACCCTTTTTAACTGATGCATGTCTCTCGTGATTCTCTACTTTTATTACAGCCACTTGATTCTTTTATAGTTTATAGAGTATTCTTCTATCTCGATACTTTAGACCTGACTTCTTTAAAATTTTGAACATCTTGTCCCACCTAACATTATCAAAAGCTTTTTTGTAAATCAACAAATGCCATAAAAGTATCTTTGTTTTTCTTGATCCGCCCTTCAAGTATTAATCTTAAAGACAGAATTGCTTCCCTTGTACCGCGATTTTTCCTAAACCCAAACTGATCTTCACCTACTATCTCTTCTACTACCCTTTCCATCCTTCTGTATATTATTCTGGTCAGTAATTTTGAAGCATGTGATGTTAGACTAATGGTGCGATAATTCTCACATTTGTCGGCTTGTGCTTTCTTTGGAAGTGTGAAGATGATATTTTTATTAAAATCAGTTGGAATTTCTCCTGTTTCATAACTTTTTGATATCAGCTTGAATAATCTTTCGATTCCTTCTTCTCCTAGAGATTTAAGAAGTTCTGCAGGGGATCTCATCAATTCCAACTGCCTTATTTGCTTTCAAGTCATTCAGAGCTTTATTAAATTCTGTTCTCAAAACAGGATCTCCTAAGTCATCAATGTCGACATCACCTTCCTTTTCCAATACACTATTGTTCAAGTCGTCCCCATCATACAGTTTCTCAATGTATTCCTTCCATATGTTAGCTCTATCTTCTGAGCTTAAAAGAGGTTTCCCATCGGCAGCTGTAATGTTCATACCTCTTTTCTTCATTTCTCCAAAATTCTGTTTGATCTTTCTATATGCAACATCTACTTTTCCTACGACCATTTCCTTTTCTACTTCTTCACACTTTTCTTGTAGCCATTGTTCTTTTGCTATTTTGCATTTCCTATTTATTTGATTTCTAAATTGCGTGTACTGCTCTCTTCCTGCTTCATCCTGAGCATTTTTGTACCTTCTCCTCTGATCCATCAGCTCCAAAATTTCTTCTGTGATCCAAGGTTTTCGGGCAGCTTGTTCCCTAAAGCCTAATGTTTCTTTGCCAGCTTTCATTATATCGGTCTTTAATGTATTCCATTCGTCCTAGGTTGAGCTCTTTTCACAGTTACTTCTTAGACCTAAGTCTGCCATTTCTGCAAATTTTTCTCTTGTGCTAGATTGTTTCAGCTTATTCACCGCCAGTCTGTTCTGCTTATGCTGCTTCCTTATTCGCTTGAATTTCAGCCTGCACTTCATTACTATCAAATTATGGTCCGAGTCTATGTCTGCTCCTGGGTACGCTTTACAGTCTAGAACTTGATTCCTGAATCTCTGTTTGACCATGATATAATCTAGCTGATATCTGTCTGTATCCCCAGGAGGTTTCCAGGTGTATATTCTTCTTGCATGGTTCTTAAACAGTGTGTTCGCCACTACTAGCTTATATCTTTCACAAAATTCTAGCAACCTGCTTCCTCGTTCATTTCTTTCTCCTAGACCAAAACTTCCTACAGTATTCCCCTCTTTTCCTTCTCTCACTATTGCATTCCAATCACCCATGATTATTAGATTTTCCTCCCCTTTCACATATTGGATTAATTCTTCAATTTCAGCGTATATTTTTTCTATTTCTTCATCATCTTCCTGTGACGTTGGCATATATACTTGTCCTAATGTGGTTGGGAAGGGCTTAGTTTCTAACCTCATCAAAATAATCCTGTCACTAAACTGTTCATAATAACTCACCCGTTTCCCTACTTTCTTGTTCATTACAAATCCTACACCAGTGACTCCATTGATAGCTTGTGTGCTAATTATCCTGTGTTCCCCAGACCAGAAATCCTGTGCGTCCTTCCATTTAATCTCACTAATCCCAACAACATCTAACTTAAGTTGTTCCATCTCCCTTTTTAGTTTTCTAACCTACCTACCCTATTCAGACTTCTAACATTCCACGCTCCGACTCGTAGAATGTTTCTATCCATTCTGATGACTCCTCCCTGAGCAGTCCCCACCCGGAGATCCGATTGGGGGACTATTTTACCTCCGGAATATTTTACCCAGGAAGAAGCCATCATGATATATGTAATTTGAGAGGATTACATGTCCTCGGGATACCCTTTGGGTCTTTAATGCAGTGGTTTCCCGTTGCCTTCTGCATCCCCATGCCGTTGATCATTTCTGATTCATCCGCCTTTAGGGGCCGTTTCCAACCCCAAGGGCAAGAGGGTGCCCTGAACCACTCCCCGCTCTTCCGCCCTCCTTTCGGAGGCCGTTGGCAAGCAGTGGGTGACTCCTTATACCGGGAATCTTTCAGTCGCCAGAGCCTCGTCCGTGCAAACAGGGTGCACCACGTGAAGGAGAGGTTGACATTTGGTTGGAAAAGACTAGTATTGTCTCTCCCAAACCCTCAGTGTACTAGCAGAACGTAAACATATACAACGGGCGTTTGAATAAATTTTCAATAACATTAGCTAAGCCAAGTGGTGCTTTCGGTAAATGCAATTTATTAGAAAGTTACCGAAATAAGTATGTTCCTGTTATCACTCTTAAGGCGTCTGGGGTTTCTGACATGAGACACAGTAAATAAGTCACTGTAATTTCACTACGGCATCAGACTACCCGTAGCCGGTCTGGCAAATTTTCGAAAACCAGCACAGGAAAATCCCAAAACTGTTACTTGATGACATGGCCAATTGTCTTCCACAGTATTTGTTGCGAAGTAGTAACTTTACATCCATTACCCCTCACCAAGTAAATAGGTAAAGACAAACATGGCTGCAGCAGGGAATAGAACGTTTCCTTTTACAATCCCGACATTTGAAGGAAAAATGTACTTTTCAATATCATTGTGTTTTTACCTGAATCTTCTACTCAATAAGTTTCAATACGCAAAAAAATTATTATGTGGGTTTCTGGTGTAAGGGTTAGGTTAAAAATGATCATTTGTTTCGTTTCGAGCGTTACGTGATATGGTGCTGTGACTTGGAATCTGAGGAAGGAGGAGTAAAGGAGACTGGCGGATTTTGAGATGTGGAGGATGGAAAAGATCAATTGTATAGACATAATAAAGAATCAGGAGTTTCCGATGAATGTTAGTGAGAGAAGAAATAGTTTGAAGACTATTAGAAACAAGAATAGAACCCGGTTCAGCCAGCGTTTCTCAATTTTTTTTATGTCAAGGACCAGTAAAATAACAAAAATAACCACTAACTTATTTTTGTCGACACATGCCGCGGATATCTACAACTGCCACAAGATCAACATAAAACGGTCACTAACTTAATCCTTGAGGGAACGCCGACCTCTCTGATACCATCTGGAAATGTTTTATTATAGTACGATAGAGTAAAATTCTCACATCCTGGAAATACAAGCTTTTTTACTGGTCGTTGAGATATTAAAGATTTTTAGGAAATTTTCTATCTAGGCATATGGTTAGTACTCTATTATAGCCTTAAACACTATGAGTATTGTATTAATTTTATGTGAAAAATTCTTATTATTTTTGGTTAAGATATATTTAATTCAATTAGAATTAAAATTTTAATATTATTCCTGCGGTCCATTTCCCCCTTTTTCGCAGACCACCTGTAGTCCGCCGACCGCAGGTTGAGAATATTTCGAATAGGGGGTTTGGTAAGACGACAAAGCATTATTGTGGGTGTTGCAAAAGCCATCGGAAATAGAAAAAGAAAGAGAGAACATAGAAAATTACAGATGGTGAAAAGTGCAGAACAGCTACACGGGAATACGAAAGGTCTAGCGTTCAGAGGAATGGAATACTTCTGACATGCCTTCTCAAGACCTTCCTTTAGGCAGAATAATTATTATTGTTCCTCCTTTTCATTCTTCGTTTCGTCTACAGTTCTCTGAAATATGTTCCACGTTTTAGATGGGATAAATGCCAGAACTGAACGAATTCTTCAGTGTCCCTTTAGTTAGACATGAAGGTGTCCCGGGACAATAGACCCGTTCTACTTAACATATTGTTAGCAAAAACTATTTTCGTATTAATTGTTTCATTCATACAAACATCTAAACTGTTCAGATACTGATGAGACTTGTGAGGTTCCGAGGACTATGATTCATCTGTTGCAATGATCACCATTACGCAGCTATGTAAATAACATATTGCTTTCAACCCTAGTGACTTTCCGGGGGAAAAGCAGCTCTGCAGTATGATACAGTCCGCATTCACACTTTCACAAGCCACCATTTCGTTTTCCTAAATTGGTATTATAAAGATACGTATTCGCAGTTGAAGATATGATATGCGAAACCCTTAGTACATTACATCATTCAAAAACATTACATTATAATTATTAACTGACATTTAGAAGTGGCTTAGCAACTGCGGAAAAACAGCCTTCAGCAACACTATATTTCTCAAAATAATCAGTCAGGTCGTTCGGTTCACCATAATAAAGAATTGTTCCCTGTACAGTAGTACTGCGTCCAAATGCGTCGAGAGAGAACTTAATTTCTGCTTCATAAATCTTGACTGGCAATTCAACTATTCTAATACAGAGATTGAAATCTAAATGGAATCGCAGAATACCAGGATAGCGTTTTTCTTTCCCAGAGATCACAGTTCTAAATCCAACCGATTGGTACCAGGAGAAATTGGTGCACGCTCTACTCCAAAACAACGTCCTCTATGAGGACAATTTCAGGTTGAATTTTACGATCTTCCCAATCTCCACAGAGCACTAAATGGACCTTAAACCAGAGACTAGACAGTAGGTGCCGCAAGATAACACCGACGTCACTGCGTATTATGGCGACCGCTATGCGAGCGAGGCCGTCAAAGGATATGTGGGGCAGCCTACAGGCAGACTCTATTATAAAGACTCGGTCCCACTCCTTTATTGTCTCCTGGCGCAGTTCCAAAGACTACGTAACTGATATACGGCCTGGCGCTGGGTCCATACAGGGCGTGCAACAATTTGTTACTCGCTTTTAATCGGTGACCTCACTTCACGAGGGGCCGAGGTTGTGGATAACACTAATTAGGTCAATGTTGTGCCAAATCGTATTTCATGTATCTCCTGGTATTTTACACTGCTACGACAGAACTGTGGCACCTGATTTACTTGTGTCATTATCTCAGCTACCCAGCTTCTAATATAAATCAAAACGCTAATTCGCCCTTCAACGATTGGAGATGACCTGGTTTTAAGATTCCTGCACAAGATATAGAGCATTTCCTCTATACTCACAAGCTGAACTGTGCACACTAAGGTGTCGCCACATTGTATACAACGTGCCTATGTTTTAACATTTGGCATAGTGTACTTGCATCCAGAATAAAAATTTTAGACGGTTTCTCGTATTCATTTAGATGAAACTGGGACAATCGGAAATTCCACCCAAGTAATTACACATTTCGTGCAGAAAATGACACCTTTATTATTTACGCCGCTAGCCAAGGGACAAAAGAACCAATAGCATTGTGATACATACATAGAAGCTTTAACTTTAAAATTTTGTCTCCATGACGTTCTGGGATTCTGACGTGTCTATTTTCTTGTTTGGCAGTGATAAGGCACCAAATTTTTCACGATAAAACAGTTATTAAATGTTATTAAAAGTAGCCAGGCATCGGTTAAAGACGAAAGTCAAATCTGCCGTCAATATCTAACTGAAATCGAATACAACATACGAAACGGAAAAGACATAATTGAGTTTCTCATGGTGAAATCTGAAAGATTGAAATAAAAGCAACAGGTCGCGAACCCATGTAACGGCAGCAAGATTAATGTTCTGATGTGTTTGGCCACACGCCAACAAACATCAATAGCTCCAGTTTAAGGTAACTAATTTTTTGTGCGGTTGCTATATTAAAAAAGTTGGTCTTACTAGTTGTAGTTAAATCAGTAAATGCGAAGCGATATAAAAAACTTTTTGCAAATTTACTTTGAATAATGTTTTAGTTCGAAGTATATGGGATACTGCTTTCATCAACTCACATTATATAAATAGATGTTATTAACGGAGTCAGAGGAATGGAATGTCGTGGTGGTGCAGTCAGACATGCATTTCTTCCTTATGCAATAAAGAAATAGAAAATAAATAAAACAATGTAAAACTAGTTGAATATCTTGCGAAACTCAGTTGGACTGTGAGTTGACGAGGATGTTAATCAGTTCTTTCTCAGAAGCTCGTAGAAGAATCGAGTGTACAGCTGGTTCTTAAGCGCACTGAAGTAGTCCGCACTCGCATTGTAAAATATTCTGATTATCAGTTAGAACATTTGTTGAGTTTGTAGATGCAAGAGTCAGACATAAGCCGGGGAAAGGTATATTAGTATAGAGCAGGGGTGGCCAACACGCGGCCCGCTTGCCGCATGCGGCCCGCCTTGAATATTTTTCCGGCCCGCAAGATTCATCACACTTTTACAAAATATATTAGTTTTATAATTGCCAAAGTAGTGAAAACCAATGTATTAAAAAAATACATAATTTGTGCATCCATATTTTCAAAATTTATTTCATTTATATTTAGGTATCTTTTATATATCATTTTTAGTGTTATATTTCTTTAAAATGTTCGGTTAGTATCATTATTATTACAATATCTGTGTTTACATATAAGAATAATAGAAAAAATAATAATAACTCATTAAGTTTAAATTTTTTACTCAAAACAAAGTCTATAGTGTGTCTAAATCTAATATGGGGTTATATAATTTTATATGCGGCCCGCGGAGTTATGATGCATTTCCATAATGGCCCGCGAGAGCATTTGGGTTGGCCACCCCTGGTATAGAGGCTAGTGGCACGTCTTGAATAGGAGTGTGAATTCAGTATTTTTCAACCACAATTTTTTTTATGGATTTACGCCTCGTCGACGTCATTGGAAGTGGTAGGACTGGAGCAAGTAACAGAAAGGGATTTGGCGACGACCTTTTGAAGGAACCATCAAACCATTCGCCTGGAGTGATTTGAAGAAATCATAGAAAACCCAAAACTGGATGGCCGGACAGGCATTCTCCCGAATGAGAGACCAGAGCTTTACCTCTTGGACAACCGCGTTAAAGAAGTATTTTTGGGCCTAAGTCATTAGCATGGTAAAAGTTACGTTTTTCGTACTACTTTTCAATAGTTCCCGTCAACGAACGTGAAATTTGCAGAATATACAATTATTTGTGATATAAGAATATTCTAATAATATTTTAGTCTACTTAATATGCAATACACATCAGTTTCGGTATTTAAAACATATATTTTTACTGATATGTTACGGGTCGGAACGGATTTATGGATCTTGTTATCACTACTGGTTAAGTAACATTAATAGTTTTCATGAGTCAGCCAGTATAATTCCCTTCAACAGCTCTCCTCATAGGCCTCACAAAAAATTTAATATAATTACTATGGTTGTACAGAAGGCTGCCCTATTAAGTCTGACTCGGCAGTTGCCGAACGTCATTTCGACGTCATCTGCAAAACTCAATTAAAACCAAGTGAATATAAATAATTTTATGGGAAGTGAGGTGTACAGATATCCTGGGAGATGATAAAAAAATGCACAAGGGAGAAGTTTAGTTTTATAATTTCCGACTGAAATATAAAACATAGCACGTTGTTTACTTTTTGATCCTTACATATCTTATCTCTTTCCTCTCCATTTCATGTATGGTACAGCATAAAAGATGACAAACGGTGCTGGCTGGGATTATGTGATATCTACAATCATGTTTATCTTAAAAAGAAACTAAGGTAATATCAGAATTTCTTGGTGTCTCGTAGAATGGCGCATTAGGAGTTGACAAGGGTAGCTCCCGTCATCTTAGAGTTGCCCAACAGGAACACGACCGGCTAAGCGATCAACAGAAACTTATCACCAACATAATGAAAAAACATCCACTCTTACTTCAATGGCCAATTACAGCGTTTCTATGGTTCATAGCCATCCATAGGGTTTCCTAAAGCGAACGTCCAGCTGAAAATGGATTGCTTTTAATCGCGAGGATAAATTCTGTGGACGTAGATGGCACTTCCCACATCATTACCATTAAGCCTTTTCTGTAACGTCTCCAACAAGAATACGGCAACCCTCCAGTGTGGATCAGTGCACTGAGGCACTGCACTGTGGCTCAAGGAGGTACAACGAACCTGGCACGAGCCGAAGCCCCGCGTATTGGCCGACCTAACTGAGGTTTACAGGCGGTTGCCATCAAGGTGAATGCTGGGAAGGTTCCCAATCTCCATCTCATAAATCATGCATTACACAAACAAAAAAATACACTGATCACACCCAGAATATGGTTCACATTTCGCATACAGATGGCAGCACTTCTCTTCTTCCATTGATACTTACTTCGACCTGGCAGCACGTATAAAATGCTTGGCATAAGCAAGGGTATTCGGCCAT
Source organism: Vandiemenella viatica (assembly GCA_031002005.1). Taxonomy (NCBI): domain Eukaryota; kingdom Metazoa; phylum Arthropoda; class Insecta; order Orthoptera; family Morabidae; genus Vandiemenella; species Vandiemenella viatica. The sequence goes on from JARYHS010008074.1 coordinate 254,498,667, forward strand.
AAAATCAAAGCTCCAAATCCGACCATGTGATCGCTAATACTGGGAGAAATGTGGTAAATAACAAGAGCTAATAAAGGTGCGATCACTACAAGATGTAAATTTAATCCCAAGGCCAATAATTTGAAGGTGTTAATGACTCCATACCACCAAAGAATTATTTTTTTTTTTTTTTTTTGCCTAATGGCCGTTAGTCCATTGAATCTTGTACAGTTTAGATAATTCCATTTCATTAGTTACCTCTTAAGTACTGATTTTATGTAATTGACTAGCTATCTAGTCTTCCACGACTTTCTTCTTCTTAACTCCTGTTAAATATATGTCTTTCTGTGTACATCGGGGCGTATTTATTTTCTGCCCTCGTATCCACTTCTCTTCCATTCTTTCCACAAGCCTAAACTTTGACTTCTCCATCGCGCGTTGCGGCAGCTCCTCATTTATCTTCTCCCCGTCGCTCTCATTTTTCACTTTGTCTATTCTTGTTATTCCAACTCAATTCTTCAGTGAGTTTCATTTATACTGCCTTTCTGCTTTTGTCCCATTCCTTCATCACCCGTGTTGAACCACAAGTCAAGATCAGCACTAAACATGCCTTCCGATGCGAAGTGATGAAGCATAGGAACAGCAGTTAATTAATTCCCCATCCGTCGTCGCACCTGTTGCTCCGACGCCGCCTGCCCGAATAATGACCCAGCTTTCTCTCCGACTCTGGGTCATGCGTCACCATAAATGACGCATTCGTCGGTAACGCTCGGTGTCTACCCGCTATCCCTGCAGCTATCAAGGGTTAGTAACACTGGGTCATCTCATTCTTGTCTGACTAAACACCATTTTTTTACTTATGGATTTACGCCTCGTCGAGGTTATTAGTGACGGAAAATGACTGGGGGCAAGGAACGGGAAGGAATTCAGCCACGGCCATTTGAAGGAAGCATCCCGGCATTCGCCTGGAGTGATTTGGGGAAACCATGGAAAACCCAATTCTGGATGCCCGAACGGGGATTCGAACCGGCGTTCTCCCAAATTCGAGGTCAGAGCGTTAACCACTCACCCACCACGCTCGGTGACAATACCCCTCATTGGCGATAATAAAAAATATGGAGGAATACCAGATCGAAATCTGATATATGACATGCAAAATCACTCCCGGCAATATTAATCTCTGCCACTTGGTGAGTGGTTGCTGGCAAGTGATAAGGAAAAAAAAAAAAAAAAAATGTTGTGGTATCATTGACATTCTGACATGGTTGCTGCGCATTTCGCCTTTGTCGTGTCTAAACGTATTCACAGACACTACTGATAAGGGAGCACACGGTTTAACATGGAAAACAAAACATGGAGCCTCCCAGCGTACTTAACATAAACAAAGTAAAGTTTTTCTAAAAGTCAGTTTAAAAGGTTAAGCGCCCCTACGGAATCTGTGGGAGACGAGGATTAGAATCGGGTACATCCTGATGATAAAAGAATACCAAAATCCTCGACAATCTACGTAAAAAAAGATAATTAGTGGCACAAGACGGCGATATTTATTCAACACAGTAAAAACTTATTCAAAATTTGAAGTGTTCAATCTGTGAACGCTTTGTGCGTAAACGTGTTTTTGTTTTTATTTATTTTTTACTATTAAAAATTTAATTACAGAAACAGGTTCATTTTTTTCTTTTTTCGTTTGTAGGACTAGTGAATAAAGATATACTTGAATCGTTTCATAGTCAGACAGCTGTTAAATTGTCGTGTGGCACTTTTCACTTGTGTCCTATGTCATATTGGTAGCCAGTAGCAGTTCAATTCTACACCTAGGCTACAGCTAGCTCTAATCGCCGCTTTCTGTTTTCTAATGAGCACTATGTCCAAAATTTTCAAACGAAACATTGGTACAGCAAACAGTTACATTTAGTTTTAAAACTGTTATAAATCGGAAAATGCATATTTGCATCAGTCTCTAGGCAATGCAGGTAGTTATGGTACATTTAACAGTGAAGACAACAGGATACGTGTGATTATCGAAACCGTCAGTTGAGCCATTATTCACATGAGTTTCAACTTTTGATTTCAACTGTAGAGTTTGCAACATTGAAGCAACCCAAAATCGAAGTTTTCAGACCGTCATTAAACCATCAAGATTTAGTTATTCGATTGTTTTACATATTTCATTCTGAAAAATAATCTTGCAGTTTCATGAACAGTATTTGTTCACTCAGTTGGACAGGTGAATCCAATCGCTAACCTTTATGCGTTAAAACGTTACAATAGTTCACAGTGCCATTTTACTCTGTTGTCAGTCACTAACTGATTTCATGCAGTCCTTTATCTCTGTCTACCCTGATCTAATATCTTCATTTAAACATATTCATTGCAAACCATGCGTTTCGTATATTCTAATCTTTCTTTTATTCTACAGTTTTTCAATTCGACTTTCTATTTCACTAATAAATTAACTAATCTCGTATGGCTGCAAATGTTTACTCTTCCTGTGAGACACTTCTACCAACTTCCTCACCCACAGTTTACAAATTATTTCAATTTCCTACCTAATATTTCCACGTAGTTTCAATATGCTTTGATAGCACCGTACTTTGAATTATTTAAATTTCTTTCTTCCTCGAATTGTTTAATCCCAAGCCTCACTACAATACAGTGGCAATAAGATGTGAGCAAAATATTTATTAACACTGAACCATGCAGATAAAATAACATAATACTTAGAATTTCTGCTCGAAAATTAAAAAAGGAATAAAATACGTGAAAAATGGAATAATATTTTTTCACGTACGTACTATTTCTGCAGTCTTCCAGACTATCATTAAATCGTGGACTAAAAGCAGAAACCTATTTTGTTGTTGTTGTTGTTGTTGTGGAATATGTATAAATGGGAACAGTATCCGTTACAGCTGAACTTAGAAACTGCAGGATGTTTTCTGCAGAATGGGATGATACGTTCTTGTTATAACTAGGACTACAAATCATCAATGAGAATTGCCAAATAATCTATGGCAGTAATTTTACTTCAGTTCCAGTGGATACCACGAAACTTAATTGGATCACAAACATGTGTAGTGAAGATACAATTGAGAATATTCACGTAATTCATTTATCTTCATAAATATTATTAAATAACAAAAGATGTTTTGTCTGTCTGTAAACAGAATCTCATTTTCTTAAAATACAAACTAGTTGAAATTCCATTATGAAGCATCTCCTTCCGAAGTTGCGATCTTTAGTAACTGAGTTAAACTTTTTGTTTTCTAATTTTTTTGTAAACAAAAATAATTAAATATAGTTGATATTGAGACCTAATGTATTTTCTCTTTGACTGAATGATGTGGTGCGAATGTTGTGTCTATCGCAAACAACATGTTGTTTTTGCTAGGCATTTACGACTTGTCAGCGTGCTTGTTAAAGGATCAGCTGGGAGACAGCTTCGAAATGCTTTGTTTTTGCAGCGTCTGTCTGCCTGTCATAAGACGACAGTTGAGGTCTTTTCGGTTGCCAACTCGTGTGTCACGAAGGATGATGAAAGAGGCACAAAACTTTTCGGCCTCTGTCTACTATTCATACTTTTTGTTTTTCTGTCCTCATCTGAAATAACATAAGTAGCGAAATAGTTAAAGAATATGTGTTACGAACACTATGGAAAGAGATCTGGGTGGAAAAAGAATCGGGATAAGACTGGCGATACATAGCAATAGCCACACAGCAAGATTAGAGGTTTCTTTCTTTTTTTTTTATTAGGGATTTCCAGCTCGTCCGTGAGGTCAGTGGAATTCTAATATCAAGGATCCGTGGCCACTGATTATTGTAAAAAGAAGTTGTACGTATTTCCTGGCAGTGTCATTGATAGTGTGGTACCGCCTTTCGAGACGAATAAACCACGAAATACAATGTCGTTGTTCACCCAACAGCGTGAATGGAATGTCGAGGGACAATATGTCTGACAATTAAAGGAATGGCCTATAATTATTGGATGTTGCAAAATGAAATATCGGTGACGCAAGCGTCGGATACATAAGCCTGAAATAGCCCTAAGGAAGGTCTCATGTGTGGTGTCGAAACGTTAGAACTAGCAACAACAGTGACGCATCATTAAATCGGCAAACTAGGCGGAATTTTACAACCATCGCGAAAAACCATTATAATGCTCGGATTACATGTAATGTTGCATGGGTGGTATCATTTTAGCAACTCCGTTTGGAATCAATATCGATAGTTTTATTTATCATTTATTTTCCATATACAACATATCCCAGCACCTAGTATCTAATCTGGGCCCTTATGCCCTTATTTCCATTCTTTTAAATGTATATATATATATATATATATATATATATATATATATATATATATTACGTATTCATATATGAACAATGAATGCAAGAAAATTTTGATTCAAGTTCCAATATCTCTATTACTTCTACTGTTGTTAAACAGAATGGTTACCACACCACTACTACATCTACTACTACTGCTATTGTCCCTAATGTTACTACTAACATTACTACTATTACCACCACCAATTGCCACAGCCGCACTTCGGTTTCACTAATGTTCATTTTTTCTTGGTGTTGTTGATTGCGCTCCAAAGGTAGAATCCCCTGGAACAGGCAGCGAAGTCAGCTGCCCAGGCCATCAAGAGTTGACCTGGAATACCAATACGGCCCCAGCTGTCGCTCAGAAGACGGCCTCTCTGGAGCACACTGAAGTTCCATCGACGATTGATGTTGCTCATTGTCGTAGGACATCTTCCGTCAATCCGGTGTTGTGAAAGCCAGACTTCCAGCATCATTGTTCCATCTGCAGTTGTTTCTGGAATTAGCTTTCTCTTTTCCACGAGTTGTAATTGTGTTCTCCTCTTCTGCTATCTGTACCCTTTGATTTTGCTAGGCATTTTTCCTTTTTATAAATTTCTCCTTCCAAAATTTTGAGGCTAGTTCAGCTACCTTGGCCAGCAAATGACACAAACTTTCGTCGCGTAGTATGTCGAATATTCTCCAACCTTTCAGCCGAGCTTGTTGGTGTTCTCTCAGAACTGGTTGTTATTTCACATTCACATACCACGTGCTCCGGCGTACTCTCTTCACCACATTTGCACCTGCTTGAGTTCACAACATTTCGACTTCGGAGCCAGCTATTGTATGGCCCGTGACCTGTAATTTAGTGTACCAGTCCGGGAAAGGGTTAAAGGTACTTTAACCTCTCCTCTACGGAAGGGAACATATCATATGCTCTTCGACCTGTTTCACTGTTGTTCCATTCTTGTTGCCATTCCGCCAATAGTAGCTTCCGAATATGCATCTCCGATGTTGCTTCGCTGCCTACAATTTCTGCTACCTTATCTTGTTTTCATTTTCTGAGCCAGTATATAGCACCCTGTTTCCTTACTTCAAGGTCTAGTGGCCATACACCAACGGCAACGGTTAATGAATTTGTTGCCACGGTTCGGTATGCTCCTGTCAATCTTAAAAGTATTCCTCGTTGGACACGTCAGACTCGCTGTTTTAGTTTTATTTTTCTTAGATGCTTTGCCCAAACACTTGCTGAGTAGCCCACTAAAGAGGATAAAATTGTGTCATGGTATAGTCTTATTGTTTGGACTGGAATAGTGAATTTTCGTTGGCCGATATTAATGATTTTATTCATGACCGCCACTGCTCGTGCTATTGTCTTCTCTAAGTGGGCTTCGAAGTTTAAACGTTCATCCAACTGAATACCTAAGTACCTGCACACTGGGTTTCTACGAATTGATTTACCGTCGATTCCTACAGTAGGTTTTCGAGTCAGCTTGCCCTTGAGCAACATAAATGTTGTTTTATGTGGTGCTAAACTCGGCTCGACTTTACTGCACCATTGGCTGAGGCAGTTAAGTACTAGATTACTATTGTACTCAATTTCTGCTCTTGTTGTTCCTTCCACGAGTACTAGAAGGTCATCAGCAAAAGCTATTAGATCTAGAAGTTCATGTATTCTTTGTAATAGTTCAATCACTGGTTCCATCCCTATATCCCAGAATATGGGACCATAAACCGAACCTAGCGGGCATCCTTTAGTAAGGGTCTTTCTGATGAAAGAGTTCTGGCATCTCAAGGAAGCAGTTCTAATTCTGCAATAGTCCCTGAAGGTGTAGAATAATCTTCTTGGACAACCAATATCCCTCAGCCGTTCAAACAGGGCGGGCCACCATAAATTGTTAAAAGCTCTCGAGATATCAACAAATATGCCCACTAAGTAGTTTTTTGTACTGCTACAAATTATTTCCATCTACCGATTTATGACATCCACTGTCGACTTCCCGGTTCTAAATCCATATTGACTAGGATTCGTTACCTGTACTTCCCGGTGGTTTTGTAATGTTTGCACAGAATCTTCTCTTGAACTTTGTCAAGCACATTCAATAAACAAATCGCCCGGTAAGATTTCGGTTGAAGATTATCCTCGTCGTCTCCTTTCTTTAGAATTACCACCTCACTATTTTTTCATATTCCTAAAACTCTACCCTGTTACAGGCCTTCATTCAGGAATCTGCATAGGAAGGGGGTTAATTATATGATTAACTCCTGGAGGACCTCGGCTGGAATTCCATCCAGACCGGGAGCCTTTCCTTTTTTTCATTTTGTTTATCGCGGTTATTTCTTCTTCGGGTGTAATATTACTTCCTTCCTCCTGACTCCAGCAGGGCTGCCACATGTTCCTTCGTAGTGTAGCTTGTTCTTCTGTTTCTTCTTCTGGGTTGTCATCAGGAAGCAAAACTTTTAATAACTCCTCCGCTGAGTCCCTCCAATTCGTGGTTAATCGTTCATCTGTTCTTTTTACTGTGGATAGTATTGGGGGAGGCCTGATTTTACCAGCAGCTATTTTGTAAGAAATACCCCATGGATTGTTCATGAGGTTTTCCCTCACGAAGGCTTCCCAGCATTTTTGTTTTGTCTTTCTCATGGCGTCTTTGAAAATCTGCCTCTTCTGCCTGTAGCACTCGAGGAGGAAACTTCTATCTGCTCCCACCAGGCTTCGTCGATACATTCTTCTGCTCTTCTTATGTTTAGTTGTAGTTTCTGAGGTTTTTCTGTCCATATTTTGTCAGAGGAATCTACTATCTGTTTTAGTGGTAACGCCCGTTTCATGCACTTTGTATTGCAGTTGTCAGCTCTCTTGCGGCTTTGTCTACATCGAAGTGGTTTTCTGGCAAATCCGGTGGAGTGAACAAATTCCTTAACTTTTCCCATGGAGCTTTCCTGATGTTATATGCTGTTTTAATGCTTCCGTTGTCACTGCTTTCTTCTGTCTGCATTCTGCCCAGTTCATAGACAATCAAATTGTAATCGCTTGTTGTCATGTTGCCTAGCACTCTCCAACTCCAAAGCAGATTCCCCGCATGAATGTTTGTAATTGATACATTAATATTTGTTCTTGCACCAGTGCTGTTGCGGAAAGTAGGAGGATTATGTGCTTGGTTTCTAACCTCTAGACCCAGTTCTTCTAGAAGTTGCCCTCTCCCGTCACTCTTTTTGCTGTGCCAATGAGCAGACTTTACATTGACGTCCGCTGCAATAACTAGTGGATAATTTCCCAAAGCTGCATCTATCTGCCGTATTCTATCTAGGTATGGGAAGATCTCGTCACTGTACTGGAAATACATGCTTAGCATTATGAAGCTTCCCCATGCTGCTCTTATCTCAGCACATACCGCGTGTTCATCACATAACTGCGTAATTTTAGTAACTGTTATTTGTTTATTTAAAACGATTATTGCTACCATTGGGTTATTGCCCTCTGTGATTATTCGTGATGTTGCTGGAATATGCGAGATCTTGCCTTGCCAGGAGTACGGTTCTTGTAGACAAATAATATCTCATCTCAATTCCTCAGACACTCTTCTGATTTCTTGTAGAACCATGGCGATTCCCTTAGAATTCAATTGAGTAACTTTTAACATGGAGTTTACGGGTGTCTTATATGCACATTGTACTGGGGCCAAGGTAGTCTTGTATCTAACAGAATGCGTCCATGGGACATGACAAACTGCTTGCTTGTTTCCTCAGAATCAAATATTTCTCCTCTTGTCTCGAATATCTTGTGAGCTAGAGTCAGGAGTTAGATGGATCTGTTGGAAGATTTAACGATCTCAATTGTATCCTGTCAAATGCCGAAGGTTGTGGGAACGTTATGTTTTTACCGCCAGGAGGACTCTTGTCAAATGTCGGAGAGCAAGTGTAAGTGTATGCACTTCGAGTCTGGGTGGTCTATTCTCAACCGCTAGATTATGCATTAAGTCCTGGATGATGATTCATCCATTAGTGGGGGCTTTAAAATTTGTAGTGCAATAGGTTTCTTTCAGAAAAGTAGCCCTGAATATACAAGCATCGGATTTCACCCAATTAAGTGGTATAAAAAAATCCAACTAACGTTGGTAAGATGACTATACCGGAAAGGGACGAGATCTCGTAATTGGAACGGGAAGTTGGCAGACGACGTTGGAGTTCGGCAAGTCAGCGTTTGCTCTGCAGTATGAGAAGATTGAGTCAATGACCTTGGTGTAAGTGTAATGTTGTAGACTTTTTAGCGATGCAGGCATCTGGATTGATGGTGGTGGGAATTTATACGCAGAAAATATTTTGATATAGATAGTTTATTTGTTGTGATGGTGGGAAGATGTATATACAGACATTTTACATTTTGGTGAGGCGAAGTTAGTTATTGATAACAGATACTAATTCAAAGAATAGAAGTATACTTCAGAACTGTGAAACAGAACTAGTGTGAAATTGTTAACAGATTGTGGAAACCAAGGTCCTACTTTAAGTAACATGGTAGTAGGTTTGTTCATTTTATTTCGAATGGCACAATTATAGTAATATATTGAATTAGAATACATGAAATCATACAGATGTTTCTACAAATTGATATTGAGAGATTGCAGCCAATCAGTTGCCACGGTGCTTGCTTTATGAAGCTGATCTCCCAAGAAGGGTATTACATAACGATGTGGTGGATAATTTACTGGTTGTTTCCACAGTCACAACAAGGAGTCTCTACTACCCCCCCCCCCCAAACTAGTACATCCAGTAGTTGAATCTACCGTGGTCTGTTCTCACACGATTCAGTGTAATCCACGTTTCCTAGGTAGGTTGAATCTAGCAGGCTGTCTTGTAGGGTCTTGGAATAGTACTAATTTGTCAGGATACGAATTGGTTGACTCACAAAATGCTTTGTTTATGCTGAAGTCATTTTGGTAGTCAATCTCATATGCACGGGAGACCGGAATTTGCCGAGCTGCCTTCATATCTGGCCTGTTGAAACTCCTTTAGAAGTCTTGCAGCTTCTTTAGAACATCATACTTTACGTGTACGAGTTACATACAACTTAGTTTCTAGACTATAGGTTCCAGACTGGGAGGGGGAGAGGCGCTCCCGGGGGAAGGGAAAGAGCGGGGTGCAAAATAGCTTCACCGCTCATGTGGACGAAACCCTAACCACACACCGTCGGAAGTGCAATGTCTTCTTCACCGGCCCTTAGAGTTGAAAATCATTACCTCCTTACTGAGTCTCCTCTGGGATTCCATTGTTAGTAATGTACTAAAAAGTAGGCATTTACCTTTTTAATAATAACATTTGTTGTTATTGTTATTATTAGGGCTTTATGGTACATCAATAACGAAGTCATTATTGCCCTTACAACAACCAAGATGACAATGCGTCTTAAGACCTCACGAAATTACTGTCCGCATGCCCGACTGTAAAGAGGTCGGCCGTACAGATAACAAAATAAAATAAAATACTAAAATATTGGATGTAAAGGGGCCACTGAAACCACGTAATTTACAAACAATGTCTGGTATGCTGTAAATAGGCCAACGATATTTAAAAGTTTAAGATTATTAATCAAAACAATTAATAACAAAATTCATGGATGAGTGATTGTAAAATGGACAGACATCCATGTTAAAACCTAAGCTGGTCTGCCTAAAATTTTTGGGACAAGAACGGCTAGTATACAAAATTTTAAAACATTCGTCACATTGCACTGTCATTGTTTAAGATAAGGAACAGATCGTTGGCTAGGCCAACGTCTGCCCTTAAATCTAGAAATAACACACAACTAGTTAATACGTCGTTCACCGTCAAAGGTACGCCACAAGCACCACATTCTGGTTGGTCGTACGGGCGGAATAGAAAACTATGCATCAAAGGACAGTTCTCTCTCGAAGGTGATTAAGGAAAACCTCATCCGTTCTCGGCCACTGGATAGGGATGCTCTAAGGCTGAACGATCAGTTTGACCAGCCGGAGCTTATCTATACATATATAAAGATGAATGTTTGTTTGTTCTTCATACAAATCCACAGTTTTCATCCGATCTCGATGAAACCTTGCACACTTATCCTTTGAAACAAGGAGAAAAATACTGTCTACATTTGGTTGAATAACTATCTGTATAAATAATACATATTGTCTTATAATTTCGAAAAATTACTGAACGGTGATAGACGCGTTGAATGTCTAGGTCTCTGTATTGGCTTTCGATACAGCGGTCGGGTAGCTCAGTGGTCAAAGGGCTTGCTTACTGATGTTTGGATCGTGATCTCCGGTTCAAATATTCGTGGAGGCAAAGATTTAAAAAAATTGTTTTTGATCGTAAATGTCACGCCTGGACCGTCGGTTATTTGGATTGAATGTTAAACTGTGCATATCACAAATTTAGGAGTGAAATGCGAGGCAAATCGTAGGTAGTCTTGCAATGCTGTAGGCGTACACTTTTTTACGTTATATTGAACCCTAAGGGGTGATTTGCAGTCAATGTGTGATCTGCAGTAATAATACTATAAATGCAGAAGTAAGTCTCTGTCTTTTGTTACGTTTTGACGACTAAATGCCTCTACCGATATTGACGGAATTTGACAAGAAAATCAGTAGGGAGGGCACAGGACATTTTTTTTTCTTTTTTTTTTCGGTATGATTAACGGTTGTTGTCACGAAATTTTGAGAACTTATCGAATGGTGGCAGAGAGACGGATGTGTGTGTTAGTCTGTAATGTTACGTCGGTTGCTCAAGGTGTGCTTCATGCGCATTATGTTAGTGTATAATTTGTTAATAAATTTCGTTTAGAGAAAAAACGTATTATTTAGTGTAGATGTAGATATTCTCTGTCCTATTATTTTGTGTCTGCTTAAATGTTTCTGGCACCAGTTTATTTTGCCTTTTTTGACATGCCTTGCTGGCATAAACAGGCCTAAGTTGTAGCTCTAGAAGAGCACAAGCAGCCAAAGTTATTGGAACCCAAGAATCGGATGCTCATGCTGAAGAAAGAAGAAAAGACCTATCTGAAATTAACCTTCCCTTAGTTAACACCACCCCCCCCCTTTTCCACATCCCCTCACCTTCGTTTGTTTTTCTGTTTTTAAATATATTGGTAATTGATTCTCTTGAAGAGACTGGTTCGACGGTAGAATAATATAGTGATGGCTTTCCTGTCATATTATGCCGACTCGGTGTTGTTTGGGACTAATCGTTCGTTACCAATAACTTTCTATATTCAATTCTGGCGAAGAAATTCTTAATTCACACGTACGAAGTCGCGGGTATTAGCTAGTTAATAATAAAATTCTAGCCCTGGGGAGAGTGGGGGGGAGGCGTGGGATCTTTTCGACCGTACTGATATCATAGCACGGACACAGACACGCCTATGCCACAAAGAGGAATCGAACCGGCACTGTTGAAACACAAAGCTGGTGAGACAGCCGCTGTTGCTTATAGTAAAGCGTGTATAGTGACAGCCGTCGACAGGACGTGGTGGTTATTGCCGCAGTTGGCAGAGGCACAAGGTGAGCGCGCGGTCAGCCTGATGGGATGCCAAGTGAGGTAATGCCAGCGCGGAGAGCGGCGCTCTATTCTCTGCAGTGATACCAACCCGCCTGGAACGTGCTGCGTGGGCCGCAAGCGGCAGGTAGAGCACAGCTGCTGGTGCCATCACCTACAACTCTAACATCCAAGCTCCGTCATTCGGCAGGTTATCCATCGAATACACGTACAAAATGACTGAATATGAGCACTTCTGTAGAATCATTTAAAGTGACAGCTGGACAAGGGGACGAGGAAATTTTAATAAAAGGGGAAAAAAAAAAATCAACGAAGAACTGTTGACTTTCATACAACATGCTTAAAAGACGGCAATTGTTCACTCGTTATTGTCACTGATACTGTAGACAGCACAAATTGACAATGCTGAAGCGGCCGACGATCAAGCTCTTTCGACCAAATTTTCAGTGCTTTTCCCCGGTCATCAGAGGCCATCAACATACACACAAACATACATACAGAAAAAGGGTCCCTGGCGATTATTATAACATACAAAAAGCGGCACAAATATCATCTCTGGTGTTACAACATGTTTCACTAACAACTGTTAGGGTGATATTAATTATTAACAACTGGAATGTTGTCTTATTTAATTTTCCTCTTACCTATAAATATAGTTTGAAATCAAATGCTGAAAATGGAGTATACACATAAAAAGCCATCAACATTACTGACAACACATCAAGCGGAAGTAGAGTCAGCTACAAGAAAGCTCCTTGTTATTATGCGACATATTCCGACGTCTTCTTCTGTCCGAGTTCAATAGTTGTAAAGGCGGTTAGAAAGATTTGCGTCCTGTTTGGGAACGATGCCATCCGAGGGATCACGGCAGTAAAATTGTCTTCTCGTTTTAAGGTAGGTCGTTTCAATATTAATGACACACTATGTGGAGGACGTCCTACGAAGTTTGATGATGACGGTTTAAGCACATTCATTAAACAAGATCAACGTCAGTGCACTCAAGAACTAGCAAATGTGAAGAACTGTGACGATTCCACAATTGCCAGATATTTGCGTTCAATGGGTGAGGTTTGGGTACCACATACAATGTAAAACCACAGTAAACAGCAGGTGGCCATATGTTCATCTCGGATCATGAAAAAAATCTAACATACCTTTCCAATCTCGTTACGATTGGAGAGAAATGTTGCTTTTATTCTAACTTAAGGAAAAAAACAATGGTTTAGCCCGAACAAAAATAATACTAATAAAAAAAAATCTGACAGCTCGCCATACAAACGTAGAGCGCATCAAAGAAAGATAATATTCTGCATCTGGTGGGACAAGGATAGCATGCTGCACAACAAATTGCTTCCCCGGGGTATAACCATAACTGCCGACATTTAGTGCCACCAACTGAGACGTCTTGCAGACAGTATCGAATTAGCCACGTAGCAGGAGTTAGCTAATGCTACGGGCCCCGCGCCTTCTAGGTGGCCTCCCCGTTAAGGCCAGTCTACTACTGCCCCGGACGGCGAAACAACAAGGACCCCTTAGTTACATTTGCTAAGGGCTCCGCATTGTTTTAATCCGGCCCTGCTTGCAGACGCAATCCAAGAAAAACAATCAGTAAGACTGCGTGAAGTGACGCTACTGCACGCTAACTCCCGCCGGCAGTCTGCTATCCAGGAGTTAGGTTGAGAAGCCATTCTGCGCCCACATTATTTGTCCGGTCTTTTACACTCAGATTATTACCTTTTCCACTCTTTACAGAACTGCGTTCTACATTTCTACAGGCGTTGAATCGAAAAACTACTCAAGCATTGATGGACTGTTATAGACAGTGAAGGAGAACGTATTGTTGTTACTAAACTTATGTGTATCTGTTGTGTTTAATAAACCTAATACAATAAAGCCTTAGTCCTTCATATACACGCAAGCTGCTGCTTTTTGAGCTATGAATTCCAGTTAGGTAATAAAACAAAATGTTTGTCTTTATAAACTAGCTTCTCGCTTTTTTTTTGGTTAGATATTTGAAGTAACCTCGATTCTGTTAAACATAATGCGTTTAACAATTGAGCTTATAAGATTCTCTTTCAGAAAGTTCAATATATTCGCAACTTCTATCTGACGATAAACAATTTACCATCACAGATCGTGTATCAATGCATTTGTGTATTATTCTACTTTTACATTTTATTGTCTTCTTTTGCTTTACGCCTTAGATGACTTCTAATAACAGTTCTCCACTAATAATTTTATATCTTCGTTATTTCCTCTTTTTATCTTAAAGAAAACGTAAACTCTACCTACTCTTAATTGTCTCTCAATTACATAAGGGAAAATATCAATTCTCTGACAAATATTTAAATTTCCAAGTTACACTTTATCATATTTTTTATTTCGTATCTTCTAAAACACATTGCATTAAAATCAACAAAACGTTTAGTTAAACATATATTTTTCCTTAGCCACAACCGTAACTACTTTTATATTTTTCGATTTTCTTACACGTAAAATCAAACTATTTGCATAATAACTTAGCTCTGCCCCAGCTGCTACCATTCCACTCGGCCATCATCACGTTTCTGAGTGCATTCTAATACTCGTCTTCTGCTTGAGGTCGTATCCGGTTTATCCTTGCTGCCAAAGACGCTCCCAGAGTACAATTAATATATAACAGTCACAACATTTATTACAAATGATTAAATATCATCATAAATATTATTTCTATAAGGTGATTTTTGCCACAAGCCATTATCTCCCTTGATACCTAGCCAAAATCGGTAAACATGGTATCACTATAAAGATTAAGATCTTCGCTTTGGCCACATCTTATTAAAAAAAAAAAATGGATTTCGACACATAAAGGGCAAAATTATTAATAGTTCTACAATGCGGTTTTCTGTCACGAGACATTTATCTACCTTCATACCTAGGCAAAATCGATGAATGGAGTACCATCTTAAAGATTAAAGTCTGCGATTTGGTAACATTATATTTTAAGAAAGGAATTTTTCGGATTTGTACCCTTAAAAGGCAAAGGTATCATTGTTTCCATAACGTGCTTTTTTTTTGTCACGAGCCATTTATCTCTCTTGTTTTTAATTTTTATTTTTACCTGGCTTGACACATAACAGAAATAGATAAATGAGGTATCATTTAAAGACAAAGGTGTCCGCTTTGGTCATATAACATTTTATGAAAGGATTTTTTGGAATTCAACTCTTAAAGGGAAAACTATCAATATTTCTACAACTTCTTTTTTTTTTTTTTTTTACTTCCAGCCACTTTTCTCCTTCCATACCTAACCGAAATCGATAAATGACGTATCATTTTGAACATTAAGGTCTCCAAGTAGGTAAAGTCATAAATTAAGAAATAAATCTTTTGGAATTTGACGCAAAAAGGGCAAAAGTAATAATTATGAAGGTCGAGCGAATGAGAGCAAAGTCCCTAGATAGCAGCAGCGCATATCACAGAGATATCAATAAACTGTATTTTTTATACAATAAGTTGTACAACAGTAGTTACGGAAACAATTCTGTTTTGTTATAGAATTCCTATGTGAAAATTTTCTCACCGGCTATTGTCACGGAGATACGGATGTGCTGTGTGTATTTTGTTGAGGTTAGTTGTATTCTGTTAAGGTCAGTGACAGTGTGTCATTCATACAGTATATTTTACATTTTACTAATTGTTTCATGATATGTTGTAAGTTTTTTGTTACGTACTTATTAAACTAAACAAATAAACATTTGCTGTAAATGAGGCGGTTCTATTTTCAACCCAATACAAGCCGCCAACTTCACTATTCGTCGCATTTCATTCGCGAAATTTTTGCACGGGTCATATTTTTATATTTACATACAATCGTAAGCTGGCGCGACGCATATCCTCTCTACATCCATTGCCATCCGTGTAAAAGACTAAAATTCCACGAACCACGAGATCTGCCACACGTGGAATCAAGGAGCTCCTGTTGTCAGGCATCATGCTTAACATTTAACATGAGTCCTCCACACACCTCCAAGACAGTTACTACGTTCCCCATATTAGGACAAGTTAGATTCATAGCTAAATAATTTTCACCTGTCTCAGCATTTTGTATTAGTGTTCACAATCTTACTGCTAAAAACTAATCCATAAAATAATGTCGATGGAAAGTCTAGGAGGATATAACCAGCTGAGTACACAATGATGTAAATTTCTTTTTTTATTTTAATGTTTACAAAATACATGAGGTTGCTGTGCTAATTTTGCTTAACAACTTCCATCCTGATTAGTCCTTCTCGGAGTAACGTTGTTTATTGCATCGGACTATATATATTTAACGTTTTGAATATTATGAAGGCGAGGTAACCACCTTACAGAAATAACAACAACATTTACAGTCTTTTAAAAATATTGACGACGGATAAAAATTTTCAGTATCGAAGGGGTATGTTATTATTGACTCCAAATAACAGAAATCTCAGGATCTCGAACAGTACGTAAAATTTAGTTTGAACGTAATACTGTTGACGAGGATTGGTTAGTAACTTATTCTGTTAATTAATGACAAATACTTTTTACATTATACGGACATAACTACTAATATTAAGTACTATACAAGTAAATATTTTCCAAAGATTCATAGCCCACATCAGAGATTATAACTGATTTTAAATACAGCTCCTTTCTACACACCGAACATGCCTTACTTTCTCATGCAGCACTACTCGTCTTCAGAAACCCAGGAAATATGAGTTACAAAGCAAAAATACTTCATCGCACTGTAATCTGTGAGGTCTTAAAAATAAATTTCTACAGCTACAATCACGTCTCGACTTGATGAAATATGATAACTGACAAGTGTCTCACTTTTGGGAAGCGTTTAAGGCTGAACGAAAGAAATTTGGGGAATTGGGTACCTGCCGAATGAATTCAGAGTTCCAATCCATTGTTTTGTTAGGGATTTACGGCTCTTAGGCGAGGAACTGTTTAGAGTTGGAAAAGGATTGGGGACAAGGAACGGGAAGGATTTGGTCCATGACCGTTTGAAAGAACCATTCTGGAATTCTACTTGAGATTTCTGAAAACCGAATTATGAGGTAGCACTCAAACCCGTGTTCTCATAAATGCCAGGTTCGAGCATTAATCACTAAGTCACACGTTCAAAATCCTTAACTCATGACCTACGGAAGTAACCTCTGTGAAATGCTAAATTGCCTTTGTAAGATAGGTTTTTTTCATATGAACTGTTTATTTTCTATTTCCTTTAAAACGCAGGAGTAACATCTGCATTAATTTTGAATACAATCAACAATTTTAAAGTCTTTAGCACTACAAAAAAAAAAAAAAAAAAAAAAACACACAGTATCGCAGATTTAACCCTTGACTGACAAAATTGTACTTCTATCCGCTATTAAGCTCTTATTAAGAACCAGGAGAATAGTGGTGAATCTAAGTATCATTCAGCACTGTGTAGTGAAACACCAAAATAATTTTTATTCTTATTACGCTGCGAATACAGTTCGGAAATTTTCGTATGAAAGCATTTTTGATCTGCATTTAGAGGCACTCGTTTTTGCCCAAAATCTTTTCGTATGAAGTTCTTCGGACGAAATGTATCATACGCTTCATTTCGAAATGCATATACTTTCGAAGCTTTAATTTACCTTTCCGTGACATTATCATTAATGTGCTATTTTTTTTACGCCCTTAAAGTATATTTTGTACTAAAAGTTGGAACGGCGCCGTTTAAATTGACTAGACCATTTTTTGCTTGATGAAAATAAAGATAAAGAGTCCCCATAAAAATTTATGACCTTGCAATTAATGCCGCTCGATGTTAAAACTACACCCTCAAAGAATTTTATGCATGCAACGTACTTTTTTCACCGATACCATCACCATCTATCCTCCAAGCCACTAAGCTTTCTGATTATTTACATTCGTCAGCATTTATACTGAAGTATTAAGGATTTTATGTTACAAAAGATAATTGTGAATACACTTAGGCCTACTGTATTTCCATTTTAAATACACCAACATTTAAAAGTATTTTCCCTTGCTGGCCGTAAAGTATTAACACCCCTATTTCTTGTAGCATATTTTTGTAATGTTTTAAGCCCGTAACTGAGAAAAATCTTAAGGGAAGCAAAGACGAATCGTAATTTCCATGTGGATGATGTCCATTATTAGTATCCGTCACGCTGCTTGATGACTGCGTGTCTTCAATCGGCTGATTGTAATAGGTTTTGATAATCAGCAAATATCAGGTGATAATCTTCTAGATGCAACAGTAACATCTTGTACTTCAAAGTATTCAGACTCGAGTATGTGTTAACCTGTATGAGTAATAAGTTATTGCGTAACTTACCGGGGAAATGACAGATTCTCCAATAGATTTCGCACCTTCGCTTGTAACACAAATTAATCTTAATCCGTTCCAATTCACTACAAAACATATAGAAACCTATACTACGCTGCAGTGTTTTATAGTTTCATGAACAGAAAATAAAATGCTGATTCGATCATCATGTCCACAAAACGGGTTTATCTACGAAAACGAATTTGAAGCTAGTTTAATTTTATACAGTAATTGTGCAACAATAGCAAAGAACGACGAAACAGATATCGTGAATAAGGGTAACATCTATCAGCCTGAACTGATAACATACTCATTGACTGAATATCAACACTTAAACCGTCATCAAATCGCTTTATTGGTATAAAGGTAATTCGAGAAAATGAAAGACGATTGGCATCAACCTGAAATATCTTATCAAGTTGACTGGTCTACAGAGAACAAATTTTATTTGTACCTCAGCCGCTGTAACATCGTATATGGAAACATAAACTGGCGGGACTTCTCGAGAATACAAAGCTGAATATTTCAACTGAAAATTACTGGTTGCTTTATGAGTTCTGCTAACAATAAAAATTATAATCTCTGAACGAAATATGGACGGTATCTAACATCTAAGAAAAGGACCTGAAATAGGAGTTATAATAGTTTTATAATTAAATTAAGTTAAGATATATTTTTCATGGAATCATTTATGTAACAAAAAAAAAAAATCAATAAAATTGTCTGAAAAAAAAACAAGGAAATTTACGTGCTTTGTTTTAGATTTATGAGAATAATTATTAAAATAACACAGAAACAAAAATCCAAGACTCTGGCTTGTGACGCTGACGTGTTGTCGCAAAGATGTTTATGCCCCGATCTTAATTAACCGACTCTCTGGCCGCCTTCTTTATAATTTATATGTACCATATATATGTTTGATATGAACTGTTAGCTATGTAAAATAGCTACATAATACCATTCTCCCAACTAATTTACAGTAGAAAAAAAAATGTTTCTAAGATACACATTTACATGAATTTAAAAATTGTAAATTGTATGGGAGAAAGTAGATTTTTTAATGAGTAATAATTACTCCATGTGAAATAAGGAATCTGAAAAAGAAGTTTCTTTGGTAGTTGTTAGTCACTGACAAGGAATGAGATGCTTAACAGCTTATAGAAAAATTGAACGAACATCACAATAATAAATTACTCGAAATTGCGTACAGATAACCAACGTGAACGTAATTATCCGGCTGCTCTAAAATTACCAAAGAAACACATTTCCTGTTCATTATTTCTAAATACCCTTTCATGCTGGAAAGAAAATAACAATTATAAACACACAATAGGAAGAAAGTATTCTTTTTATCAGAGAAGAATTTTTAAAAGGTAGAAAACAGAAAGTTAGGGTAGGAAATGTAGTATCAAAAGAAGTGGAAGTAAAAATGGGAGTGCCACAGGGTAGCGTATTGGGACCATTGCTATTCATTATTCTAATGAATAATTGTGTTGATTGTTTACTATCTGAAATTAGATTGTTTGCAGATGACATAATGCTGTATAAAAGAATCAAAACGATAGAGGATTGTAAACAGTTGCAGGGTGATCTGGACAGGATATCTAATTGGGTTGGTAAACATGGAATGAAGATAAATGCAAAGAAGAGTCAGCTTATTAGACACACAAATAAAAAACAAAAGGTTAATTATGAATATAAGGTGGGGAAAGAATTGCTTGCTGAAGACTTGAAATGCAAATATCTTGGAATTACTTTTTATAACAAACTTAACTGGGCAGGACACATAGGACAGGTGGTAGGAAAAGGTTTCAAAGTTCTGCACTTGTTGGAGAGAGTGATGAGGGGATGTACGAGAGAAGTAAAGGAATTGGGTTACAAAACTTTGGTCAGACCATTGCTCGAATATGGTAGTGTAGTATGGGACCCTCATTTTACGTATCAAATACAGGAGTTGGAGAGGGTGCAAAGAAGGGCTGCTAGATTTGTTTCTGGAAATTATCGCAGAATGCAATCAGTGACGGATATGATAAAGGAGCTGGAATGGGATTCATTGCAAGACAGGAGGAGGATGAGGAGGGTCATGGGAATGTACAGGGCATATACTGGTGATGAGGCATGGAAAGATATTGCAATAGGTATGAAAAGTAGTGCATGAAAGGGAAAAGATGACCATGACCACAAGCTGGCACTCGATTTCAGGCACAAGGGTGTGGGAAGATTCTCTTTTTTAGGTAAGGGTGTCAGGGATTGGAATGAGTTACCAAGAGAAATGATGAATAATTTACCGAAAACTTTGAAGAAATTTAAAGATAAAATTTGTAGAGGGCAAATGTAGGTGGGTGCAGGATAGGGGGAAGATGGGTGTGTAGGGATATTGCCACCGGAGCCTGTGCTCCATTGCAATTAAATAATATATATATATACAAGCGTAAATCAGAAGCTAATTCTGGCCTCGAAAAGAGAGCATGAAGTAAAAAAGACATACTTGATTAATTTTATACCAAATCTGAAACATATAAAGTGAAACATCGGCCTAGTGATCTCCAAAAAACTAGAACTTTCTCTTATTCATTGGAAGCAGTAAACGAAAATTCTGACATTGTGTCGGAATAATAATAATGTAAAGAATTTGTATTATTTTTAAAGTCAGATATCCTAGGCATTCCGAAACATGTAGTACTTTCAAACATTACAAATTAAATTCCATAACTCCGAAATCGCTTACTTGATACAATGTGATTCGATTTTTTTTCTATTTTTTTTCTAATTTTTTTTTTTTTTTTTTTTTAATTTGGAGAAAACACTATGTTTATCTTCATTCTTAGTCATGGAACAGATTGAATGGAATCTTATTGAACGTAACGAACCCACTGAAATGATTTTATTACCTGCCTCTGCCACCTCAGCTACAAATACTTAGACCGCATGTACTTAATCTAATACACGTTAGGAATATGCACAAACCATTCATAGCATGGAAGACATAATGAGGTAGATTCTAGAGCGATATTTTAAAAAAAATTATAAACTACGATAGAACGTAGACCGTCGATGAATCTGATGAAACGTAAAACAGGAAACTATTTACAAGTATGTTGCTGAAAATATGGTTTATTGCCGAAATTAAGATTGAAATTTGTTGTAAATTTTCAACCAGATGCCATAATAAAAGATCTAATGCAGGAAAAGAATCTAGAATCTCTGAAAACGAATACTACGGAATTAAATACCTTCTAAAAATATTAATAATTATAATAAGTGGACTGAAGAAAGGAAGAGAATCCACGGAGATAAAATGAAAGCTATGTGGAAACTTAGAAAACTGAATCGTTAAGGCTTTGCGTGATCCGACAGGGTCCAATTGCAGATAATAATAATAATACTAGACGACCCGTGCGAAAATTTCGCGAATAAAATGCGATGAATAGTGAGGTTGAATATAGTGTCACCAAGTTCAGTCATTACTCTTCATACTCCTACTTCATTTATCGATTTTGGTTAGAAATCCAGGGATATAAATGGCTCGAAACACAAAAAAACGTATTTTAAAAATATTGACATTTTTGCGCTTTATGGGTCGAATTACGAAAAATTACTTTCTTAGAATATACTGTTACCACGGCGGAAACCTTGGTCTTTAATACGATTTGTCATTTATATATATCGATTAGATATCAAGGGAAATATAAGGCTCGTGACACAAAAATACGTTGTAGAACAATTTAACCTTTTTCCCTTTAATAGTTGAATTCCAAACACTTCTTTCTTAAAATATGATGTCAGCAAAGCTGAAACATTATTCCTCACAATCATACTTGATTTATCGATTTTGGATAGATATCAAGGGAGAAAAGTAGCTCGAGACACAAAAAATGCATTTTTAGAAAAATTGACTTTTTTGCCTTTTATCGGTCGAATTACGAAAAATTCCTTTCTTAAAATATAAAGTTACCATGGCGGAGACCTTATTCTTTAATATGATACCTCATTTATCTATATCGATTAGATATCAAGGGAGATAAATCGCTCGTGACACAAAAATCGGTTATAGAAAAATTTATACTTTTTCCCTTTAATGGTTGAATTCCAAACACATTCTTTCTTAAAATATGATGTCTCAAAGCTGAGATATTGCTCCTCATAATCCTACCTCATGTATCGATTTTGGTTAGATATCCAGGGAGATAAATGGCTCGAGATACAAAAAACGCATTTTAGAAAAAGTGACATTTTTGCCCTATAAGGGTCGAATTACGAAAAATTCCTTTCTTAAAATATAATGTTACCATGGCGGAGACCTTATTCTTTAATATGATACCTCATTTATCTATATCGGTTAGATATTAAGGAAGATAAATCGCTCGTGACACAAAAATGCGTTATAGAAAAGTTTATACTTTCTCCCTTTAAGGGTTGAATTCCAAACACATTCTTTCTTAAAATATGATGTCACAAAGCTGAGACAATACTCCTCATAATCCTACCTCATTTATCGATTTTGGTTAGATATCCAGGGAGATAAATGGCTCGAGATACAAAAAACGCATTTTAGAAAAAGTGACATTTTTGCCCTATAAGGGTCGAATTACGAAAAATTCCTTTCTTAAAATATAATGTTACCATGGCGGAGACCTTATTCTTTAATATGATACCTCATTTATCTATATCGGTCAGATATTAAGGGAGATAAATCGCTCGTGACACAAAAATGCGTTATAGAAAAGTTTATACTTTTTCCCTTTAAGGGTTGAATTCCAAACACATTCTTTCTTAAAATATGATGTCTCAAAGCTGAGACATTACTCCTCATAATCCTACCTCATTTATCGATTTTGGTTAGATATCCAGGGGGATAAATGGCTCGAGATACAAAAAACGCATTTTAGAAAAAGTGACATTTTTGCCCTATTTGGGTCGAATTACGAAAAATTCTTTTCTTAAAATATAATGTTACCATGCCGGAGACCTTATTCTTTAATATGATACCTCATTTATCTATATCGGTTAGATATTAAGGGAGATAAATCGCTCGTGACACAAAAATGCGTTATAGAAAAGTTTATACTTTTTCCCTTCAAGGGTTGAATTCCAAACACATTCTTTCTTAAAATATTATGTCTCAAAGCTGAGACATTACTCCTCATAATCTTACCTCATTTATCGATTTTGGTTAGATATCCAGGGAGATAAATGGCTCGAGATACAAAAAACGCATTTTAGAAAAAGTGACATTTTTGCCCTACAAGGGTCGAATTACGAAAAATTCCTTTCTTAAAATATAATGTTACCATGGCGGAGACCTTATTCTTTAATATGATACCTCATTTATCTATATCGATTAGATATCAAGGGAGATAAATCGCTCGTGACACAAAAATCGTTTATAGAAAAATTTATACTTTTTCCCTTCAAGGGTTGAATTCCAAACACATTCTTTCTTAAAATATTATGTCTCAAAGCTGAGACATTACTCCTCATAATCTTACCTCATTTATCGATTTTGGTTAGATATCCAGGGAGATAAATGGCTCGAGATACAAAAAACGCATTTTAGAAAAAGTGACATTTTTGCCCTATAAGGGTCGAATTACGAAAAATTCCTTTCTTAAAATATAATGTTACCATGGCGGAGACCTTATTCTTTAATATGATACCTCATTTATCTATGTCGGTTAGATATTAAGGAAGATAAATCGCTCGTGACACAAAAATGCGTTATAGAAAAGTTTATACTTTCTCCCTTTAAGGGTTGAATTCCAAACACATTCTTTCTTAAAATATGATTTCACAAAGCTGAGACAATACTCCTCATAATCCTACCTCATTTATCGATTTTGGTTAGATATCCAGGGAGATAAATGGCTCGAGATACAAAAAACGCATTTTAGAAAAAGTGACATTTTTGCCCTATAAGGGTCGAATTACGAAAAATTCCTTTCTTAAAATATAATGTTACCATGGCGGAGACCTTATTCTTTAATATGATACCTCATTTATCTATATCGGTCAGATATTAAGGGAGATAAATCGCTCGTGACACAAAAATGCGTTATAGAAAAGTTTATACTTTTTCCCTTTAAGGGTTGAATTCCAAACACATTCTTTCTTAAAATATGATGTCTCAAAGCTGAGACATTACTCCTCATAATCCTACCTCATTTATCGATTTTGGTTAGATATCCAGGGGGATAAATGGCTCGAGATACAAAAAACGCATTTTAGAAAAAGTGACATTTTTGCCCTATTTGGGTCGAATTACGAAAAATTCTTTTCTTAAAATATAATGTTACCATGCCGGAGACCTTATTCTTTAATATGATACCTCATTTATCTATATCGGTTAGATATTAAGGGAGATAAATCGCTCGTGACACAAAAATGCGTTATAGAAAAGTTTATACTTTTTCCCTTCAAGGGTTGAATTCCAAACACATTCTTTCTTAAAATATTATGTCTCAAAGCTGAGACATTACTCCTCATAATCTTACCTCATTTATCGATTTTGGTTAGATATCCAGGGAGATAAATGGCTCGAGATACAAAAAACGCATTTTAGAAAAAGTGACATTTTTGCCCTACAAGGGTCGAATTACGAAAAATTCCTTTCTTAAAATATAATGTTACCATGGCGGAGACCTTATTCTTTAATATGATACCTCATTTATCTATATCGATTAGATATCAAGGGAGATAAATCGCTCGTGACACAAAAATCGTTTATAGAAAAATTTATACTTTTTCCCTTCAAGGGTTGAATTCCAAACACATTCTTTCTTAAAATATTATGTCTCAAAGCTGAGACATTACTCCTCATAATCTTACCTCATTTATCGATTTTGGTTAGATATCCAGGGAGATAAATGGCTCGAGATACAAAAAACGCATTTTAGAAAAAGTGACATTTTTGCCCTATAAGGGTCGAATTACGAAAATTCCTTTCTTAAAATATAATGTTACCATGGCGGAGACCTTATTCTTTAATATGATACCTCATTTATCTATGTCGGTTAGATATTAAGGAAGATAAATCGCTCGTGACACAAAAATGCGTTATAGAAAAGTTTATACTTTCTCCCTTTAAGGGTTGAATTCCAAACACATTCTTTCTTAAAATATGATTTCACAAAGCTGAGACAATACTCCTCATAATCCTACCTCATTTATCGATTTTGGTTAGATATCCAGGGAGATAAATGGCTCGAGATACAAAAAACGCATTTTAGAAAAAGTGACATTTTTGCCCTATAAGGGTCGAATTACGAAAAATTCCTTTCTTAAAATATAATGTTACCATGGCGGAGACCTTATTCTTTAATATGATACCTCATTTATCTATATCGGTCAGATATTAAGGGAGATAAATCGCTCGTGACACAAAAATGCGTTATAGAAAAGTTTATACTTTTTCCCTTTAAGGGTTGAATTCCAAACACATTCTTTCTTAAAATATGATGTCTCAAAGCTGAGACATTACTCCTCATAATCCTACCTCATTTATCGATTTTGGTTAGATATCCAGGGGGATAAATGGCTCGAGATACAAAAAACGCATTTTAGAAAAAAGTGACATTTTTGCCCTATTTGGGTCGAATTACGAAAAATTCTTTTCTTAAAATATAATGTTACCATGCCGGAGACCTTATTCTTTAATATGATACCTCATTTATCTATATCGGTTAGATATTAAGGGAGATAAATCGCTCGTGACACAAAAATGCGTTATAGAAAAGTTTATACTTTTTCCCTTCAAGGGTTGAATTCCAAACACATTCTTTCTTAAAATATTATGTCTCAAAGCTGAGACATTACTCCTCATAATCTTACCTCATTTATCGATTTTGGTTAGATATCCAGGGAGATAAATGGCTCGAGATACAAAAAACGCATTTTAGAAAAAGTGACATTTTTGCCCTACAAGGGTCGAATTACGAAAAATTCCTTTCTTAAAATATAATGTTACCATGGCGGAGACCTTATTCTTTAATATGATACCTCATTTATCTATATCGATTAGATATCAAGGGAGATAAATCGCTCGTGACACAAAAATCGTTTATAGAAAAATTTATACTTTTTCCCTTCAAGGGTTGAATTCCAAACACATTCTTTCTTAAAATATTATGTCTCAAAGCTGAGACATTACTCCTCATAATCTTACCTCATTTATCGATTTTGGTTAGATATCCAGGGAGATAAATGGCTCGAGATACAAAAACGCATTTTAGAAAAAGTGACATTTTTGCCCTATAAGGGTCGAATTACGAAAAATTCCTTTCTTAAAATATAATGTTACCATGGCGGAGACCTTATTCTTTAATATGATACCTCATTTATCTATGTCGGTTAGATATTAAGGAAGATAAATCGCTCGTGACACAAAAATGCGTTATAGAAAAGTTTATACTTTCTCCCTTTAAGGGTTGAATTCCAAACACATTCTTTCTTAAAATATGATTTCACAAAGCTGAGACAATACTCCTCATAATCCTACCTCATTTATCGATTTTGGTTAGATATCCAGGGAGATAAATGGCTCGAGATACAAAAAAACGCATTTAGAAAAAGTGACATTTTTGCCCTATAAGGGTCGAATTACGAAAAATTCCTTTCTTAAAATATAATGTTACCATGGCGGAGACCTTATTCTTTAATATGATACCTCATTTATCTATATCGGTCAGATATTAAGGGAGATAAATCGCTCGTGACACAAAAATGCGTTATAGAAAAGTTTATACTTTTTCCCTTTAAGGGTTGAATTCCAAACACATTCTTTCTTAAAATATGATGTCTCAAAGCTGAGACATTACTCCTCATAATCCTACCTCATTTATCGATTTTGGTTAGATATCCAGGGGGATAAATGGCTCGAGATACAAAAAACGCATTTTAGAAAAAGTGACATTTTTGCCCTATATGGGTCGAATTACGAAAAATTCTTTTCTTAAAATATAATGTTACCATGCCGGAGACCTTATTCTTTAATATGATACCTCATTTATCTATATCGGTTAGATATTAAGGGAGATAAATCGCTCGTGACACAAAAATGCGTTATAGAAAAGTTTATACTTTTTCCCTTCAAGGGTTGAATTCCAAACACATTCTTTCTTAAAATATTATGTCTCAAAGCTGAGACATTACTCCTCATAATCTTACCTCATTTATCGATTTGGTTAGATATCCAGGGAGATAAATGGCTCGAGATACAAAAAACGCATTTTAGAAAAAGTGACATTTTGCCCTACAAGGGTCGAATTACGAAAAAATTCCTTTCTTAAATATAATGTTACCATGGCGGAGACCTTATTCTTTAATATGATACCTCATTTATCTATATCGGTCAGATATCAAGGGAGATAAATCGCTCGTGACACAAAAATGCGTTATAGAAAAGTTTATACTTTTTCCCTTTAAGGGTTGAATTCCAAACACATTCTTTCTTAAAATATGATGTCTCAAAGCTGAGACATTACTCCTCATAATCCTACCTCATTTATCGATTTTGGTTAGATATCCAGGGGGATAAATGGCTCGAGATACAAAAAACGCATTTTAGAAAAAGTGACATTTTTGCCCTATATGGGTCGAATTACGAAAAATTCTTTTCTTAAAATATAATGTTACCATGCCGGAGACCTTATTCTTTAATATGATACCTCATTTATCTATATCGGTTAGATATTAAGGGAGATAAATCGCTCGTGACACAAAAATGCGTTATAGAAAAGTTTATACTTTTTCCCTTCAAGGGTTGAATTCCAAACACATTCTTTCTTAAAATATTATGTCTCAAAGCTGAGACATTACTCCTCATAATCTTACCTCATTTATCGATTTTGGTTAGATATCCAGGGAGATAAATGGCTCGAGATACAAAAAACGCATTTTAGAAAAAGTGACATTTTTGCCCTACAAGGGTCGAATTACGAAAAATTCCTTTCTTAAAATATAATGTTACCATGGCGGAGACCTTATTCTTTAATATGATACCTCATTTATCTATATCGATTAGATATCAAGGGAGATAAATCGCTCGTGACACAAAAATCGTTTATAGAAAAATTTATACTTTTTCCCTTCAAGGGTTGAATTCCAAACACATTCTTTCTTAAAATATTATGTCTCAAAGCTGAGACATTACTCCTCATAATCTTACCTCATTTATCGATTTTGGTTAGATATCCAGGGAGATAAATGGCTCGAGATACAAAAAACGCATTTTAGAAAAAGTGACATTTTTGCCCTATAAGGGTCGAATTACGAAAAATTCCTTTCTTAAAATATAATGTTACCATGGCGGAGACCTTATTCTTTAATATGATACCTCATTTATCTATATCGATTAGATATCAAGGGAGATAAATCGCTCGTGACACAAAAATCGTTTATAGAAAAATTTATACTTTTTCCCTTTAAGGGTTGAATTAGAAACACATTCTTTCTTAAAATATGATGTCTCAAAGCTGAGATATTACTCCTCATAATCCTACCTCATTTATCGATTTTGGTTAGATATCCAGGGAGATAAATGGCTAGAGATACAAAAAACGCATTTTAGAAAAAGTGACATTTTTGCCCTATAAGGGTCGAATTACGAAAAATTCATTTCTTAAAATATAATGTTACCATGGCGGAGACCTTATTCTTTAATATGATACCTCATTTATCTATATCGATTAGATATCAAGGGAGATAAATCGCTCGTGACACAAAAATCGTTTATAGAAAAATTTATACTTTTTCCCTTTAAGGGTTGAATTCCAAACAAATTCTTTCTTAAAATATGATGTCTCAAAGCTGAGATATTACTCCTCATAATCCTACCTCATGTATCGATTTTGGTTAGATATCCAGGAGATAAATGGCTCGAGATACAAAAAACGCATTTTAGAAAAAGTGACATTTTTGCCCTATAAGGGTCGAATTACGAAAAATTCCTTTCTTAAAATATAATGTTACCATGGCGGAGACCTTATTCTTTAATATGATACCTCATTTATCTATATCGGTCAGATATTAAGGGAGATAAATCGCTCGTGACACAAAAACGCATTGCAAAAATATTGATACTTTTGCCCTTTAAGGGTCGAATTCCGAAAACTTTCTGGTTTAATATATGACGTCACTAAAGCGGAGATCTTAATCTTTAAAACGATACTTCATAAAACGGTTTCAGATAGGTATCCAGGGAGATAACTGACTCGTAACACAGAAAACAGCATTTTAGAAAAAATTACATTTTTGCCCTTTAAGGGTCGAATTCTGAAAACTTTCTTGCTTAAAATACGATTTAACCAAAGTGGAGGCCATAAGCTTTAAAATGACACCTCATTCATTGATTTCCGTTAAGTATGAAGGAAGATATAGGCTTGTGACAAAAAAATACCTTATAGAAATAATATATATGATGATTGCATTAACGCACTCGACAGATACGAGTAAGAACCTGTAGAATGTAGTGAATGGCGAATTATATAAGCAGGAAAATGAGTGGGCAAAGCTGTAACAAGCTGAACGATATATCTGCACACTAAACAATCAGATGTCGCTAGACTTCCAGTCCCTTCTCTTCCATTGGCATAAACTCCTAGTTAACAGAATGTCAGACATTCTTACTATAGCGTTCGCCCTATGGAGCAGGCTCTCCAACCAAATGTAATAAATTGATACATAAATTTGTTTGCATTCTTCCTGTAACTTGGAGAAAAGTTAATGTTTATTTCCTGGCTGAGTAGATTAAACACGCATTCGATAGACCAGCTCATGTCCAGAAACTGCATTGCGTTAAAGCTCGTCTTTGAATGGGCCCATGGGTGGAGGGTAGGTGGTTACGATACGCAGCCCCTAAGAAACAGGTCTTTGAGATCAAATGAAATTATTATTATTATGGTTTTGATGCAGAAAAGAGTCTGTTCCAGGTTGTTGCCGCAGTTTAAATACTCACTCAGGGTAAACCCGACAAAGAGCGAAAGGCGAATTCTTTCCTGTTCCATATCCCCCCCACATCGGAGCTATCCATCACTACCATTACAGTGGATTATCATTGTGCGTTAACTGTTAGTCTCTTGCGTCAATACTTATTTAATCTGAGCTTCATAATTATAAACTAATGTATATATATATATGAAAAAGAAAGGTTAAAGTTTAAATTATTTAAAATAATTTAAGAGATATTGCATGGGATACCAGAAATTTTTTAAGTTCGCTTAACCATTTTCCTTACTTGTCACACACAACATCATAGATACAAGTAATAAACAATTTTAGTGGCATATCTAAGTAATAATAAGAAAAAAACTTTTATCAAATCATAAAAAAAGTTAATTTTTTATGCAAAATTAGGTACATGCTGTTATGTTTAGAAAAAAAATTTGTGATCTACATTTCCGGACCTCTGACAAGTTGTTAGTTATAACACTTGCGATGCCCTCCCGCATCATGATTACGACAGTGGAAGACTAACTTGTGGTTAATGTTTACGAACAGAATAGCGCTCATTCCTTAACAAAAATGATGACACCGCAGAATCATAGTGAAAACAATCCTGCATCTTGATTCAATCTTCTTGAAGAAAAATTATTTTGCTTACTCCGAGACAATGAAAGTTTTGGTCTTAATGGTTTAAAATATGAAGAAACCTAATTTCCATCAGTGTGGGTTACTTCTGCTCGCCACCTTGCTGCATCATGCCGTCCGCCCCGCTGCGGAATGTGTCCAGTGGAGGCCAGGGTCAAGGCGATGTCCTTGTTTGGACCAGTCCTCTGACTCAGCGCTCACTCGCCGCTTATGGAGCACGACTCTTGACCACACTGCCTGACTGCAAGGCCGCCGCTTCCATACCTGTGTACGTGGCACTTGGGAGTCCAGATTGCGGCTGTACATAAAATTTAATACATTCGTATCATATCGACAGACTTTATACTCGCCGCGCTTTCTTCCTCTGTTGAAGCTAGACCTAGAGTTTGACAAGGAGTCCGAACCATTTAACTCCTGGTGAATTTCATCTGATCAAAAGCTCTCAAAAATTCTTGGTGGTACCACGAAGTGAATGAGGGACTCTCAAACATGAGAGCAAGCACCATAACCACAGAGCTACCAAACATCGCTAGCAGCAAATCTGCGAGGATTAGGAGCGACACGCCGAGAAAGCCTTCGTTCACACATTGTACTGGATCTGATTGCACGTGGTGAAAGTAACCCTAAGTTTGGAAACTTTACCCCTTATTACTAATTTAAACAATCAGTAAATATGAGTACGTCATAAGTCATCATTAGAGTTCGGATATTTATGACAAAAAATAATAATAATAATCAGAGAAAAATGGGTAAATATAACCTTAAAATGACAAAATATGACCAAACATTTAAATTTACCATAGATAACATGCTCAATTACACATCATTTATTTTATCAAGTAATGTCGCTTTCACGTAGACAGCATAATTTGCTCCCGTGCACTCGCTGCACAATTGGGAAATTCTTTAATTCGTTCATTTCACTGTTCTTCGGTTTCTCTGCTTCTTACGGTGCTCATTTTCATTCGTTGGGCGCTCTACGACTGTTGCGTTTTTTCACTTTTCTTTTTGTTTTCGTCGTTTTGCTTCAGGACTGGCAAGATCTCCTCCTCTTTTAAGTTTGGACATTGTATAAAATATAAACCAAATCAACTTTTTACTAACAAACATGGCGTGGTATTTAATTTCTCATGATTTAATAGTGACAGTAAATAATAGTCATAATGTGTAATCTGGTCGGTTCAGTGTAGTGCTTCATATCGTCAGAAGATTCCAAAATGAATCCTACAAAAACAGAGAAGCTAACCCTTACCATGAGGACAAAATAAGATAGTAAAATGTAAGTTAAAATTTAACTTCAACTTAACTTTATATTGTTTTTTAAATCGAATGTAACCAACTAAATGTACAAATACCAAACAGATGTCGCTGAGGATGCTCTGGAAATAGAGTGAAACGTATACGACACAAAGAATAAAACAATCATTCGTTTGTATTGGCGTGTTATTCCCCTTTATATATATTAAAAAAATGGATTAACTGGCAGTTGAGGAAATTGCCCACAATATCCAGTTGTTAATTTATTTTCCATTTATATTCAGTCACTATATCACTTTGACTATTCAGTCTTCACTGTTCAGCCCTTATATCATGAACAGCATGCCCTTCTGGTAAAAAACGGGAACCTTCTTCACTTTTTTTTATTCACTCACTGCACTACTTTGGAATTTTTACTTCTTCCCTTCGTCATTTATAAGAAAGTGATGTTCGAACCCACGACAGATCTTGCTTTATATACCCCTACAAATGGGTAATCGTACCCCTACAAAAAAAAAAGGCTTCGAATGGTCCACAATGTTCCTGAACATTCCACAACATTCGAGAGTGTTCTGGAATGTTCCACAATGATCTGTGATGTTCCCGAACGTTCCAGAATATTCTGGAATGTTTTGGAATGCACTCGAATGTTCTGGACTGTTCTAGAAATTTCTATAGGGCGAAACTTCCAGCCCTTTTTTCTTCAACAGCACGCCCTACAGGTAAAAACGGGAACCTTCTTCATGGATAAGAGATAGAGGGCTACCACACCATATTGTAAGTGCCTTGATCGTACGGGGACTCGTTTTTTAGTTTTTTGTAATATATATTGATTATATCCTAGCAAACTATTTGATTAACAAAAATATCTACAATTGAAGCAATTCATTGAGCCCACAAAGAAAACATTCAGATAAATTTATTTATAAGGGTGCCATCACTGGACGTGCCTTTGAGCATTTTAACAAATGATTTCACTTTCGAAAGAAGTTTTATTATGTCAGACAAACGAAAATATAGCTCACTTTAGCTGAAATTCTTATCATAGCGAGTCTCCCCGCTCAGTGCCGCTATCGGCTCTTAATCGGCGAAACCAAATGTAAAGTTCGTATTGTGCAAAACATCTTACCGTTTGTCCATCAAATTGTTACCTGCGCACATGTGGAAATTCACTGCCTATATTGTTTAGATATCAATCCCAACATCCATCGTATACTAGCAACACTTTCACAGTTATAATAGCTCAAGGCATATGAAACCAAAGACTTAAATAGTCTCCATGTGGGAATAAGGAAGACGATCAATTCAACAGGTCCACGTTTTTCGGAGATGCAGGCAGCTAAAGATGGTTTATCCTCTTCGTTGTCGTCCACGTCATGACCTCGGCGGCTAATCCTACGGCCAATGGGCAATCCCCAAATTAGAAATTTAAAGCAAAAGAAGAAGCGCTGCATTTAAAAATGCTCTTGCTACGCCTTTGTATCAACAGCTTCACTCTCTTACTCAATCTTCTCTCATACAGCTCATTCGTGATTGGCTCTTGGAATTTACCCGTGTCTTCATGCGCAAGTGGAAAAATAGTTCCTTTTTCAATCCTTGCACACTGATCCACTGAATTTTTCCGTATATTACACCACTAATGAGTCACTGGTCTTACATGGATAGGTGTTAATAATGTTACTAAAATAAATGTCTTTTCCTATTACACCTGTCACGTCTTTTAAAAGTTGCATCAATTAAATGAAGTAGCCTTTATCGAATAAACACGTCAGTTTTGTATATCTGTTTAAAATCTGCCAGTAAGAGATTTTATGCTAGGTATTAACTGAGGTATTCTTAAATGCGTTAACTGGATCATTCACTCTAGTACCAGCACTAATTTAAGCAATACCCAGGCACTAAGTAACTATGCATTGCTCCAATTGATTGAGTTCGTAAGGGAAACCTCTCTTCGTCCAGTTAGCTAAGCAAATCTGCGTAGTCAGAGTATTTGATGAGAAATCCGAGTAGAGTACCCTCCAGTCTGACTGGACGGGGGAAGTATAACGGTCCCAGGTTTATACCTCGGGCCCGACATATCGGCCGTCCTGATTTCTGTTTTCGGGCGGTTTTCCTTTATTATCTTAAGAATGCTAGGGTTATCCTCAATTATCACCTGAGTAATTAATGAATTCATCAAAAAACTAAGCATAAGGAAAATAGTTTACTGAGAACTAAGGCATAAAAGGTCAGCGATTGGCTTCATGACTGAGTAACTTGGTAACTAAGCGTAGCCAATTATATATTTCCTAAATTTTTACTGTCGCTTAAAGATAGGACTTATGAGTGAAATGTATGATATAATTTATCGAGAGTTTGCTTAGGTAAACTTATTTGATTTAATTTAATACTTTTGTTACTTTAATGTCTGGTTGCATTAACCCATGAAAAAAGTACTAATTGGTCTAAATATAAATCAAAGAGAAAAATCATGAAAGGTAACAGAAGTGATAGTTATAGCAGTAGATTAAATGTAGAACAGGATTAGATGTAATGCGAGAGGAAGTGAAGTTCGTTACTTAGGAAGTAAAATTATAACTTACGGTCGAAGCAGAAACGATGCAGAATAGCACTAGCGAAAAGAGGCCTCTTGAAAAAGCGATATTTTTTAATTTCAAATATTGGTCTTTAGTGTAGAGAGAACTATTTAAAGCAGAATATATGGAGCATAGCAGTTAGAATAGTGGAACATGGACTCTGGTAATTCCAGAAAGAAGGAAATTTCAAGTGGGGTATTATGGTAGAATGTTGAAACTAAGGTTGATAGTTTCAGTAGGAAATGTACAACTTTAGGAAAAACGAACGAGGAAAGAAATCTCACAGGAAGAAGAGACGGGATACAGGTTCATATTTTAAGGTATATGGAATTGGTTAATTTGTTAATGGAGATAACGGTTGACGGAAAAACCTGTAGAGAAAGAGAGAGACTAGAACATATAAAGCACATAATTGAGAAGGCAGGTTGTAGTGGGTATCTCTGCATATACATTGAAGAACCAAAGATACTGGTACACCTGACTAATATCGTGTAGAGCCTCCGCGAGCACGCAGAAGTGCCGCAACACGACGTGGCATGGACTCGACTAATCTCTGAAGTAGTGCTGGAGGGAATTGACACCATGCGGGGCTGTCCATAACTTCGTAAGAGTACGAGGGGGTGGAGATCTCTTCTGAACGGCACGTTGCTAGGCATCCCAGACATAATGTTCATGTCTGGGGAGTTTGGTGGCCAGCGGAGGTGTATAAACTAGGAAGATTGTTCCTCGAGCGAATCTGTATTAATTTTGGACGTGTGGGGTGTTGCAATTGTCCTGCTGGAATTGCCCGAGTCCGTCGGAATGCACAAAGAACATGAATGGATGCAGGTGATGAGCCAGGATGTGTACATACGTGTCACCAGTCATAGAGTCATATCTAGACATATCAGGGGTCCCATGTCACTCCAGCTGCACACGCCCCACACCATTACTGAGCCTCCATCAGCTTCAACAGTCCCCTGCTTATATGCAGGGTCCATGAATTCATGAGGTTGTCTCCTTAGCCGTACACGTCCATCCGCTCGATATATTTTGAAACAAGACTCGTCAGACCAGGCAACATGTTTCCAATCATCAACAGTCCAATGCCGACGGGTCCAGGCAAGGCGTAAAGCTGTGTGTTGTGCACTCAGCAAGGGTACACGAGTGGGCCTTCGACTCCAAAATCCTATATCGATGATGTTTCGTTAAATGGTTCGCACGCTGGCACTGTTTGATGGCCGAGCATTAAAATCCGCAGCAAATTTGCGGAAGGGTTGCACTTCTGACACGTTTAACGATTCTCTTCAGTCGTCGTTGGTCCCGTTCTTGCAGGATGTTTTTCCGGCCCCAGCGATGTCGGAGATTTGATGTTTTACCGGATTCCCACGTTGCCGATCACAGCGCCGTACTCTTGAGTGTTTACGTATCTCTGTGTTTGCATACGCATGCCTATACCAGTTTCTTTGGCTCTTCAGTGTATAAATGAGTCGTGTCCGTTTCTTTAAAAGAACACCACAACCAAAACTACCAAACCTATGTGAATGAGAATTTCACCGTTTGAAAGCATATGGTCTAGTTAAAATCCTGCATGTATCTTATGCCTCTACTTCATCGGTGAATGCACTTTGCGATCACGACCTTAGACACAATCGTTAAGAAAACAAAGCGAGAACAGTAATACCCCGCAGTATACGAAGTATTTAAACCTGTATTCTCCCTCAACATTTGAAGTAACGGCTTAAGCAATTCCCTTACCTTCTAAGTTCACATTTTCTCACTCCCAACAATAGACGGAGAACTTACAGATTTTCCCCACCAGTTCTCCCATGTATTTTGCCAATCTGAGTTTATTATCAAACGACATGGAAAAATATTTAAATTTTATTACCTGCCCACAGTTTAATCGCAAAAAATGATTATTTTTGTATCTATGTAACACTAGGCCAACTCTTATTGGCTTCGAGTACTAAATTATAGGCTGAATTATGTAACTAGATATCATTTCAAGAATACTGTATTGTTTTAGTTCTGTTACACTACATTATATAATCTACATTGAATTTGACTTCTGACTGTAACGCAATAACAGAATCATTTATTTCAAAAACAAAATCAATGATCGCAAGACACTAGCGCGGGGTAATTCTTTGTGTCAACTCCCCTGCATTTCCTAAACTAACTTTTTGTATCCTTTATCCTGTAATCAGCCCTATGATGTGATGCAATCCTCCTTATTCTATCCTTAGTGAAGCCATTCCTCACAACATACCCACTACGTCTTCAGTGATCTGTTTCATATATGCGAATTATCGGAATCATTTGAGAACAAAAGAGGATTACACCAGGCTGATGGACTTTCTGTGAGAAAATGGGTTAAGAAATGCATTGCAAAGATAAAATAGGCAGCAGTAACTAAACAAACTGCCTGGTTTAGCAGTTTACCACAGGATGACTTGGACGAAGCGAAAACACAGATATCAGTATTTCAAAATATAGCAAGTAAAATTGGTTTCAAAACAGCATTCGAAAAGAAAAAATACCACGACAGACTGCAGATATATCAGAGAAATAAGAGAGGATTTGATGGAAATTGACCTTACACCAGAAAACACCATGGACAAGATAGAATTTAACAAGCAAATAAACACTCGTATCACACTCTTCAGGAAGAAACTCACGACACGAGTCTTTTAAACACAAGAAAGGGAATGAAGATCATAACGCATGAAGAAGTGTTGTGTGGTCGTAAAAGAATAATAATAATAATACCTTTGCCTTTCCGTATATATCTTTTTTTTAATTCAGTTTATTTATTTTATGTTTGTGTACTATAAATCCGTGATGAAGAGATATTCATAATGTGTAAATTGTACGTAGTTGGACACAGATTCGACTTGTCATGCGTTTCTGTCGTGGCTACCTTAACCTCAGCCGGTAATCCTACTGGGTAAAGGGGACCTAAACTTTAACGTGGAATCCGAACGACAGAAGCGTTCTTGTGTACTTCACATCACACAGCAAGCTGTGCCAGAGGTGAAGGTCAGGTAAAGGCCTTTCGTCGAGGCAAAGATTCTAAGCGTGAATCTTTTGGTCTTTATTCAGAAGCCTTAACCACTGAACCACTAGATCGATCTTGTAGGAGCATAAAAATACAAGATAAATTGTTATTTTATACTAGTAGATAAAAGAAGCAAATATTTCACAGGTTTTTTGTGCGAAATTAGATAAAATTGGATTATATGTACAAATTTTAATGGTTAAGGACTTTGACAGTAAAATGATTTATCAGTTTATTTTAGGTATGTGTTTATCAAGTATATGTATATTTATGCTCTGAGAAGTCTGTCAGACAAATTTAAAAGGAGAAGTTAAACAACTAGTATTATTAGCGATAACGATAAATCGGTTTAACGCTAGTATTTCTGCTTCCTAAACTGAAATTCTATGCTGTCTTGTTATCTTTTTTTCATCTATCAAGGTCATACAGTAACAAATAAAGAAAGGGAGGGTAGTTTTAGATGGCATCTGTCTGGATACCATATGACATTCAACTTGAAATTACAATTTAACACCTAACAATTTCCGGAGCTGCTAATGATGCCTGATGTGCAATTAGCGGTGTTGACATGTTTGAGTCATTCAGACACTTGTTATTTGTTTAAATGGTATCACTGAAATAGCAGTGCATCTAAACATGAGGTTATTTTTTGAAGTTATTATGAAATGAGATGTGAAACCATCAGAAATTTCTGGGTAACGTTCCACCATACAATTCGTTATGAAGTAGCGGTAAGTTTTATAAAATATCAATGAAGTATTGACAGCAGAAATATGTTTTTAAGTGAAACTTTTATTGCATTTTCAGATGAAACGTTCGAGAATAATTCCTTTTCGTATCAAACGCATTTAATACTATCTTTATGACATCTATGGATTCTCGTGAAATGTTTCTTTAAACCCGAATAGGAACATGGCAACCACCAATTTATTTAAAGGAAGTTATCCAGCGCGGTAATAACACAATAGATCAATATGTTGCAATAATAATTACTGTTAAGTGGAGATAAGATTAGGTGCGAATTCAATTACAGCCGACGGAAAAATGGATCATCAATATCCAGGAAGATAAAATGTAGTGGACACGTCACTGATTGTAAGCTTACAGTGACATTACGTTTACAATTAAAAGTAATACATGGAACGGAAACTATGACCACGACCACAAGCAGGCACTCGATTTCTGACACAAGGGTGTGAGAAGATTTTCTTTCGTAGGTAAGAGGGACAGGGAATGGAATAAGTTACCAAGAGACATGATGAATGCGCTCCATTGCAATTAATATTCCTTTAACTTAGTTTCTTTCCTTTGACAAATACTATTAACGCGTGTTGCAACATTCGGCATCCGTTACTGATCTAAATGCTGGTAACTCATCGAACTATTGTACAAATACGCTAGATAATTTTTAAAATAATTGCCGCATTATTGAACTCGTTGGGGGTTGAGATTAAGATCTCGAACTAATATTACTTAATTGTGAAGTAACGCATTAACAAAAGTTGTCTTACTTTTTGTGGATAATTAACACTTATTAACATATATTTCATTGTCAGAAGGAGTAAGTAACAAAATTTTCACGTTTATTTTAAAAAATCCTAAATTAGCAAAATGTAAAAAGAAAATAAGTGAAATAATTGGTTTATATTTGGGGTTGTGTAGAAGGTATGTATAGGCCTATAGTATGATGTTATTTTTCTCTGCATGGGAAGTTGCGCTAGAACGTATGCAGCTGGCTGGTCTCATCACGGGGAAGCGCGTGCAATATCCGGGGCGGGGGCCTCCGCCAGATGAGCGGATGGTGTGGCTGGGAAGGAGGCATGTGCATCTCCAGGGACTCGCCGGAAGCTGTTTACGACCGGAAGGTGGAGCCCAAAGGCCACGCGACCAACCGGAAATTTCCAACACGTGCTCCTGCCACATTATGTGAAGCCGTTTCCCATCCGCTGCGATCAGGAACTAGGTGATGGGCAACTCACGTAGGAGTCTTCAACAGAAAGTTTGCAGCTGTCAGGATCAGTGTATTCTGGCTTCTAAAATAATGCAGTGCAACATCGCGCAGCTGGTACATAGTCAGCGCACAATGTTCCTTGGACTACCGATGGTCCTACGGCAGAACAAAGAAGAATACTGCAACACACACGCAAATTTGTTGACTTATAAATGAAAGCATAGTTAGTTCGTCTAAGGTAAACTGTTACAGATATTCTGTTTGTTTCTGATTGATACTTCGACAGCAATGGTAGCTAAAAGATGACGCAAACTTGAGTAACGATTACATTCTTGCAAAGAACTTCAAGTTATATAAGACCTAAGCCCTTACAGGACTGCAGGTTTCTCACTAAACAAAGAATAATCATGTACAGTAAAACTGTAATTCACTCAACGGATATGGAGCCAAATTAAAGTCTTTAAACTTTTAATTCTTTGTTGACAACGGCTCAAAAAGTTTCTACTAGACGAAATACATTGTGCAGAGAGCTAAATAAATGGTATGATAGTAGTTAGGTAGTGCTAAATCTTTGACAGAAGGGATCATAGCCATCAAAACCACAGTGAGATACCGAGGCGAGCTGAAACCCAACAGGTTATTCCCATTTTAGGCACCACATAGGGGAACGTTTGGATGGTTCCAGTTTTTTTGCTGTCAAAAACATTATAAACATAGAGAAACGATACATCTGAACTCAAGGCTTACGGCGTTATTAACCAAATGGCGACGCTGTCTTCTTTACTTTGGCAACCATCGACCTCAATGAACTTAGCTACCAAAAGAGAATTAAACAAGAGCAAAAGGAAATTCCTCTAATTCATATCCGAAAATAATTATAGTGTCATACTCTGACGATCTCTGCATGCTACAAAGAACAAATAATACAATCCCAAGTGAATTGCTCCAAATACAAGTCAACTTAAAACAATTAACCAAAAATGTAGCTCTCTGTGAGTACTAACAAATTGCAAGTTCCTTGCTCCAGTCCCATCAACAGCGGCAGATTCAGTTGAATTGTTCCCTACTTATTTCCTAATGATCCACTGATCAAACTGTAATTGGTTTTGCTGCCTATAGTGAAACTGGATACAAAAAAGTTAGCATGTTTCCTTTAAATATCAGTAAATAGTCTTGAAATTATTATACGGACTTTTCCACAGCGATTCCGTAAAACAATAAGCAGTGAACAAAATATTATATCTGTAAATGGCGGTTATTTAAAGAAAGGAGAAGAAAAAATTTAACTGAATTATTTAGAAGTAAGTGAAGAAAGTGTGATGGTACAGTCAAATGTATGCATTTCATTTATAATTTTGTTTAATTGAATTGGATGGAGCATATGTTCGGGTTGCAGCTTACCTAAACACCTATTTTTGAATCTTCGAGTGCAATTTTACCGCCTAACTACCTATGCACTTTTCGAATTGTTAATTAGTTCTGTTGATAATCCGTGACCCTCTTGCCTGCAAAAGAAATTTTTTCCACTCCCTAATGCCTGAAATGAGCTGCCAGCTTGTGATCATGAACGATTGTTCCTTTCATGTACTACACCTAAATCTTCTACCATTATTTATACCTTTTCAGTATTACACGTTATGTACATTCCCAGTACTATTCACTCACTATCTTCCAATGAATTCCAATCCAGCTCCAGCTCCTTTATCATTTCATTTAAATCTGCCTGCCCTTCTTTCCAATCCATCCAACTTCTGTAGTTAATACCCAAAATGTGTCTCTCATACTGAACTTCCATATTCTAGCAATGATATGACCAAAGATTTTATAACCCAGTTCCCTCACTTCTCTGATATATTCCTTGATCACCATATACTTTACATTAAGGATTATGGAACATTTTACTACCACATGTTCAATGTGCCCTGCATCTAAGGTCTTCAGCAAGGAAAACTTAATTTTTTCATTTGTTTATCTAATAAGCTCTCAGTTCTTTGGAATTTTTTCTTCATTCCTTGACCTACCTAGCTAGTCTATGTACCTTTTCTGTTGTGGCTGCCTACCAAACTCTATATTAATTTACCTACCACTGACGTCAAACTGTCATTCCTTCTTTATGAATTGGCACCACTATGTCATCTTGCCAGTCCTCTAATAAGAAGGGAGATTCAAGACTCATCCTAAATAATACTACAACGTAAAGTACAGATCTTTAATGATCTATAGTAATATTTTCCGCACTATTCTGTTTATACTTTTTCAGCTTTCTCAATTCCTTCATAATTCCTGCATCATCTATTTCAAATTAATTAGTCTGCTTATTTTTTAATATATGGATAAGTTACCATTCCTAGACGATAGTCCTTTATGATCTCATTACGGCACTTACTTAATATATCTGCCCTTTTCCAATTCCTCAGTAGCTTCTTTGCCACTCTTATTCACAATTTCTGAATACCTTTACCTGAGTTTTCTGTATGTGCTAACAAGCAAATCATGTCGGACACTAGTAGATGCCAGCAGAACTGAAACAATAATTACCTGACAAGCTACCAGTTGACTGGTAAAGTTAAATTACAACAGAGAGAAATAGAGAAAAAAATTACTGAAAATCTGATTAAGCGAAATGGAACAAAAGGGACTAATGAAAAATAGAAAAAAATTGTAGGTAAAAGATCACAGCAATCACTGAATGAAATATAAAGTAATCAACAAATTCACAGATAGCAGCCAGATGAAAAAATGCACGGCAGTAAAATTATTATTTCTGTTCTTCGAAAAGAAAAAACAGTTACCCTCCATCAGAAACTGCCATATCTACACTATTATACTAAATCTCGTACAGGGCTGTGTTTGAAAGTCTGTTTTATCTGGCACCGTGCAAAAATTGGTGAATAGATTTTCATTGGATTTTCATAAATGGGATTTGACTTCAAATCCTAAGTGTCTTATGAACTTATATCACGTGACATGAGAGCAAAAATCATAATTAGTTCTGTTCACCCAACATTTTAACCTATAAACTGACTTCTACGTAGTAAACTTCACTAGTTGGATCATCATTACTTAAAACCATAGATATAAATAATAACACTACTTTTCCTAGCAACTGAGCAGGAAATCAAAATCTCTTCCGACATCTGGATAACTTAACAATTCTTAACAGATTATGTAAAACGCATACAATCACGTTAGCCTACTTTTACTGGTGACGGAGAAGAAATTTAATACGTGACCAAAACAGTATCGAAGAAACCTGATGCTAACACCATCTATCTATTATTTCTGAAAGTATCGGTTTTTGGCCTTTAAATCTGATTGATTACGAATTTAGTTTCTCGCAGAAGATTTAATACTATGCGACTAACATGGAAATACTGGAGTATTAAAGATAATAGTCGCTTGCTAACCAGTTACTTAAAATTACCAAATTATACCAGCGGGAAGCCGAACCTGGACATGAGTCAATTGATAAAATAAAAATTCAAAGTTGGGCGATTTCACTTATTTTCTTCAAAATATACAATCCTCTTGAGTGGGAAAAAAAACCATTTACGTGACAGAAAATATGGGTTACATTTTTGGAATCAGCAAGGAAAATAAAACAAGAATTAGTCATCGAAATGGAAACAATTTTAGAAAAGTATTATTTTT
Organism: Vandiemenella viatica; assembly: GCA_031002005.1. Taxonomy (NCBI): domain Eukaryota; kingdom Metazoa; phylum Arthropoda; class Insecta; order Orthoptera; family Morabidae; genus Vandiemenella; species Vandiemenella viatica. The sequence goes on from JARYHS010008074.1 coordinate 254,541,862, forward strand.
CCAGGCCTGTGGTATCAATCAATACATGGCAAAAATAACAGTAGAATAAAAACCATTTCTTTAGCTCTCAAATCAGAAGCCATGTGAGATACATGTATTTTAATTTAACTTAATTTGATTCAATTAATTGAAATGGAGCATATGCTGTAGAGGCAATTTACCTTCACATCTATTTTCGATTTTTTTTGATTTTTTTTATTATTTGTCTTAAGTTCTTTAAATGTGATTTTACCACTCTTCTACTTTTGCCCTTTATGAATTTTGATTCCTTTTTTAAATTGTTCAGCTCTTCTCTTGGTAATTTATTTCAATCCATGACTCCCTTAACTTACAAAAGAAATTTTTCCCACTCCCTTATGGCCGAAATCATGTGGCAATCTTCCCATCTGTTGTTTAAATAAAGCAAATAATAATTATTGGACACAATGTTTTTTTATAAAAAAAAAAACCCTGAAAAAACATAGTCCACAGCTTAACAAAATCTAAGCAACGATACTCCACACGATGGACCTGGAAAAAAAGGTTTGACCCATTTTTTGTGGATGAGTTTGTTTAGAAAATATATAACTCTATAAAATTTAGAACTCCTGTTCGGTTTTCGTCACCCTATTCCATTTACGAGATGAGGCCTGTAAAAGACAGAGAGCGTAGCGACAACTGCAGAGTTCCTATTCCACACGGTTATTGAACTTTGATTAAAGAAAATTAAGGAGCGTCCATATCCAAGATAGTTATGTGCTAAAAATGGATAAAAGAATATGTACCAGTAGCTATTATTCTACAGAACCGTTTTACAAGGATTTTTGATGCTTACGCAGCCGTCTTTGTTAATAATATTAGAATTTCTGGGAATGCCGCGTTTGTATCTCTGACGAAGGCTGCAGCCGAAAACTTATGCACATAAATAAATAACGCGGAATTCCCAGAAAATTCAAATGTTATTGTTTTTATAAGGAATTATCGCTTCAATTTTTCACTTCTGGATGCATTTTGATCAAACTACAATCAGAATATCTTTAAGCACATCAATACAATTTGTTTACCATTTCTCTGAAATTTATACGTAATATGATTTAAATAGAATTTCTTTGGAACATAGAAGTTCATTTACCGCACTAATAAATCTTGTTTAGGCTTCTTTTTTTTTTTACTCAACATGTCGTTTTAAATGTTTGTCATTTTTATCTACGTTTCGAGTAAGAATTGTAAGTAACACCATGTAATTCTTATCATAGGTATTAGTTAAATTAGGATATTATTACAATTAAACAATAATCAAACAATGTATTCTTCGCTAACCCGCGAAAACTGCATTACGTTCACACGCTGTGAAAAGCATACTTCAGAATCAAAAACTTTCCTAAGTGATAAGTTACGAAACCAATTCAAGAAATTAATTTTCTAACCAGTTTAAAATTTGGAACTACAGAACAAAGGAAAGTAAATTTCTTAATTTATATAGGATAGGGTTTTTGCCGGAAGTATTCGTAGACAGTGATAAACCCAATTGTTGTCACGGTAGCTCATAAATGGCGCTAATGCTCTTCGTGGCTAATACATCAAGTTGCGTGAATTTTGTTGTAAATAAATAATTTCCATTGATTGTAATGCCACAACCATCAACACAATCAAAACTTGATCTTACACCTTGAAATTCCATGAAATCACGGTTCCATTTATGCTGAACAATGATTTCCCAGAACCGAGGTAGATTTTATAATAAAATATTAAATGTCGGTCTTTGATAAGGAGTGGGAGAGATAGGACTATTACTGGGAGTAGTTTATATCGCGATACACGTCGTTACTAGCAACGGCGCTAATGAAAGCAGTTTATTTATTACCTATAAAAACTAAATTCCTCGTACCTCATGCTGTAACAAGAACATTCTGGTCCAGGCTACATTTCAACCTATAATCCAGTATCTTCGATAATATTGCCACTATAAAAATAAAGGGGATTCTATCATTACCGTGGCGCCACAATATGATGATTGATTCTTATAGAACTCGACAAAACAAATCGAAAATAAAGAATAAATTTTTTTGATATCTCGCTTGGTTCTCGAGATATCGTATCTCAAAATTGACGTAGTTAGGTTGAAATACGGCCTGGACCAGAAGAAAAATTTCGCTGTAGCCAAATTTGATGATGAATTCTTACGTAACTCGATGAGACAAATGGAAAATAAAGAATAAAGTTTTTTGATATCTCGCATAGTTCTCGAGATATTGTATCTCAAAATTGATGAGGTTAGGGTGAGATCCGGCCTGGACCAAAAAAAATTTTTTCACCATATCTACATGGTGGAATTGCAATACAGTTGTTTTATTTTCTTCTTAGTGATTGTTGTTAGGTTGAAATACGGCCTGGACCAGAAGAAATAACATCAAAAGCAGAAGGAACTATACCTACGGCTGATTTTTAACATACTATATCTCGAAAACCAAGCGAGATATCAAAAAAATTTATTCTTTACTTTCGATTTATTTCGTCGAGTTCTGCATGAATTCATCATCAGATTTTGGCGCCACGGTAATGATAGAACTGCCAAAATAAATGATACGGTCTCATCTTAACACATTAAATGCGTCGAGCAATAGCAACATTTTATGTATCAGGATTCCCAATTTGCGCGGTACAAATTATCACAATTAATTTCGTCATACCCCTTCAGTATGAACTGGCCTAAAGCACGCACAGTAACACAGTCACTGTATCGCGACGTAAACTTGTCCCGCGTTGAGTCTATTAAATGTATACGGCGTAATAGTTTAACTATATTTTTGCTATTTTGTAAGCACATTGTTGTGAACTCAACAATACAAATATTTCATGCAAAACAGTTGATGGTAAAATAAGGTGATGGTAAAATAAGTACGGGGTAAGAAGGAATTGTGCTATTCGCTTCAAATATCGAGAAAAAGTGTACATAAAAGCAAAAAGAAGTGACTTAGACGTGATGACACATCGAAGTTTCGATACGATACAGAGTTAACACAACAAACGATTGTATTATTCACGCCAAAGATACGTTTCTTTTTGCTTTCATGTACAATTTTTCTGGGAACTGCACCACTTTCTGAACCAAATTGGTACTAACCTGTTGAAATTTGGTTTGATTGCTTCTTCAACATGTCCTTTTCACGTATTGCGCTTTTGCGGAAAAGTCACTAGAAGTTTAATTAAAAATGCCGAAATATGAGAGGTTGCGCAAATGCAAAATGCTACCAGCACTGCAAAAATAACCAAAATTATCGGTACAGGGATCATATCAAACTAAACAATTTTCGTTTCGTCAAGGAGTTCGTGGTTAGGTTGAAATATGGCCTGGTTCCAGAGAATAAATGTACGAAATTTTCGTTCTGTGGAATCAATCACGGAAATGGCGTATTTGTTTACAATGGAAGTAATCGATTGTGTCTTATTGCTCGTTTCTATATTAGATGGCGGGTATCAATGAATTACAACATGGATAAATATTATCTATTTGTCAATTTTGTGCGACTTTTTATAACGGAGAAAAGCCGAAACGGCATGAAAACACTACAACAAAGGATGAAATCAACATTTTAAGAGCCCAATTTCACGTGGGCTCCGAATGTGGTGCAGTCCCCCTTTTTTCGAAAGGTATTTCCTGAGGAACCTGTGTGAAAAAATACAAGCGAATAGCACAATTTCTTCGCATGGGAGGGGATATTCTCCAATATCCCAACATTCTTGTTTTACCACTGCCGATTGTAATATTGTGGTAAATGAAATAGAAGCTTTTAAATCCAAGACTAAGATGATATTACAGTTGTCCATGGCTGCCAACACAGTCTAAAATATGACTGTAATCACTACATAAATAATACCAATCCACATAGATTTATCATTTCAATTTCAGTTGAGTAACTTATGTTTTTGCGTCTGTTGTAAAAGAATTATTTCAAGCATAAATTTTAGCGGGAGTTATGGCGTGGTTGTAACGTATCTTGGACCAGAATCACAATTGGCATTCCGTGGTAAGCGTGTAAGGCACTGAATTTTGGAATTTTTGTTTGAGTGTGTGTGGGGGGGGGGGGGGGGGGTTAAGGGTTGCTTTCATGAAACCCTGTTATTGACGGAGACTGCACTACTTTCACCATTGTCAAAAAATGACATAATATCTTTAAATCTAAAATAATTGCTTCAATATAACATATTCTTCTCGTTCGCCCTCAACATCTTACGAGAAGATCCCCAGAAATTAATTTAAAAATATCGTAATATGAGAATGTCGGACCGCTAACAATAACATACCGCCAGCGCTACAAAATTAATACAAATCTCTTGGAATGTGGGTTAATGCCTTTGTTGAAATGTTTTCTTGTCGTTTCAGCTTTTATCTGTCGTTAAATGTCACAAGAAATTCACGAGAACAAAAAAATCTTCAGCGGCGTAATTTTCACCTATCCAAAGACTGGAAGTCACAAAAATAATGTTCAGTAGGGGTTTTACGAGATTTTTCTTCTAGCCCAGGTCGCATTTCTGCCTAACCATAACCTCGCGAAATAAAACAAAACAGTTTAGGTGTGACGTGAACGAGAATAATACATTATATCGAAGCAGATAATTCAGAATTCGAGAAGTTAGTTTCCCCCTCGAACAGATATATTAATTGCAAGGGATTTATTCAATATGTTCTGTACAAGACTTTTTTTTACATGTCACGGTCAGTATGTGTATTCTACGATAACCGTTGCACCGCAGTTCGATGATGGATTCTGATGGTACACGATGAGACAAAATCAAAGTGAGGAATAAAACTTTTTGATATCTCTCTTAGTTCTCGAGACATACTGTGTCAAATTGAAGTTGTTGAAATAAAGTCTGGAGCAGGAAAAGCCAAATTTGATGATGGATTCTTATTTAAATCAGCGAGACAAATCAAAAGTGAATTTTTCTATAGTCTCAAAATTGAGGTGGTTAGGTTGAGATAAAGCATGGACAACAATAATAATAATAATTTTCGCTAATGCCACACGCTGGATATGAGGAGTGGGCGTTTTGTTTTCTTACTATTGGTTGTCTTTAGGATGAAATGCGGACTGGACCAGAAGAAAAACGTCGCCAAAGGCACAAAGAACTATACCTATATCTAATATTTGACGGTCGGTATCTCGAAAACTAAGCAAGATATTAAACAAAAAATTATTCTTTACTTTCGATTTTTCTCGCCGAGTTACATAAAAAACCATCACTGAATTATGGCGCCGCGGTTGTAATAGCGCTGCCGAAGATAGGCAACAAGTAAATAATTTATTTAATTTCAAACGAGTGTAAAATTGGGATAAAAAAACTTAAAACTCACCGCAATACAATTTAATCATTTGTGCTGGTATTATTACATTTCAAACTGTCGAAATTCACTCCATTAAGCACGCTATTTCGCTCCATGCTTGTGATGGTTTCTGATGGAAATACCGACAGCGATCTGATCCAAGCAATAGGAAATTCTATGCTGATTATAAATGTATCTTTAAAAAAATTTATTGCTGAAGAGTTTAGCGGCCTAGTTTTTACAAGCTAAAAAAAAGAGCTTTGGCACAAAACGTCTGATCATGGCGTATCCGTAAAACGGTTTCCCACTCCTTTTTTCCCTACTTATGGCTTTACGCCTCGTCGACGTCGAGGTCACTAGGGGTGGGATCGGGCTGGGGACAAGGAACGGTAAGTAATTCGACCATGGCCTTTTGAAGGAAGCATCCCGGCATTCGCCTGGAGTGATTTGGGGAAACCATGGAAAACTCAAATCTGGATGCCCGGACGGGGATGCGAACCGGCGTCTTCCCGAATGCGAGGCCAAACCGTGAACCGCTCACCCACCATGCTCGGTGTTTTCCACTCCATTTTTTTTTTCTCGACCCATGATCACTGCACATTAGAAACAAAAACCGGGAGGTTGTGACACTTAGACTTTTGTAGAATTTTTTTTTAGCGCAGATATTGCTTTTTATGGTTACTGGTTTTATAGACAAATCCTGAGTTAAATTATACATAATTATTACAAACTAGCTTTGCCCGGATGTGCTGCAATGCCTATTTTTCTTTCTTAGTGGGTACACATACGTAAAGCAAACACATTTACATGTACAAAGTAAACGAAAGTATGTATATCAATTTCTGTGCATAAATTAAATTGGAAAAAGTTTATTCTATTACTTTAAAGTTCTGATGTTTTATTCCTTTTGATCGGATTGTAATAAACATTCTCCATCACCATCCACTTTGGCAGATTTCCCTATTGTTTTGGAGATACATGCAAAACACGGATGAGTTGCACTTGAAAATTTGTCTTAAGAGTGGTGGAGCGGGAGAGCGGGTGCAGTTATCTAAACTAAATGTAAACATCATTTTTACTTATTTTAAAGGAAAGTTCATTCGAAATTTGTGTGTCGTCACAAAAACTTAAAATAAGTTTTAAAATTCGTGTTCGAATTTCTTGGTCAGCAATTGTCCGATCGGAATCGGTCCAACGCTGTTTGACAGGAAATTTTATGTACTCTAAGAAAATCGCTTTCTACTTTGGGCAATTTCTCCATCGATTTCGAAATATTTGCAAAAAACTTATTGGTTTTAAGTATAACTTTTGCTTAAGCAGGGTGATGGGAGAACGTGGGTGGTTTTTTTTTTGTAACTCAAATGTAGACTTTATTTTTCTCTTTGTTTTAATGTGTACATGTGCAAAGTTCCATCCAAATCGAATAAAAACTGTCAGTTTGTGTAAAGAACATTTTAAATTAAGAGGGGAAGAGGTAAAGAGCGAGAGGGGTTAGATTTTTGTAATCCAAGTGTAGACAATACTTTTCTGTTTGCTTTAAAGTATACGTGTATAAAGTTGCTCCAAAATCGGATAGAAACTCTAGCTTTGTATAAAGAACATTGTCAAAAAAAAAAAAAAAAAAAAAAAATTAATGGGATGAAAAGAGTGAGAGGGGTTGGGTTTCTGTAAATCAAATTTAGACAATATTTTTATGTTTGTTTTAATGTATACGTGTGCAAAGGACCATTTAATTATGATGTAATATGTGGGTATGTACATACAAAGAACGTTTACAGAAATTAAGGGGGTGGGGTAAGGTTTTTGAAAACCAATTGTATACGGTATTATTGTCTTGGTTTTAAAGAATGTGTGTGCAAAGTTCTGTCGATATTGGATAAAAACTGTGGAAATGTATAAAGAACATTGACAATAAATATGGGTGGGGGGGGGGGAGGGGTGGAAAGTGGGAGAGGGGTTGGGTTTGTGAAAACCAAATGTTAACAGTATTTTTCTGTTGGTCTTAATGTATACGTGTGAAAAGTTTCATTGAAATCGGATAAGAAATGTGGGTTCGTACAAAATTAAGGGTTATAACTTATAAGGAATCCTTCGCACGCGTGCACACAATAACTCATCAAAGTTTCATCGTAATCGGATGAATAGTATAGGAACCCACTGAAAATGAACATACAAACAAACAAACATTCATTTGATGTAAGATGAAACAACTCAGCGATTTGGACATAATTCTTGGCCTCAGTATTTTATTCAGTACGAGAAATATGAAATGTAATATAAGCGCTGTTCTTTGAGAGAGTTAGGTAGAGGAATGTCTTATCTGAGAGGTTGCTTGTTCTGCCTCTTCACACAGTTCTGATTAATACCTTTTTCAAGTTTATGATAAAAGTAAGTATCTAGTTTTTTGTATTATTGAAATGTGTATACAGATAATTACCAGCAATTAGTGTCAACAATTATGCACATAATAAATTTTTTAATTCCTTTTGTTGAGAAAAAACCGACACTTTCTAACTTCATTATGTTGTTCGCAAACAAAGTTATATTTTAAAAACAGATATATTTGCTACGGTATGTTTGAAATACAGATATCGTTACAGTTGAAGGGCAGATGTTCATTCCCGCATCAGGGGACTGGAGGGTCGAAACGAGACGCCGTCGGTTTTTCTACAACAAAACGCATAAAACACTTATTATATTCATAATTCTTGAAACTGATTGCTGGGGATTATCTGTACATGTATTTGAATAAATAAATAAAAAGAAGTTGCCTGTTGCGAGATTCGATTCGGCGACTACGGGCTTGTGAGGCAGAGAGCTTGCTCGCTGTATCGCGCACCCCTCGCAGTCTACTTAACGTAGAAAGTATTTGAACGCAACGGAATACTTCAATGCCGATTTTCTCGACAACGGCGAAGAAGTGCATGTTACTGCTTTACCACGTTACACTTCTGGTCATGAACTTTTATTACACACAGTATAATTGAAAATGAATTTTACAATTAGCGGTCTCCCCTTGTTAGTTCAAATCTATCTGTAAATTGCAACATCGGTTTCAGGATGCCCAGTGTGTAACTAGTCCAATTTTTCGATCGAGACACACATTCCCAATTAACAATCGATACAGCTGTTTCCTGGATATATCTGGTAGTCATAATAGTCCCACCTTCACTGCTATAGTATCCAGTTAGTTTAGATACAGCCGTATGTACTCTTCCTCATTTCTCTCACATCGGTTACGTTGCCCCTACGATAGAAACGAATCTCGTTGTTGACAATATTAACTCCCTGTGGTGTTGTTATGTGCTCTGCAGATGGTGAAGCCATTCAGCCAGCATTCAATGTTTTTTATGTGAATGCTCAATTTGTAGGACAACACAGGGCACACACAACACAAACTTAACCTAAACACCTTTGCTCTCGGCCGGACTCGAACGGGCGACCATCGGTACGTGGAGCTAGACTAGCACTCCAGCCCGTACGCTACCGAGGCCGGCGACTGTCGTACTTGCAGAACATCTGGGCGCAGCACACGCGGCAACAAATGGAACTGCGTGTGTCTTGATTTCCGGTTCGTTCAGCTTCCGCTAATACAAGGCGTACTTTACTATCCCTCGCATTCGTGATCCACTTTGCCAATTTAAAAACGTTCCTTCAACTTCAAATTGTGATAATGATCCACTGTAACGAGATATCACGGTAATTTTAAATTAAAATTTGTTTAGACTTTCGCAACATCCAAACTAAATTTTCTGATTAAATACCACTATTTGTACTAGAAAATTGGTTTAATTAGCAAACGAATACCCCTTTTCTATACCAGAAACTCTCTCGAAGTTGATAGTGAATCTACATTTCAGTACCTGAGACACCATTTTATTGAGTAGTCACTAGTCTAGCATCTGCATAGGCGAGTAGTACGGATCGTCCATGACAGTTGCCTGGCTGTACAGCCACCATGCTCGCATCTTCCCGGCTCGCTTAAAGACGTTTCCTGTACCTTCTTTGACTATCAGTGGTATTCTTGGATTAGTTATGAGATATTATCTGTTGAATATTCGGATATATTACAATCAACCGTTGTACATGTGAACAATAGAGAAACCGGCAGAAGACCTCCACCCGTTAGTTTCTTTATTGTTCACTGCACTTTCTCGTCCTTTCAAACCACTTCATAATCGACTTTCTCCATATTACTTGACCTACTGTATCGAACGAAATATGTTTCCTTCAAGTTGACTTTGGAAGACAGGCAGCTGCAATAAGGTTTTACGCTAATTTTCAATAATGTGTTTAAACGTTTACAAAATTCAGAACAAAATGTTTTTATTAAATATAATTATTCTGGCGAGAAGATGAATTAATGTAGGAAAGAAATGTATAGTAAGAAAATTTGTTTGGTCACAGTGCCCTCTCGATACATACTCAGAGCCAACAATTGCAACCCTGTTATCCATGTAAGACCCACTATATACAGTCATACCACACTACATTCACATTATGGGTGGCATCTAGTCTCCTGATGGGGGTTAGTACCTCACACGTAGATACCTAAATAAGGAACCCCAAGGTCTCAAACTGTGTACCACGTTATGTTACGTCAAATTACCCAACCTGCGACCATTTCGGCAGTCCGAATTAAGGAACGTCATCATGTAAGCGCAAATGCATGGAACTGTCAGAGTGATTTCCTGATGTCTTATTACAGGTATAGTTCTGCGGCAATGGGGCCGAAGCGGCAGCGGTCGGGTAGCCATGTGAAGGACGGCGGACAAGCTAGCCAGAAGCCTAGCGGCAGCAGGGCGAACTGCGGGGAATCCAACAGGAGGAGTGCCAGCCGCGAAATGAACTGCCAGCAGCGGAAGAAGACCTGCACCGCGCGCTGTTACCGCCAGGGCAGAGTCACAAGCAGCCCCTTCTTGAACTTCTTGCGGTATCTGCGCACCAAAATGCGTGGATGCAGCGTGACTGCGATCGCGAGACGCGGTGGCAAGCTATGGCGCAACATGACGATGGCTCAGAAGCAACCTTACATCCGCTTGGCGCGGCAAGCAAAGAAATCTCGGAAAGCCGGCTGCATGAGCAGAAGTCACCGCACACGTCGTCGGAGCTCTAGGTGCCGACCACGTCGCTGTACTAGGCGCCGCCCCCGCTGTGTGAGTAGGCGCCGCCCCCGCTGCGTGAACAGGCGCCGCCCCCGCTGCATGAGTCCAAAGCGCCGCCGTCCTGGTGCTAGTAGAAGGCGACGCCCCACCTCTACTCGCAAAAGGCGCCGCCCCACCTCCACTACTAGAAGGCAACCCCAAAGCGCTACTGGGAGAAGGCGTCGCATCAACTCTACTAGTAGAAGACGCCGCGCCAGCTCAACTAGTAGAAATGACAGTGACGTCTCTACTACTAGGAGGCGCCGCCCCTGCTCTACTAGTAGAAAACGCCGCCCCATCTCTACTAAAAGAAGGCGCCGCTAACAATGCAATAAATATCCATCTAAATTGTTGAACAAACACTGATTTCTTCAGTACCACCGACTCTATATATTGGGTTTACAACGATTGTTTCTGTCAGGACACATTGAACAGATACTAAGAAAAGATTTCAAAATCCTTTACTTGATGGAGAGAGTGATGAGGGGAAGTACCAGAGAAGTAAGGGAATCGGGTTACTGAACTTTGGTCAGACCATTGCTTGAATATGGTAGTGCAGTATGTGTGCAGTTTTGTGTATCAGAGAAGGGCTGCTAGATTCGTATCTGAAAAACACCACAGAACACAATCAGCAAGTGATATGATATAGGGTCTGAAATAGGATTCACTGGAAGACAGGATGAGGATGAAGAGAATCATGGGAGTTTACAGGGCGTATATCGGTGATGAGCCGTGGAATGATATTGGTGCAAGAATTAGGAGAGTTGCATGGAAGGGAAAAGATGACCATGACCACACGCTGGCACTGGGTTTCAGACAGGGTTTAAGAAGATTTTCTTTGTTTGTAAAAGGGTCAGGGACTGCAATAAATTGCTAAGAGAAATGATAAATAATTCACATAGAATTCTGCAAGAATTTAAATTTGAAATTAGTAGAAGGCAAAAGTAGGTGGGAAAAGGAAAAGGGAAAGATGGAAGAGTAGGGAAATTGCCAACGGAGCAAGCGCTCCATCACAATTAAATTAAGTAACTGCCATATGACTAGGACTACACTTTTGCATTTGCCATAGGGTGTAGGTAACAGTAAGTAGCATTCTCGGCATGTAATATCCGCCTAATAGAAGTTAGGAAATTATGAAAGTTAGGAAAAGAGCGTTCAACCTGCATGACACTGGGCCTGTGGGTGTTCAGAGGTCTTATTCACGGAAAGTGAGTAAGGAACCTGCAAATAATCAAATAGCTGTCGCATTCATCATTGTTATATCGCTCCACAACTACGGGAGAGAGGGAAATATCAACAGGTAAATCGCAGATACGAAACTTGTTGCGCGGTTGCAGAAGTGTACTCTCGTGAGTGCAGTCGCATAACAATCCTAACATATTAACAATGTATGGTATTATATGAAAGTCAGTTGCTATCTGCGCCATCCTATTCTGCCTGCTGCACTTCTCACGGTGAGCGGTGGGAAGTCAAAGCAGCTTCAGCATGATAAAGGTATACTACATCCATGGTAAATTTAATGTCAGAAATGCATCTCTCTGCGTCCTTCAGTTCCAGCAATACCAGCGAGGGCTTGACGTCACCGCCATTTTCGACATAAACTGGAACTTGAAAGGTTGGCAGGTAGCCTGCACACGCCATTTGTAATGAAGTCTGTTTAGAGGAAACAGCAGTCAAAAAGATAAGATTTATATGGATTTTCATAGTTTATGACGATGGAATTATATTTGAGTAGTCTGGCGCAAACCGTGCCAAAACAAGCCTCAAATGTGTCGCCGATTTTTAAGACCCGGAAGAAATGAAATATTTTTCGGTATTTCCCAATTTCTTAATTACCTTTTTCCACTATTTCTTCCTTTATGATTTTTCTTTCTAACTTCTTCACTAAACAAACAATCAGTTAAAAAAGTAAAAAGATTAATTGGTTTTGTAAAAATGAAGTAACTGAAGATGACAGTATTTAAACATTAGTGTTGATAAATTTTCAAAATCCATTGTTGTTGGATAAAAAAAATTTCTATCGACTCGGGTATTTCTTCAATCATTAAGCTTTCATAGTTTTAGTCATATCCTTTGTCGTTCTATAAACGGCATTTTTTTCGGAAAGCCTACTGAGTGGAGAAACCTCGATGAAATATATTTTTATCCAGCAAAAATGAGATTTTTAAAATTCTTCAGGGTTAGAAAATTTACATTTTGACCTTCAGATACTCAATTTTTATAAGGTGATTAGTGTTTTTTAATTTCTAACATATATTATGTTTACAAGAAAACTACTTTCCTGTTGGATAACTGACGAAATTTTGTAAGTATCTGGATTTCCATTTGATCAAGTAATTTTAAGGAATGTTCGAAAGACATTCATTGTATCACTGCACGATCAGTTGGTGTGTTCGCGTTGATGGCTTTTAGTAGTTGGGCTCACATTCAGATTCTGATCATGGAGTGCAAGTAGGTGAACGTAAAGCCTTATGACCAAGGAATGAGTCGTTTTGATAACACAAATGCAATTAAAAAAATATATATGCGCACTGGAGTCGCTGACAATCAGGATGCTGAATACATCCACAGTACTCTCATTTAGTTACCAAGAAAATCCATCAAATTACTAAAAAATAAATTTTTCTCCAAATCTTATCTGGTTGGAAATTTTGCTTCCGTACCTCAACTGATATACAGATTTTTTAGTCTTAAAATAAACTATCAGAAAACGATTGCATTGTCGTATCGTATTTGTACGTCTGACAGCTAGACGTTTTTCAAGATGCAAGGTATCAAGCGTGACCAGTCAGAACTTCGTAAACGATAAAGCAAAGTAGTTTTCTTTGTGCTGTGAGAAATATAAATGTTCTAGTCAATTTGCAGTTATAACAAAATCGCCAACTTCTTCAAACATTCCAAAGTAAGCACACACACATACAGGGCAAAGAAATTAGCAACTTATACAATCCACACTTCATACATACCATTCATTTTCCAGAAATGCTGAATCTCGATCAAACTAACAAATACTTTGTGTGTAATAAATAATGACAGCCGAGACAGCTGAATTTAGTGCGCTATTTCCATTTCCGAACGAATTTCGTTTCATTCTCAATTTTGGATATATTTACACTATTTTCGGAATTAATTGTTTAAGTTTGAATTTTGTATTGCAGTTCATTTTATTGCTTGTAGAATTGTAAAACAAAAAAACTATATACAATGCCAAAAGAAAACTGAAAAAATCTGATGCTGAGAACAATTTATATGTATAAATAGATAAAAAAACTGGAAAACAAACCACTGAATATGCTTCAAGCGGAATGCGTTCGGGGGGAGAGTGGGGGGGGGAGGGAAGTAATCCTATCTAAAATCTACTTTTGCTGTTATTATTTATGACATACAATTTATTTACTGCAGTTACGGAAAACGACTGAGAATATTCATTTATTAATGAACACATTAAAAAACGTTATTAACAGGTTGGTGTACTCTCGTTCCAGATCAGGAAGATGCATCTCTTGGACGATTTGATTTCACTCGCACCCTCTAATGTTACATTTAAATATCTCTTGTTCGCACTTTGAGATTTCACTATGAAAATAATACCATATCAAGTACTAAAAACTAAATGTTTCACTTTCCATGTATACAGTACCAAATGGATTTCCCACAAAAATTCAAAATTGAATTGATCAATCTTTACAAAGTTCTCCATATATCTACAATTGAATCTGAAATGTTCTGATACAGGCACAACATTTAAATTTTATATTTTTAAAATTGTAGGAATTAAAAAGGACTTTCTCGAAAGGGATTTAATTCTCATTCATGATTTCTAAAATTAACACAAAAAATTATTCATCTTTTGATATACGAAAGGTAATCTAATTGCTCAATTAGCTTTGAAATTACTGCCGTCTTATAAGAGTGACTTCCTAGAAGTTTACTAGAATATGGTTTTAATATCGTTCTATTCTAGCGAACACAACAGCTACTTCAATTCCGGAGCTACGTTTGAAACAGCCAACTCGCGACAAATTATACCACTTGCCTGTTCATTGTGTCTGCAGTTTCAGCAATCCTAACCGTCTCATAATATTTTCATGTAGGGGAAAGTTTCAGCAATATCTCCTGTTACACTCAAGATTTTAGAATCCACAATTCTCTTTCCTATTAAACTGAATCAGTTTTTTATTAAAAAAAGAAAAAGTCTGGAAGCGCGAAGCTATGTAACACACCTACATTTCTATATGCCACTGATCTGATTTTTGCTATATGAGACATTTACTAATAATAGCTTCGACATTTGTTTTTGAAATTTCAGGAAATTTAAAATGAACTTTATTTATGTATTTCAGAAGTTATGTCATGATCTCTCTTTTATCTACCTATATCATCCATATCTTTGTCTAGAAATACTGAGACATATAGAAGCGCAACGATTGTAAGACTTAACCTGTCATAAACACTTAGCATGTTATTAAGGGTTACACCAAATACTATAACATCTAACACTGTCACCTTTTAATTGTTTCTATTTCTGAAGATTTTTTCCTTCTGAATTATTTAGCACCCGTATATGAATTGGTAATTTTAGGTTTTGTCTAGGTAGTGCTGTGAGCGTTCAAGGAGGAAGAAAAAGTTTGTTGCTCCTAAAGCTTGTCATGCTGAGCTCAGGTATTTGGAGTGGACACTGGCTTCGTGGGAATGAGGTCGGCCACAACACCAATCTTGTTGATAAACAACAGTTACGATCAAAGAAAAATAGGTCGCTAACACACGTCACTACTCTTTATGTCGTTCTTTGCTCAAACTTTTTCAATCTGTCTTAGTAATTTTGGCTTTCATCCACCTAAAATTCTATCATTTAACAGAAAGTCAAAATCGACCTAAGCCTCGGTCTCCTACATGCTTATTGCTAAGCGGCATTAAAAATAATCTTCAAATTTTTGTCTTGTTATTTCTTAAGAGTTTCCGGGCATTTCTAGAATTCCGTAGCCAAAATGACAATACCTCAATTCACATAAATTCGTCAGGTTCGTCCAAGCGTTTGTCTGTAATCTGGCTTCATATGCATCGTTCATGATAAAATTTAACAGAAAGATATATTTCATTGAACGCAAAATCGATACATAGACAAATAATGAAAGAAACCTAGGTTTCGTAAAAAAAAAAAAAAAAACAAATGAATGATTTTTTTAACGCCTACTGCAACCAATGTCATTGAATGGTTAGTAAAAAACTTATTCCTGGTAAGTTTCATATACTTTTTAATTTAATCAAATATGAGCCTCTAATTTTCCAACCACGACTTGAAAATCCGAAACATGTAAAATATTGTCACCTAATAAGAAGATAAACAAAAATTATTTTGCGTATGATATCTATCATGGAAATTTAAAAAAAAAGATTTGTACTAATGCCAAAAAAAATTTATTTTGAAGACTATAAAATAAGGCTTTACTTTAAAAAATAAGATTTTATATTAAATAAGATACTCCTAGACATATATTACATTTATTCAATTTTATAATTTATAAAGAACCAAAACTGGAATTTATCCACTATTTTGATTGTATAATGTAAAGAGCGCCTTTAAATTTATAGTAGAAAATGGTAACATGCTGGCACAGTACATGCAGGATAGTTATCGTCGTATAGCACGCGACATTTGAATGAAGTTTTTTAGTCACCCTTTTGATAGCTATACATAGGGTTCAGATACGATTAGAGATATCTTACGTCGGAATAATGTCTTTACCCTCATATTTGGATATTTCCTCTGTGAGGGTAGTTGATCCGTACGAAATATCATGACGAACGCTGCCTACAGATCATTTCTTTATTCCTTGTGTTACAACGTAATGAAGAATCCGCAAAGATAATTGATGCGGAAAATTTAATTGGAAGTGGGAGTATTATAACTACTTTATTGGTTACTACCGTCCGGTATGGATTATAATACAGTAACAAACGAGAATGGGGAATAATTAATCATTATGTCCTTCAATTCTTGTTCATTGACTGTACCTAATAAAGTGTAACGTGAGTAGTAATAACGACTTTGAAATCAATAAGTGAATTTAATAAAATGATAAGCTAGGACCAAGGCATGGTGCTTTGCAAGAGCCCGTAAACCTACTTGAATAGGTAAAAGAGAAGTGAATTTAGATATGAAGCAATCACTCAGTGAGAGCGTATGAGTCTCAAGGGACAGTCTGCTAAGAGTCGAGATGCTCTCAAGTTTCAACGGATAGGACAAATACAATGCGGACACCAACAGTGTTAATGCTAAGAATCAAATGCTCAAGAATAATTTATTGCGATCCATAGCGGAAATTAGAAAAATTTCCATATGAGGACTTTCCAATTTTGGTACGGAAATGTGCGATACTGGAAGATATACTGCCCAATGGTGCGAGTGTTAGCAGAAATCGGTGCGAGGGAACGATTCTAGCCATTATTGAAGGACTCTCGTTAGATATGCTCAAAATTTTGTTCTTTTTCATGACGAATTATTAGGCTGAGCTGTTTCCAGAACGACCTCACCAGCCGGATTTGACGACTGTTTACAAAAGAGATAACATTCTCTGGAGTTTCTTTGTTTTATGTCCTACCACATGAAATAAAATGTTATCTACGAAAAGCATACAGCATTAAATTCAAACTCAAAGAATTTTTGCTTCAGAATTCTTTTTTACTTTGTGAAAAAGTTTTCTTTTAGGAATTCGGTAACTAAAGATGACTGAAAAACATGTGCTTTGTGTTATAGAAAAGGAAGGAAACAAAGTTATCCGTAATTACTGATGCCGGGTATGCTTTTTCTTTTTTACACTTTACAAATTAAGTAGGAATCTCTGCAAGATTCATTCAACTAAAATGTTTTGTGTAGTTTACATATTGGTTAAGCTTTTTCATTTTAAGTGACTATCAGTAGCTGATAATATTTTAGGTTTTTTAAGAACTGTTGTCATATGGAATTCAGACGTAGATATCTCGTCTAATCTAAGGGAGGGTAGAAATAGCCAAGATCACTCAACAGCTTATCCTGCCATTTTCGGAGCATTCCGAGTTCGTACGTAACCACCGAACATTTCGCCAAAGGTGGCTTGCGGGGTGGACATTACCGTTGCTGTCCGTCTCTTCAAGGTTTCCTCGTATCTGGCCCTAACGGTATTGGATGCAGCCCCTTAAGAGCTGTTGTTTGTTCTGTTTCTGGCGGCTGCCACTGTCTCCAACCCTTTCACTTCATTTGCTGAATATTCCTAATATTTTACGCGGTACACCAAATGTGTCTCAAATCACATCTGTTACAAACTGAACTCGACATGATATACATATCTGTTCATTATTACCACTCATCCCGCCTCACACATGCACAACCACACAGATACATACTCATTAGAACTTGTACTATAACACGTGGAGACTCTTTTATATATACAAATTGAAATTACTGTTAATTACTTATTTTTTCACTATTTCACCTATTCGATTATTCTTTAAGCTTATATAACACAAATAAGCAACGAAACCATCTGCTATATTACCGTTAATACAGTCACTCCGTACTTCGCTTTATGTAGAAATTAAATTAGGCCATTAGCTTGACCATGCACAAATGAACTAGTGGGTAGAAATAACTTTATACTGCCACTTCTACGTCCACTCGTTTATCTATCGCGGCGTTTAGTTTTCAGATTGTGATGAGAAATTTGGTGAGTGCGGTCTTTGTAACGGAACAGTGGTGACTGATGCCCCTTCCACCCCCGCCCCATCGTCATCTTAATGCATCCGCTGTGAACTCGCATCGGAATTCTCAACCATGTCACGTTCTGGCTACTAAAATGAAAAACTGCAGCATTCGCTTCAGTCCTTAAACTCATAACGTGCTTTCTAAATGCACTTCGCGAGAAAAAAAAGAGTAATTTGTTGGGAATACTAAAACGGCTTCCCGGTACAAAGCGGTAACATTCTCTCTCACATAAAAACAAAAGCCGACTGTGATTTATGAAGGTAATATTAAGACATTTCGTCATGCTCACTGTTCCGAGTAGCAGAGGACGCCACTTCTGATGAACCTGTCAGAAGAATATAGATAACTGGTATCATTGCTGAAATATAAAGCGTCTCTGACGAACGAATAACAGCGATGTTTACCCACGCCTGAGAGATGACTGTGACAAATTTTTGCTTCCTTTCTTTGTTTATTGACTCGCACCATATATTTTAGTTGTAATGTGCTGATTTACCTGTCATTTTTCAAGAGGAGGAGCTGGGAATCAGACAGCTAAATTGTTATTGGGGTATATTTTAGAATATCAAGTTGGTATGGGTAAACAATAATCATCTGCTAGTCTTTTCCGAGTGAAAATTCTTTGGTACTTCGTTTACCTATATAGGTTTCACGGAAATGGATAACAGGTAGTGGTTCGTAATTATGAATTATATTTGATCGTCTACTATAGTCCACCACGAGTCATATCGACTGCTAGAATTTTCTCTCTTGCAGAAACAGTGAGTATGTGTGAGAAATGAAGAAAATACCGCGACTATCCATAAAAGAAAATTTGCTAGGAGGAAAATAATTCAGTCACGAGTTTTCATTATTATTATTTTATCAACTCAACGTTTTAGGTTATGTTTTTATCAGTCAGATTATTAAGTCTTATTTATGTATTTGTTTGTTTCGTGAGAGATTCGTTTAATATTTTTGAATATTTTATTCCTAGCTTCTCCATGTTAACCATGAGGTTATCAATAAAATGATACTAATATGGAAATTCAGTATCGTGAATTGATCTACCGTTATTCATTTCTACCAGTACAACGCTGTATAAGTTGCTGACTTTGGGTCATTAGTAGGGTTCTGATCTTTATGACCAAAAAATAGAGAAATGTGTATGCAAATATGACCTTAAAAATGCGTAAATATGACCTAAAATGAAAAATATGATTAAACATTTAAATTTACTATACATCAAAATATGCTCAATCATACATCATTTATTTTATCTAGCAGTGTTGCTTTCCCGTAGGCAGCATAATTTGCTTCCGTGCACACACTACACCATTGGGAAATTAAATTTTAAACCATTTTGTCGAAATCACTTTAATTTCACATAATTTACAGAAAATAAGTCTTTGCTAAAATATTCATCTCCAAATTCCTTTAGGTAGCTCCGTAAATGCAGGTGGAAGCAGGAAAAGAGGAAGATGGGTGTGTAAGGAAATTGCCACCGGAGCATGAGCTCCATTACAATTAAATGAAATATTACTATTATTATTATAACCTCGCAATTTCAGATTATTATTATTATTATTTTTTTTTAATAAAGAAAAAAAAAAAGAAGAACAAGCATAGCGGTACTCACTGATCCGCTGCACATTTAGCACAGACTTATTTTCAAAAGTATTGGTGGCAATAAGGCATTGACGCTGCTTGTGATAGCGACTGCAGTGTCGAGATTAAAACGAGGCCGCGACATTAACGTTTAGAAAGTTACAATAATAATATATAACTTTAATTATTGACTGGTGAATTCTGACCAATTCAGTGAGTATTAGTTTTGGTTTTCCCCTCCAATGTATAATATAGGAGTGCAGTTCTGCGAATAATTATCTTAATTTCTTCCAATCCATAACTGCTAGTGAATTTCCGGTATTATTAAAAATTACCAGTTCTCCTCAAAATATGACCATAAATATTATCGTAATATGACCAAAACTAGGAAAATGGGCTGAATATGCATTTGTATGCTATATAAAATACATTAAAATACAATCAGAAACGTTCAGTTAGTGTTTAATTCAGCATTACAGCTCAAAAAGAAAGAAGGCAAAAAAAAAATGACTTGTCCTAAAGATCCGAACCCTAGTCATCAGTAATATGAATTGATTGATATTGATTGCTCTCTCGTTTGTGTTTCTAACAATTGAAACTGCACGCTTTTGACACGAAATTAATAATAAATAACTTTCAATACTTTATATTCAAAATCAAGAATTTTCCCAATTAATGGTTTTGATAACACTTTTGTCCATTAATATTACATCTCTAGCCGCATAAGCATCTAAAATTCAATATTTTTATTTTTATTCACAGTTATTTTTATATGAAAATCTGAACAAATTTTTTTATATGTTTCAAGATAATTAAGCTTTTAAAGCTATTAAAGCTTATTTAAATTTTTTAAAATGACTGATTTTTAAAAATTTTCATTTCTATAAAATTTACTTTTTCAATTTTTTAGCTATATTTTTGTTAAATTTTAAGTTTTTAAACTTTTTCGTAACTTGAATAAGATACTAAAATGGAATAACTACTTGTAAAATTAAACAACTCAACTGAATTTAAAAATCTTAGTGATGTTTGAACAAATAAAATAAAAATATTCAATTAGAAATTTTGAGATTACATTACTGTTGGATAAAATCATTTGAATTCTAAGATGAGAAAATTAAAATCACTTTACCTCACAAAGATTCAGAATTAATGTATAAAAATAATACCAAATCGGCTGATGGGAAACTGTTTTTTTTTTGAACATATAAAGGTTTTAATCGATTAAGCATTTCACGGTATATAATTTTTAAATTAGTGTTAGGTTTACGAAATATTCGTTTTAATCAATCCTTTTTTCAACTCAAACATGTTTTTATTTTCCCGTATAGTTTTCATCTTTTCCCAATACAATTTTGATCGTGCTAAGTTACGTTAAAAATTCTGGTACAAAGCGTGAAGAATGTATTTTATTCTAGTAAAATTAGATTTTTTGTTGATTTTCAGGTGTAAATTCAATGTTTTTCGAATCTGTTGTCAGGCTATCCGAATAAGCAATGAGAATGATCTGAAAATTTTTAATAATCTAAATTCACACTTACTCCCATACTTGTATTAAGCAGGCAACAGAAATTTTAAATTTTACACTTACTCTCAAAAAGTAAGATTTTTTAAAAAAATGACAAACACACGACACATTAATCAGCAAGCAGGAGCTATACGTTTACATAAGGTTTGTGTATCAGCCATCACGCAAATTTAGGCTGGAGTTTAAGGGGACGAACGTGTGTGTTTCTTTGCATGTCAATAATAAATCTAAACTAAAACCGCAGAGTGATTTCCAAGAAGTTGTTCACAGTTGGTTTCTTTCTTCAAAGCCCGAACGGGAAATCTTAAGAAAATTTTTTCTGATTTAGGTAGCGGTTGCAATAGCAGCGCAAAGCGTTCTGTTACAGTAATACCTTTATAGATGAAATTTTCTCGGGAAACTGGCCGAGGGAGTGCTTTTGTAAAACACGAAGTAACAAGTAACTTGACAATGGTGGCAGAGAACATAACCGCCTAGACGTCGTGCTATACAAACCTTCTCACTCGGCTAGTTTCCCTAGAAAATTTCATAAATATACAATGCCGAGAAAGCCTCCACTCTTATATAATAATAGATTTTTGTTTTGTTTTCGCGAATATTGTCAATTAATATTTTCGACTGGCGTTCAGAAAGGTGAATTCACTCAAATAAAATTTGTAAATTAAGAGATACTCATAGCACAATGATACTACTAATGTTTTTCGTGTCTGCACATCTGATCTGTCTGGTTTATGTACTTACGTGCCTAAATTATTGGTGTAGTCTTCAAATTCTGATATCGGCAATGGACATTGGTATAACGGTGTACCAATCACTCGTTACTTTTACAGACTACATTTTAAGATAATTCTTTTAGAGGTAATTTATTTATAATTACAGTTAAAATATAATGAAAAAATTATTGGTACTTGAACCATCTGGTCATGTTCATACTCACACCTTCAGAAATGACTGCTGCCAGTTTTTAGTTTGTCAGGACTACTTACCTGAAAAGAGAAAGAAGAAAACATATTTAGCTTGTAGCACTTAATAATACGAAATTTAACAAAAACCTCAATAAGCACTCAGAATCATTGCTTATTACATATATTCTAGAACACAACAGGATGTAAAGGATTTCGACGTTTTATACACCATGAGCTATTATCTGGGTGACCGATCTTCACCTGGCATCTTTCGATTTCTGTTCAGTATGCAAGATTTCATCAAATTAGAGAAGTTTGTGAGATATTAATTTTACCTACATACAAGAGTTGCTCATTTTTAGTATTGAATTTATTAGATATATAGACAGATATGTTATAGAAACCGAACTTAGTCCACAACCCGAAGGTTGGTTGGATCCTGCAGAAGGAGGCATACTAAGCCATTGTACCAGAGGTAGGACGGCCAGTTCATTTCCCCTGGGACCTATAGTTTAACATGGAATTCGAACCACGTAACGTCCTAGCGTAATTCATATGATCAAATACAATTCTAAAAAAAAAATCTTATCCCCACCGGTATTTGAACCCGGGACCGAAGCCAGAATTTGTTGAGAGCAAGCGCCTTACCCAATTTTTTTTTCCAGCTAATCGCATTTGAACTACTAGAACGCTCCATATTTATTACAAATTCAATGTATTTCATACATACCTACTTAAGAATAGCAGTCGGTTAAATAAAATTCTTGAATGGACATAGTTCAACATTTTATTTTAAACTAGCAATGTCCCGGCGTTGATTTACCCATACACAATTTCTATTCACGCAATGAGAAACGTGTACCAAGTTTCGTACAATTCGCGCCATCTGTTTCCGGAATTAAAAAAAAAACCTAGATTCACCCGCACCTGACCATGAAAGGAGTTGGTTGAAGTTGATTTACCCGAACACTACTTTTATTAGTCCAAAAAAATTCATGATTACCAAACTTAATTGATTTCGTACCGATAATTTCCGGTACTAAACTAAACGGTGGTTTAGCAGCACAGTTCTAAGACTGGGATTGTTTGGATGCTTTGATAAGGAATGTCAGTTTTCATTTTAGTCCAGGTTACATTTAATTTAATTTAATTTAATTTAATTTCAATGGAGCACAGGCTCCGGTGGCAATTTCCCTACACCACCATCTTCCCCTTATCCTGCAGGCACCTACATTTGCCCTCTAAAAATTTTATCTTTAAATTCTTTCAACGTTTTCGGTAAATTATTCATCATTTCTCTTGGTAACTCATTCCAATCCCTGACACCCTTACCTAGAAAAGAGAATCTTCCCACACCCTTTATCGCATTTCTTATAAGTATTTGCTTGGTATTACTTATTAAGAAATGCGCCTTGTTGTATTTAAGAATGTACTTCTATTTATATTATTTCGGACGATCTCTTTTGTGCAGTTTAATCAAATAATTAATTTGTTAGTCCTTTTTCCACAATATTAATCACAACTTTTATTTTAAATTAAATACATTCATAAAATACAATCGAACTTTTCCTCACAAGCTCTCCTTAGCTGCTAATAAGTAATCTCTCCGTCTCTGTGTGTGTCTTCCGTTGCTATGGAAACTTCTCTAAGAGTACTCACTGGTCCGTGGCAAGGAACGCCTACCTCAAGGATGTTATTACTATCGGTTATGCTACACCTTGTGCCTGAATTCGAGTGCCAGCTTGTAGTATGGTCATCTTTTCCCTTCCTAATTACAGCTAACGTTGCTGCACGAACATATAAACACGGACCATACGCGCATTAATACAAAACACATACATAAAAATTAGAAATATATCTGAAATGTGTCTATTTATTCCGGCATCACTCATAAAATATAGATTTTGAATGGATTTTCAGAATATGAAAGCATTGAGTCAAAGTTAAAATTTAACGTATGTCGTATGACGTTAGGACACATTTATTTTACGAATAATTTAGCATTACTTGAAAACTGTGGAATCGATTTTGACCGAGTTTTCACAGTATCAAACATTAGATAAGTCTCATTATGATTACTCATCTGCCGCTGAAGCTAAAAATTTTATCATTATGTTACTTCATCTGGCTACTGGAACTCAAAATTAAAATATATTTCGTACCTGTAAAAATATTATTTATTTTCGATTTCTTTCAGGGATTTATAAACTTCGGTGCCATTTTATTGTGAACAGAACGCTAAATACTGCTGCCAGAGACATTGTGGTTGTACTGACAGAGATTGTGACCAAAGAAAATCTCTGCTGTTTTTTCGTTATTAGTTTCCCGCTTTCAATACGGCCATCTATGGCGTTTAAAAACTGAATATCCCGAATTAAAGAAAAGAATACTTCAAGTTTTGTTTAGTGTACAAAATAGTTATTATTGTAAACTTATCTTATTGCTTTCATTAAAGGCTATGGTCAGAGACATTGTAGTTGTGTGTTTAGTGCGAAGTATGCAATATCTAATCCTCCAATCTTTGGTATTTGTCACCACACGTTCAGAATTTCATTTAATGCTCCTGCGTTATGTAACATTGAAACATAAGACATGCCAAACAACTTAATTGAGATTTTACGCTTTAATTCTGTGAAATCCCCATAGAAATCTGCTCAGTAGTTTCTGAGTTTTTATGTGAAAAATTTATCCGGTTTTCGTTTTATAGACATAGATAGATGATACATAATAATAATAGACAATAATCAGCTGTTTATGGTTTTTATTCATATTAACGTTACGGTTATCATCCAGATATATAAAGCCGCATCAGGCTTACTGATGGCTCAAACTTCTACGAGATGACTTTGTAAAACAGACGTTGTAAATTTAAAATTGCGTTTTTTTCCCAGGGATTTACTTATAGTGCCTCAGACTTCTACGAGATGGCGTTGAGCCGCTTCAGAGATACCAAATACAAGAAATTCTCTTTTTTTGTGAAATCACGTTTTTTCAGGGAAAACACCTATTTAGACAAAACGTTAGCTGCAAATGACATTTCATTTAAATCATTAGAGCCATTTCCGAGATACCAAATATACACAACAATTGGTGCACAGTTCCTTTGCTCTAACCAAAGAGAAATTAACAAACATCGGTAGCATTACTGGCACTGAACCTTATACGAGACCCGAATATAAGAATTGCCTTTTCTTTTTTTTTAAATCTCCTTTTTGTAGGGAAGACGCCTATTTATACAAACTTTAAAAGCAAAACGTTATCTACAAATGACATTTCATCCAAATCGTTAAAGCTGTTTCGGAGATACCAAATATATATATAAGAATTGCTCGTTTAAAGATATAAAATAGAGTATCTCTTTTTCGACAAATCATATGAAACTATATTCATATTCACTCTGAATTAAGAGAACTTTCAACTAAAACGTATTAATGTTCTTTAATGTTACTGCAAAAAACACACAGCTGAAAAATTATATGAGGTATAAGTATTTCGATTATTCGCTGCTTAAGTATGAGAAGTTTTCGATATTGAAGACAATTTTCATGCTATTAGATGTTAGTATTTTTGAGATATACTTGCTTACGAAGTGATCAAGTCGTACACCATAACACTCATCCGCCAAATAAATTGCATATGTACTTACGTTACCACTAGTTTTACTTGAACGCCAGTCTATTGTAAATCATTCTGTGATGATCGGTTAGAATTTTGTGTGCACAAATGAGACAAAAAAACCTACGTGAAAGAAAAAGGTTTAAAATGGGAAAAGTATCACAGATATTCAATTTCACATCATCAGTCTCGTAGTAAGTTGGGAAACTGACTTATCTGTTGCAGGGAAAAGGTAGCAAATCGTTTTCCGTACAGAAATTAGCCTCATCGGTAAAGATCGATGTCTTACATTCGCATCCACATATGACGATTTCTCTCCAAACGTGGTTAGGATTAGAAGATTATTTTGCTATTCAAATTTCATATGGGAAAGAAAACAGTCTTGACTAAAAATAAGGTGTTTCAAACGTAACAGTAAATTACACAGAATACATGTAGCAGACTATCATTCCCTTCTTCTTCTTATGATACCACGTCCTATTCCGCGACGTATCCCTCCATGGGAACTCTTATTCAATGATGGATTGGTGAGGTTTCTTTCATAGTATGTGTTGAAATTTCTGTTGAAATTCTGATGATTATTTTCAAATTTCCGTGAACCAAGAATATGAAATTTTAATGAACCTAATACTATTGCTTAGAATAAGAGGATTATGCTTACTGCCAAATTTTATGCAAACATGTTACATTTTTGACAGTGTTCTATTTGACAGTTGTAACAGGCGGATGTACAGTAAATCTCAGTATAAAAACGGAAACATAGGGGAACACCAAAACACTAAATTGTGATTCTGGAGATATTAAGACCATAATTAACTATTTCTGGTACACGAGAGAGAGACACATAATCCCAAATATATTTCAACTTTGTCTCACGGGGCTCCGCAGAAAAGGAACTTGAGGAGAAATCGATACTTTGTCCAATTACTGTTCGTGTTTATGTCATTGGTTATCTAGCTAGCCTATATCATGTTAGAGCTGAACTCCTTTGAAACAGAACTCCATTTGCTTTGTTCTAGAACTGAGCAGGTATAATCTAGAGTCTAGGGAGTCGGTCAACGTCCACGTCCACTCTCCCCATCTTTCACTTGTTTACGAGCGCGCGTAAACGAACGCATTAGCAGAGGACGGCGGACGTGAAAGTGTGTCGGGTCACGGTATGCTCAGGCGGACTCAAAAGCAGCCGCGGAGGGACCACCAACAAGAAAAAACACCGCCTGCAAACTTTCTCACAGGCGCAGCTCCGTACATGTGGCGCGTGTGTGAGTGTGTGCGCCGCCATATGCTGTGGGTGTGTATGCACTCACCACTGCCATCATTATGTAGCAGCCGCCTAATTAACATTACACACTAGGGCCATATTTAACTGACAGAATCTTATCATCGGTTTATATGGCAGGAGAAATAAAAGAAAATTTTTCATGTGGCATAAGTGTTCAGGGAGAAAAAATCAGTATGCTACAATTTGCTGATAAAATTGTCTTGTTAGCAGAACAGGCAAAGGATACTGAGAAGTTATTGAATGGCATGAACAAAATACTGAAGGAAGAAGATTTTGGACTGAATATAAATCAAAGGAAGAAAAAAGTGATGGAATGTAGCAGAAATGATACCAATCACAGTAGATTAAATATAAAAATAGGATAGGATGCAATGGGAGAAGTAAGTGAATTCTGTTATTTGGGAAGCAAAATTAGAGGCGATGGCCGAAGCAAGAATGATGTTTAAAGCAGAATAGCACTAACAAAAAGAGCCTTCATGAAAAAGAGAAATCCTTTAGTTTCAAACATTGATCTAGGAATTAGAAAGAACTTTTTAAAAATGTTTGGAGCACAGCACTTTATGGTAGCGAAACATGGACTTTAGGAATACCAGGAAAAAAGAAAATTGAAGCATTTGAAATGTGGTGCTACAGAAGAATGCTGAAAATTAAGTAGACAGACAAAGTACGAAATGATGGGTGAGGAAAGAAGTTTGTGGAAGAAGCTTACATAAAGAAAAGACAGGCTGGTAGGTCATATTTTGAGACATGCTGGATTGGTTAATTTGTTAGTGGAGGGAACAGTTGAAGGTAAGAATTGAAGAGGAAGACAGAGATTAGAATATATGAAACAGATAATTGAGAACGTGGGCTGTAAAGGAAATGTAGACATGAAGAGATTAGCACAAGATACCAAGGGATGGAGGATTGCATCAAACCAGTCGAAAGACTGATTGATGACAGTAATATATATATATGGCAGGTAATATTTCGCACTGAACATTCGGGAAAAATATTTTTTTCACCGATTGCTAAGGAATATAATCCGCAATTGTCGTTCTGATCGCTCTGCTTCGATATGAAGATGTGGCAACTATGGGCTCAACTGCTCGAGCTACAAGGTAACAATCTATTTCCATCATTTTCGATGAAAATCTCCCCACATAATTGTCTTTTAATGTGATGTGGAGATGGCAAAATCAAAACCATTCATCTCCATTATTTCCCAAGACGAAAGTGGAATCCACGAGTGATAAACAAAAGACTGATAATTTAATTCGCAGGTAACTTAAAACAAATGTTTTGCTCACAGCGATCTGATTAACACATGTACTGGAAAGCTAAACGAATAAATTTTAAAGATCAGCCACTTTTTCACGCTAAAATAAAATAGTAGTATTAATATGTCTCTCTTCACTTGAGCAGTGTATGACAACGTATTCCATACTATAAATGAATTTCCAAACGTATTGGCATTATAAATGCTGATACAAAACACAAACGAACTCTTTGTTTAATAATAGTTGTCAAAGCATTAATTCCGTAACTAACTTTTAAGAAATGGCTTCAAAAGTTTGGAAACAAATTGAAGCAGTAAACATAAAATGTGGAGAAGATTGATAAACCAAGGCTAGGGATCCTTCATAATATATTAAATTGAAAAGCTTTTGAGTTAAATTACTGTGCTATTTTCTGTTTTTGTATATTCTATTTCTACTTGTCGTGTACTTTCTGGCGTACTTCGAATAGTAATTAAGTATTTGATTATTGTAGGCCATTTTCTTCTACAGTTGCTTGATAAATTAGTATTTGTTGTTTAATAATACGCCATTAAAACTGTTGGATATCCAACAGTTGTAATGGCGTATTATTAAACAACAAATACTAAAGTAATTAAGTAGTTTAGCTTGTAACAAATTTTCCAATTTTAACATATTGTTGATCACAATATGGATGTTTTAGAACCTTCGAGAAATTCGTTTTATCGCCTAGAATATTCATGCCATGGTTACAATTTCCACGGATGATTCAAACGGCAATCCTTCAAGACCTAGGATTTATTCCAATTTGTCTAAATGTATTGTTTCAATTGGAAGACATTTCTGCTGATCGCTACAATATTTTGTAATTATTTTCTACATTCAAGTATTAACTTAGCCCAATTTTGTTGAATCAATCAAAAAACTTATTTAGCTGTGATGTTCACTTCCCACTGATCTTAATATGGTCTTCCGCTGCCTGGTCAGTCATGGGGTAAACCTCGGCGTGTGCACATCTCCTGAACCGTATGGATCATTCCATACAGCACGAATAAGGTTTTAAACCGAAATATATATTATATGTTTGTGTTCGTCTTATATGTTTTTCACTTGTCGCAGGCTTCATCTATCGTGTTATTTTCCCTATCCTTTGCTGTTTATATAAACCAAGTTAACATTACACTAGTCAAATAGTCTGGGTATATTTCAGACTTTATTGAGTTCACTGCGCAAGCAAATTACGAATTGTATTTTTCACGTGTACCGTATAAATCTACCGTACCGGATGCAAGGGCATAGCCAGGATTAACTTCAATGTCGGGCAAATACAAGGGAACTGAATTAAAATACTTGTTGAAAATGGTTTTATTTGAAAAACAAAATATTAAACTCTAGTTAAACTATTTAAGTACTAGTCTGCGATAGTTATGACTAAATACCGGTAAAATTTATTTTACAATTGTAAAAGTGAAAATTTTTATTTCCAGATATTTTTCACTCTACGACTTTATGGAGGGAGCCAGAGTAGGGCAAGCGCCCCACTCTGGCTACTGAATCGTCTATCAAAAAGAATAATTCACGAAAGTGTATTAATTCTCCGAATTGTGTACTAATCCTAACACAAAAGTAAAGAGAAACAGACGTGCACTGTAAACAAACTAGAGGGCGTCCTATTTTTCTTCTTTGTCCGAACAGCGTGATTGGCAGCAGACGTCGGCTGATTGTCCGCCCACCAGGTTAAAACACATGTCAGCAGGCGTCATTGGTTTGCTCCAGATTTCGCACGACTCGCGATCCTTGACACGGTTGCCGAGACAGATTTGGCAGATCGCTGTGCGTCAAGTTGCGACACCGCCAATGACAGATGCATTATAACCAAAGCAGATCGTGGGCGCCGTTGTGAAACACACACGAGACCTGCTTGAGTGCTACAGTTTGCAGAAAAGGGTTCCGGATCTACTCACTGTGGAACAAAAACAAATTACAGTTTGACGTTTCATTTTTTAAATTTATTTTTTGATAATAGCAATAGCAAACAAAATTAATCAGTGTGTACACGTGCAAGAAGTTCAACTTCTATGGGTCATACATAGAGTTGCAACGATATATCAGTCAACCGATAAAATCCATAATATCGGACAAGAATATCGATATTTTTACATGGTCGATACGATAATATCAATATGATGCAGTGAAATATAGGAAACTACAAACCCCTTAGCACTAAAAAGTACTGTAAGTAAATGTTTGTGTGGCAGGGACCAAACTTGACTATGCCTGCACTCTTATATATGCTAAACACTGATTTAGCACGGAAAAAAAAATAGATAACGTACTTTCCTAATCTGTACTTCCACTCCGTTTCGTGTGCGTTATTCGTTTCTCATTCATTTACGTTCACTGTTTTATTATTTAATCTGTTGCGGTACGCTCACGTTTGTTGATTCTTCTTTGTCTCTAGGACGAATTACAATATTCCAAATCGGATTGCTTGATTTATCAGTGTTGATAATAGACCTTTTGATGCAGTTGAAGACAAAGTGTGAAGGAGAAATTGAAAATTGTTATGCATTTTTTGTTATTACTTACATCTGGCCTAGAGTAAACTTCGTTATTTGGAGATAACGGTGCTATTTTTTTTCCAGCAAAACGAATTAAAATCAATCATGATTGGTATACGAGTTGGAGTAATATAAGTTTAAAATTGCAATTATTCATTTACTCGAAGTAGCCTCTTCTAAAAGACGCTGTCACTCAAATTACTAATAGCTTTCGTGGGAAAAGATTAAGCAAACTACTGTTTTTTGGATCTGTTGATGTTGAATATTTGCAGACCTAATTTTTTCCAATAAACTCAAATTTATTTCTTGATTTTTATTTACATACTTATTTTTTATTTCTAATATAATGTATTCAAATATCGGAAAAAATCTTTATTATCGGCTTAATGCGGCCGATATTATCGACTATCGATATCTGCGTTGCGTCGATATAAATATCGATATATTTATCGATATTGGTAATAACTTGCATCCCTAGTCATACACACTTTATCTGTATATTTTTACTGTGTACTTCTTTCTGTGTAAATTTCTATTTTTCTCTGGCACTGGAGTGAACGAACGATATTGTATTTGTTGCATTTCTCAAATGTTTCCTTCCCGTGTCCAAAGAAGCTTCACTTCAAAAACTATATTTCTGAAAAATACAGCATCAACTTCAGAAATTAGAAAATAGTATATATTTAACTTATTATTGCAATATCTCAATGTCGTAGAACACGAGTCCTAAAATTTTTCCTTGATGAATGATTTTTATACATTTTATTCTTCCTTACAAATGGATGTGCAAACCTGGCAATGAACGAAAGTTTGATCTACTGTTTAGAGAGCTGTACGAAAATCTGCATGGCAATGCTCAGTGACCTTTGCAGTCAACACTTAAATTCTTTCAAAAAGGCAATTAGATTTAATAACAGATAATTCAATAATCCTATAAAAGATGGATGGTATAATCTTTAATCAAATTGCAGCAACAAATTCCAAGCATCATTTTCTTCATACAAGGTTGCATGCCCGTTGTAAATGCGACAGACTGTTGATGATACAGATACAGAATGAGGTTTATTCATTTTACTTTGTGTGCATTGATTTGAAACATAGCGGGCTGCTTTAAAACTTTGACACGTTTGTTACGTGTAGTTAAAAGCTTATTTCATACTACAGACCGCGGTCGACGGTAATATTTTGGCACGAACACGTTAATAACTGAGAAGTTCCAAAAACTTTAAAACAAGCGTGGTGGGTTAGCGATAACGGTCTGGCCTCGCGTTCAGGAGGACGCAGGTTCGAAACCCCGTCCGGCCAGCTGGATTTAGGTTTCGAAAATAACTCCATCCGAATGCCGAGTTGGTTCATTCGAAAGGCCATGGGCGAATTCCTTCCTATTTCTTTCACCCAATCTCTTCACGCCTCTAATGATCTCGACGTCGACGAGGCGTAAAACCAAGAAAAAACCCGTAATCGTAAATCTAAGTTGCCAGCTGAATTCCTTAGCTGTGAAGCTGTATGCAGTCTGTGGAGACGGCGATATTAGGTGTCCAGGCGGATTGTCTCTTTAACACACAACGGACAGCTGCCTCTGTTGTCATGAGGTAAAATAGTGGATTCCGCTATACACTATCACACCTACTGTAGCACCTGCTCAAACATTGTGTGTTAAAGAGACAATCCAGCAGGATACCCGTCAAGATTATGTAGAAGCAATACACAAATCTACTGATCAGATTTTGAATCGGATTCCAAAGTTTGAAAGCTTATGACCTGCCTTAAAACGTAAGCCCTATACAATACGCTGTCGGGACGGCAATTCGACACTACAATCTTAAAGTTTCTGAAATTGGGTTATCATCATTTGGACTAGAAATAGATTTCCGTTTTGTTTTGTGTCGTTCATCCTTTGAGAATGAGCTATTCATCAGTACAGATCTTAATTTTCAATTCACATTTACAACTGCGAGGGCTAATCCAATTTTATCGTTTACAGTTTTCTATTTAATACAAATGAGAGGCAAAAAATAACTTATTTCTTTCATAATGCTCATTTTCACTCCCATAAGAAAAGGTAAGTGGTTGAAGACACTTGAATAATTACATCTTCTAGTTTGTGCTCTAGCAGCTAAGTGGAAAGCTGTCTGAGTAAGAATACAGAAGATGCTGGATACCCCTGATTTTTTTTTTAACAGGCCACTAATCTGAAATATATCTCTGGCAAAGCTTTCTTTGCTTTTGCTAAGTGATATATGCCGTGAACGCTCCGTGTTTTGCACGCCTCGTTTAAACGTGGGTCCAAAATGGAAATATCCATCCGTCCTTCGTCTAACTATCTCTATTATTCAACGTCTCCTAGAGGTGCAATCGAGCAACCTTCAGATTTTTGTCGTTCCTGAGTTTACATTTTAACGTTCTATGTATAAGAGAAACTGTGAGTACAAATCATTTTATTTCATGTTTTATACAAATCGAGACTTAAACACAGTAATTTGACGGACATTTAAAAGAAATGGTGCCTGAGAAGGACAAAAGTAAGGTACACCGCAACAAGCAACTGAGAATCACTTGTTACAGACGACTTCAGTGACCTACTTGCGAGAGTAGCGTACTACTCCGGCTCAGCACAGACAGAGCTTCTGTGCCAGGCAACGAACAACAAACAACTGCGGCAGTGATGTGCTAGCTGCTGCCACGCACTCCTTGCTCAAATCCTCCTCATCCCCTTCCTGCTATGCTGGGAGAAGCCAGTCTCAAACTGCTGCACAACAAAACATTATGGCTAGTCTACGTGATATAATCAAGTCAATTAAGCAAAGTGAACTACATTAGCCAATAGGCATTTCTCGCGAGAAGCGCTTTTAAAATTAGATGGTTTTCTTAGAAGAAGTTCTCTTCGGTGTTAAAATATTAGTAATTCCAATAGTATTCCAAAGCTTCGATGGATGTTTGTTATTCAATCACTGCAAAACGGCTCAACGGATTTGAAGGAAATTTGGGGCCAGTTTAGATTATAGTCTGGTTTAAAACACACGATACTTTTCGTCCAAGTAAAACGAATAATTCCTTTGGTAATCGAATAGGAATGTGAACACAACGAACAAATAAACAGAAGACGAAGGAAAAACTATATTATTTTTAATGTGAACGTAAGGAACAAATGAAACAAAATATGAAGGAAATAATCTATGAAACAATAGTCTTACCAAAATAATTTAAGAAATCGGTCCATGAATTAGAAGTCCACGCGAACAGAGTAGCAGACAAAAGCTATTATAACGGCATATCCAAGCTGTTTATCTTTTATCAGTTATTATTTTAAAAAACGATAGACACGGGTTTAGAATCTGTCAACACATCAACATAGTTCATAGTTTTCTTTAATTCATGGCTTAAATTTGTATTTCGTTATGAGATAATCTATATTAATACATCAAAGCATCCAAATTTACCACGAAAATAAGGAATTCAGTATAAGATTTTCTTGCGTCGTAAAATGAAAGAGAATACGTTGGTTTCCCTGATATCCATAGCAAAAGGAAATGAACCCTATCTAAGTAACCTAGACCCTTATGGGTGAACAGTTATCATTCGCACCTGACATTCGAAAAAATCGGGATTCCATCCCCGGTCCGGCAAACCAGATTACGGTTACCCAAAATCATTTATTACGGACGAATGCCGGGTGGTTGCTTCACAATGGCTATTTCCGATATCGTTCCTCTTTCCCTTTCCCCAATTCTTTCCCGGCTGTAATAACCTTTAACACATAAATAGCACAGTCACTATCAACAGATAATCTATAATATTACGTGATAAGATTTTACAGAAAAGGAAGGTGCTGAGTTAGGTGGGTGAGAACGACAACCACGAAACAGCACTGCCGGCTCAACATGTCGCAGTCCACAGGAAAGAAGCAAGGCCACTTCCGCCGGCAGTCTAGCATCGCTTCCGGCGATACGACAGCCTCGAACTTGACAATGATCTCTGGCGTAAACGAGCGTTCAGTGAAATAACAAACGTAACACAAGTGCGTAATGTGTGTAACACGGCTAATACAAGTGGTCTCCATTCTCGACTATAGACGACTATTTGTTTTTTTAATGTTTACATTCTGGAGAGAATGGAATGATGGCTACTGAATTATGAACGACTCAACTTTTGCTTGGCTATTGCGTCAATGACGTGTCCTCCACGCCTGCCTCGGTATTGTGGGTTATGAGTTCCGGCTCAACTTACCGAGGACCGACGACATGGGTGTTTTGTGAGCAGTATGCTGTCTCCCATTTGGAATATGTGATAACTTCTTGAAGATACATTAATATAGGTGACATTCATATAAATACATTGAGGTTGGCTATATGATTAACGCAGTGAAAGCCATAAAAGAAGGGGTGTCCTCCGCTAGCAAGCTGTGACTAATAGGTCTAAGTTCATTTAAATTATATTCCGTGATTTGAGGAGAATATCAGCTATGTCTTAAGGGGATTGGTAATATAAACAATATGTACAAAACAAATCTTTTTCCTCAAATAAAGCAAGGTATGTTTCTAAAATTATGAATACCGTTTTAACTGTGGTTAATAGTAGTACGTACAGATGCACATAACTCTTTTTCATAGTGTTATAGAACCGTGTGGTTTGTTCGAGCTATAACTGTAAAGAATTCAGTCCTGTATATTTCAAACAATTTAAAAAAATTGTTAATGTGCTTCCTTTTTCTCCTCAAGGAACTACATTGAAATTATCTCGTATCCGACGATACAAGGTTCTTCTTTTCACAGTGACTAGTATTATTTAGTAAACGATCTATGCCTTACAAAACCTCCGTTAGCTTCTTTCTTGATCTATCACCATTGTAACCTAAACTTTCTTTTCTTTCTATTCAATCATCATTGAATTTCGTTCATGCTCAAGGAACAAAATATAATTTACTTATAAAAATATTTCCGTTGTGTCACAATAGGCTGCGTCTCTGGACACGGCAGAGAACTTTTCGTAGTACCCTCAATAACTAAGCTGTTTGAAGCCATTATGTTATACAAAATCAAAACTACAAGAAAACTGTAGAAGGTTTGTGAGTATAGACTTGTAAATTTAGCATAATATCCACGTTCTGAGGCTAGATATTTTAAAATGATGACCTGCCATACAGTCATATTTGAACATGAGTGCATGTTTTTATGACTGCGTGTTTGTTTTTTGGTGACTGATTTTAATGTGTGAGAACTGAGTCCTTAAACATCATAATAGAAACAATATCATAATTTACATGAAACACAAATTCACCTGTTACTAGCATATTATGACGGCGGTGTATGACGGATTTAAAAGGTCTACTTTAAATATTATAAGCAGAATTATTTATGTCGATTTTGGCATAACCAATTTATCGATAAAGCTTTGAAGGAAGAAAGATGCGTTCGTCGGGTGACGAAAAAATGTACCAGAAACACAGACACAGAGAAAGTTTGCAACTATGATCTTCGTAGCAAGAAAACGATTTTTTCGTATTGTGAGGAGTTTTTTCAAATATGTAATTCGGTGTATAATCGGTAGAAAATTGGAAAATGTTCCCTACATGGACTCAGTAACTTTCGTTTTTTGTTCTCAGATGGCGCTAGCTTATAAAGAGATGGATGGTATGATTATTGATTAAATGGACATTAGTTAATGGTATTATCAGAAAGAAAATTAATTTGAGTTTCTTCCGTTATTAATACCTTTTAAGTGTACGGATTATCTGATTCAAATTTATACGTATGGGAACCAGTCGCGAATTTTTTTCCAGAAATGGAATTCTGATAGTAATGAATCCTGTAAATGTAAACTTGTTTCCGCATTTATGTACAGTACATGGTTATTATTTTACAGAATTTGCGTTTTTGCCTTAAAATCTTACATACAGTTAGTTCTGAAAAATATGTCACACTTTTAAGTATGTTTTGGTAATATGGATCATTATTATAGCTGATGGGTGGTAAAGGGGAAGTTAGTTTGTGTTGTTGCTGAGTGAATTATTCAATAGTTTATTAGCCTATTTGCCGACCTCGTTTACTCAGTTGGTTGCGGCATCGTGATGGTGTCCGGCGCTGACACGGGTGTTGGAAGAAATACACATCATCTGGACTTGGCTGGCAGGGTAGGAGAGGTACACAATTTTTAATCACGAGATTACGCTCGCCAAAGTCCTGGCTTAAATCTGAAATCTCTCCGCGGTGCGTACGTAGTGAGGGTACATGCCACTTTTGATCGCGATTCGTCGGTATGATAGGGACGTTAAGCTTGGCGGTCCCCTAATGTCTTACCGAAGAATGAGCGTGAATCAGCCGACACTGTGTCACCGTCTCTTTCATCTCGCATCACAGCACAAACAACACTCTACGCTAAACACAGACATCATCACAATTATACACACTTACATTAACATTCACGAACACTATCACAGGGTGGGGAAGGCAATGGAAAACCACCCAGTTCATCTCTCCGAGATGTTACCAAGGAAGAGTAAATAACGCCCTTGGTAAAGCCTACACTCGAATACGGGTATGGCACCCACAGAAGAAGTAGAGTTGGCCTACTTGTAGTTGACTAGTAAGACAGCCTGCAACAGTTACTCGTTGTATTCCTAACGTACTTGATGTGTACGTGTATTACAGTAGTTATTCCAAGCAACATAATATCATCACCAGGTACGGCCCAAGAGTAATGTATGCCGTTAATATCCACAGGTCTGATTCTGGCAGGTATCTGGAAACTAACTTTATGCATAAGAAAATGAGGGCGAAACGAGAATAGCTCTGTTATTTGAAATGATGAAACAAGACTGATTTTTTACATTTCTGTCAAACTTTCCTGCCTTATATGAGGTCATATTTGCCTTCATATTAGTTGGTATCGATTGTATTAGTATGAACAGTAAATATTTTTAAAAAATTGGATGGATAAAAGTTCCTACGTAATAAATGATTTGGAACTTGTTATCAGTTTGATAGACTTGTTACATTTATAATTATTTCACTTCGTAAATATTGGCTCTTTTATTTTTTATTGTTGTCATCTATTCTATTCGCTGTGAACACAATGCACATTTTGTGTATGGTATGGAAGTAGCTTATGGTCTTTTCATCTAGCGCCTTCGAGGCGGCATATAGGCAGCCAGATTGACAGATGTGACTGCCCCCTGGCGGTGGGACTGTGCACTACTCGGCGCAGAGATCGCTCGTGCCTCGCGCAGGCAGGACAGGCCTGGGCAGGGCCTATAATTTTAGGGACATAAAATTTAACGACCTTCCTCAAGGCTAGCCCTAGCGAGACGTCTGGACTCAGAGTAGCCTCGTCCAACTATAAAACACAGCATGCCTCGAAATGTTTTACGGTCCGTTTCCATCTTCTGTTGCCGTAAAAAGAGGCAATAAGCGCGAACAAATTACGCTGTAATTTCGTGTAAACCTCAACGGCCACAGTCTTTGGTAAGAATGCAAGAGAGAATGCAAGTAGAAAGCTAGAAATCTTTTTTATATATAAAATCTTAGGCGAGCGTAAACCGCATCAACACTGGACTGATTCAGACCATATTCACACGAAATAATACTGACGTGGCGTGAAAGGTTTTTTTTATATACATCATTCCGATAGGTGGCGCTAGAGGCTGGTAGACATTCGGACTGCGAGTGATATATCAATAGGTCCAGTGGTTCATCATGGATGATGCGGTTTACTCACGCACAATGGATTTTATATATAAAGATGCGGAGCTTTCTGGCAGTCCAAATGTATACCAGGAGTGATGTTTTAAATTTTGCAATTCTTTACGGATATATATATATGGAAATAAAGAAATCTGTTCGTACACACGCTAGGCTGCATCACGTCAAATATTGTTTGTATTGATTCTGTGTGAACAATATTGAAAGTTACCTGTGGGTCATCGATAAACATAAAAACTTTTCCAAATAGTGGTAGTTTCAAGGGAGATTAAAGCACTGCTAACAATATAAATTCAGAAAGAGAAGAGAAGATCCTAGAAAACGGAAAATACAGGACTGCTCCTCTGCCTTAACCAATCCGGCCAATATTTCGTTGACAGTTTATTTATGAATTAACAGCACAAATATCAAATTCCGCGTGTGCAGCTAGCCACTTCAACATGCAGATGGAGTTCTACATGTTTCATTGTACTTAGGATATTAATCCCAAAAGTAGTCCAGAAGTGACCTGAACAGTTAGATAATACATCTACAGATAAAACACCCGCACTCTTCTGTCACGATTTATTCTCTGAAATTATTTAATGGAACCGAAGATACATTTATAATGAAATCTGCGTAAGAATAATTTTTTTTAAATAATTAATGATACAGATGCGTTATTAGATCTACGAGTATCTTCATCTTAGAATACGGGAAGAAAGGCAAAATGAGTTCAAGACGGGAGAATACCGCTGCTTCTGCGTAACGTACTCTTCACTAAATAAGTTTCAAACAGAAGGTATTGATAGCAAGAGACACTTCTATCAACCGTTTTCAGTTGACTACCCTGTAAGCGTGTACCATAGATGTTATCACTGTTCTAGCTTTTAACTCTTCTACCACATCGATTTAGTAGAACGAAGCTGTAGTGACTGATGAACACTGTTACGAAGGTAGATCTGCCACTCATAAATGAATATGTACAGATGCTGTTGTTGATCAGTTCACATGTGCATCAATACGTTATTAAAGACAAATGTTTAATACATAACAGGTCTCCGTTACAATTGAATGGATATGTGTGCTGGTTAACTGCTTCCAACTTCCCCTGTCCTTCCAGATTTCCGCCCTCACAGTCTCTTTACAGTTGGCTTCTACGCTTTCATTCTCCTAACTTTCACGTGATTTTTGATTGGACTATATCCTGTGGTCTTCAACATGACTTGAAAACCTGGATTGTTTCAACTTCTACACATTCTTTCAGACTATTCACTATCAGTTCATCCCTTATCTTCACACTCCATACACTGTCGCCTTTTAAAGAAACAAATAAACTAAAATTTTCAGACACCTCCCCGCTTCAGTCCTTCCCTCTCGTAGTTCACAACCTGGTGGCATATGTTACTATCAAAATGAAATGATGGACTTAGTGAACATAGAAAAGACATATTCCTAAATACTGTTTGATGTTTCCCAGTCCCTCTTACGACGATGTATCAAGTGGTTTAACTGTAAGCTGTATCTGATATATCAGTTCCACATAAAAGTATTGGTCGATTTCTTCCTTATCATGCAGTGGCGTTTTCCATTCACAGAATTATTTGGAAACAAAGTCTAACACTGACAAATTTTTCAGCCGTTCACGTCTTTATTTTGTGGTGAAAGAAAGTTGAAAAGAAAAATAAATTTAGTTTTTTTTTAGCAAATTCTAAACATCGATACCTCACACGTTGAATTAGGAGATAAAAAATCTTTTTCAACAATCGTCATTTGAACGGGAACCAAAACAACTAAAGTTTTACAAAAGTTTAAATATGATATTCAACTTTGTGTAAACTCCATAGTTGTGTGTATTACAAGTCAACAACTGATTTCTTTTATGAATACAACAGCTAATGCCATATTCTGAAAAACAATTCTCGAAAAAATTCTTCTAAACAATTTATCTCAAACAGTGAAATAATTTAAATTAAAAATCAATGAAACGCAAAAGTAGGTGTGTATACAAATTGGCACCGGAGTATATGCTTCGTCGCAAATAAATGATTAAGTTTAAAATTAGTGTATTTGAAGCTGTTTACGGACTATACTAGTTTATGGAACGTTACACTTATGACATATCGCTTCCAGAGAGACTTAATCGAGATTTCATTCACATCACATTAACGTTTTTTCGAGTTTTTCTCAGATAAAATACAGACATGATTCACATGAAAGCTCGCACCTGCACGTTCGTAAATTGATGGCGTCAGTCAGTGATGGTCGGTCACTTCCAGAGTCCCCCGTCGTGAGGGCATGGCTGAGGCCTTGAGAGCGGCAGGACAGGCCGTGGTGTGCTGGTTCCCATGGCGGTGATTGCGGGCACGACCTCTCTGACCCCGCCAGGCTCAAGACGTCACTCACCAACCGACAACCTCAGTTATGGCCACACACCGACCACCACTACTGGACACAACTGTCGGAAGTTCTCTACGGTGGCAACCTTATAGGGGTAATCGTAGATTCCTTCACTGACACTCGAAATGCGTTAACGTCAAGTTATGAAAGGAAGAGTATTCGTTGATGGGCGGTGCAATCCTTCGTTCAGATGTGTCTAATACAATAAACACTCAAAGCGTTCAACGAAGAAAGAACAGCAGCGACTTTCGTTAAAGATCATCAACCTCTTCAGACGAGAACTCCCTGAAGCCCCATTGAGGACTGTTGAAGGATAACGGATATAAACAGATCCCACATCATCTTGTATAAGAGGATCTTTACTGTTGAGACTTGATGTGTATTCTCACATGCAATGAATCATGCATACTCACTCTACTTACGAAAAGAATAGGTCGAGAGTAAAATTATGTAACAAGAGGGGAAGCAGTTCTGATGAAGGCAAAAACCATTTGTCTGGTGACGAGGTTCTCGCAATTATCTTTTTGGATGCAGAAGGTGCTACATACGTCCATTTTCTACTTGAAAGACGAACTGTCAAAGCGTTCAAAAGATTAAACAGAGGCATCGGTCTAATAGGCGCAAGATTCCAATAGGCAGCATCCTGCTTCCACGTCATAAGACAGTTTCACACTCCTGTTGGAACGCAATCGAAATTGCAACAACTAGACTAAACAGCACTAGATAATTCCCAAAGTTGTTTGCCTGTGATCATAATTAGTAGAAACTCCTCAAAAACATTTAGACGAAAAGGGCAGGATGCATAGGTAAGCAATGGTACACCCTTAAATGGGTGAGGAAATAAAGGCTCTCTATGTCTTCGACTTAAAGTAATTTCGTGATGAGCCTGATGTCTTGTTTAAGAAAGATTATGAAGCCCTCATGATCTTGTTCATGATTTCAGAATTCTATGTGACCAGGGCTAAGAAGGTCAACACTTTGTACGCGATTGTCTATACCCAGAACCTGCACATTTTTATGAAGAAGTAATTAAGAATCAACAGTGCGCTAGAAAAAATATATGGTAAGTTATGGAGACTATGTCACAAAATAGTTTTGTATTTAAAAAAAAGTCTCGTTCATATTTGATCGACCGTCGTACTGGATGGCTTAGTGAACGAAGTCGCCCCAGTTTTCTCAGTGCTAGATAATCTTGTACAAAATATCTTATCAAAACAAGATTCTATCAGTAGCAGACACACCGGCGGAAGAAGTAAATACGGCTCGATTGTTGGATAAAGCTTAAGGAAGGAAGTAAAGGGGTGCCCCTTTATTAGCTGCGTATACCCAGCTCTACGTTCGATTCCAAACCTTGCAGTTGGACTGGAGGTGCTATAATCAGCATCAAGTTCAGCCTGCTTTAGCAATAGAACAACATTTCGCCATATTTTTCTCTTGGCACCCGCTTGAGTCTGCCAGACAAGACTGTTCCATTTAAGGAAGAATTCTGCGATTCACTGGCATTTGAATCGCTGTCATCTGAACAGAAGTCGGTCGTTCCCAACACTTAGTTATATGGCGCACCTTAAGAGCCTGAAATATGGTGACGTTTCAGACTGGTCATTTAAAACGATTACAGTGATTTGAAAATAAATTTCCAGTTCTTCACAAACTGAGTCAGAGCTGGATTTTCACTTGCAAGAGTTCAGATCCCTTTCTTCTATCCGATTTCTTTCCTACGATTTTTATCAATTAATTGGGGCAAATGCTAGGATATAGACTTAGCGGTGGTTGATTTTATGCCAATTCTTTGTTAGTAAATTCTGTGCTTCAGATTTAATTACCCTGATGTTGACGCCCCACACCAGCAACTCGTTGTAGGTTTCGTCATGGACACACCTGCTGTATGTAAGCAGCCTCCATATCAGCTGCTCTTGCATACTAAGCAACCCGCAGCCCCCACTTACGTCAGAATCAAGTATCACAGCGACCCAAGTGCCTTCCACATTTATCACACATTTTTAATTATATTGTGATTTACGATTTTTTTGGGTAATCTACAGTTCCCAAGTAACTGCAGTAATAGTTTTTTTTTTTTATTATGGAGGGTGTTATGAACAGCTAAATCACTCTGTATAGTTTCAGCAAAATAATTATAATTAATGCGACAATTTTAGCATGTATCCGTATTATATATGTATACGTATCAGTAACACACTGAATTACAATTGAGAAACTTTAAAAAATTATTTGCACAGTCTCGAATGAATCAGATTTTCTACTAATTATGGATGGGCTTATAAATCGGTTTATGCACCTTTCTGTTGTATCCATCAACGTGGAAGAAACTGTAAAAAATCGATTGGCCGCTAAACCAAATTAAGAATTATCAAGAAATCTTTTTTTTATATATAAAGAGGAAACATTCGGAGATGTAATTTTGAAGAAACCATCTCGGCATTTATATATGTGGGGTGTTTTCAGAAAACAATGAAAGTATGAAATCTTGATGGCAGGACCGGTGATCCAACCAGCGGCCTA
Organism: Vandiemenella viatica; assembly: GCA_031002005.1. Lineage (NCBI taxonomy): Eukaryota > Metazoa > Arthropoda > Insecta > Orthoptera > Morabidae > Vandiemenella > Vandiemenella viatica. Next base: position 254,585,364 of record JARYHS010008074.1, read on the forward strand.
CCGGATTTAAAAGTTCTCTTCACATATGAGTAGTGCTCTAAGGCCGGTGCACCGCCATCTTGGATTTTCCCCCTCCCCCTCCCCCCCCGCCGCGCACGTGCCGCCAGACCCCCCACGTCGCGCAGGTGTTCGCCAGTCGCGCAGGCGGAAGCCATTAGTCATGTCAACACCTGTCAACAAGGCCATTAATTATCGCTCCCCTTGCAGCCGGCCGCCGCGCACGTGCCGCGCAGGTGTTCGCCACTGCCACGTGCCACGCAGGTGCGCTCTAGTCATAGCAGGTGTTCGCCACTGCCACGTGCCACGCAGGTGCGCTCTAGTCATAATTCGTCTAAATGTCACGCGGTCAGAGTATTAAACCTCAACTTCAATTCGAAATGCGGTATAATATTCACTTTTTCTTTTTATTCTGTGGTCCTGGGTTCTATATTTTATAATAAGTATTACATATTTTAATTTGTCACTAGTCATGTGACGTGTCGATTAGTATCAAAATTTTCTGAGTATTAAAATGGTGTTTAGTTCAATTAAATCGGATCAGTGGTTCGAAAGATACGGTTTCTTAGAGTTAACAGGGATTTTTTTTAAATCGGTCTGTGCGACTCTTCGTCCCTACATCTCATTAGGAGGCGGGACGCCGCCAACACATAAAAACTCACGCGGTCAGAGTATTAAACCTCAACTTCAATTCGAAATGCGGTATAATATTCACTTTTTCTTTTTATTCTGTGGTCCTGGGTTCTATATCTTATAATAAGTATTACATATTTTAATTTGTCACTAGTCATGTGACGTGTCGATTAGTATCAAAATTTTCTGAGTATTAAAATGGTGTTTAGTTCAATTAAATCGGATCAGTGGTTCGAAAGATACGTTTCTTAGAGTTAACAGAGATTTTTTTAAATCGGTCTGTGCGACTCTTCGTCCCTACATCTCATTAGGAGGCGGGACGCCGCCAACACATAAAAACTGGCGTGTGTGTCACCCCCGCAGCAGCTTGCGGAGAGGGAAAAAAAAAACACCTTCTAAGAAACTCGTTTCCTTACACCAGGCGTTTTAAAAATCGCTTTGTCAGTCTAATTCATATGCACTACGATCTGGAGTGTAATGTCCGCTGTCCGCCGATCACAGTCCACATTAACATGTAATTCAAACAGCTACCAATGGGACAATCATAATTTGTTTTTCGACGAATAAGGTAGAAGTATTTTTTAATATATATCTCTTTATGCGTCTGCCACCGTATCAATGACAGCGTGCCTTGAACATCGTGTATGAAGAGCATTTATTCATTCGTACTGAAAATACTCTTATGATAAAAAGTACTGTACAATTCAGCATTCTTCTGCAGGACCACATTTCAAATGCTTCAATTTTCCTTCTTTCCGGTATTCCTAAAGTCCATGTTTCGCTACCATAAAGTGCTGTGCTCCACACATAGAGTATTAAAAAGTCTTTTCTAATTCCCAGATCAATATTTGAAACTAAAAGATTTCTCTTTTTCATGAAGGCTGTTTTTTTATGCTAGTACTATTCTGCTTTTAACCTCATTTTTTGCTTCGGCCATCGGTTGTAATTTTTCTTCCTACCATAAGTAACAGAATTCACTTACTTCTCAAATTGTATTCGATCCTATTTTTTTATTTTTTTTTTTATTTATATATATTTAATCTACTGGTATAGGTATCATTTCTGCTACATTTCGTCGAACGTGGTGTTGAACCGGCTAACGTTATGTCCTCACATTCGAGAGGACAGCGGTTTGAATCCCTCTCCGGGCATCCAGAATTCGGTTTTCCATGGTTTCCTCAAATCACTCCAGGCGAATGCAGGATGCTTCCTTCAAAAGGCCGGGGACAGACTACAACCTTGCCTCACGCCGTTTTTAACTGATGCTTGTCTTTGCGTGTCACTGGTTTGATTTTATCTTATTATCTTGGACTTGTTACTTCTTTCCTCACCAATCATTTCCAAAGCTCATTCATTTCTTACTTTGTCTCTGCACTTAATTTTCAGCATTCTTCTGCAGCACCACATTTCAAATGCTTCAATTTTCCTTCTTTCCGGTATTCCTAAAGTCCATGTTTCGCCACCATAAAGTGCTGTGCTCCACGAATATCGATTTAAGGTATCAACGAAACGGTTGATTTCAGTTATATGTCTCACAAATTGTACATTAGCACAGGGTATTACGTTTTCTACCGGTAAATACTATATTACTAAGAGAATATGATCACACGATCAGATACAGGAGTTAAATGAATTCGGTATTGGTGACTTAGTGCATGCCAATTGTTTCTGAGTGAGGTGTCTGTTTTTTTTTTTCTTAAAAAAAAAATAACATACATAGTGCATACCGTATCGTTGTGATATTGCCAACTATGCGTAGTTTTTGCCCTCTAAATCATTTGGATCATGGTGGTAATGTCATGCTCTGACAGGATTTTTTCTTCTTCTGATTATCGAAGACTATCATGTCTATTGAAATAGAAAGTTTATACGGATGTGTGTGTGTTATTTAGTTCGTATCAGTGTGTGCCATTTAGACCTTCAAAATATTATCAGACCTTCTCAAACTGAATCTTTACCTTGAAATCTCAACGTTAATGTCATCTTTTACAGTTTACAGATATCAAATAACGTATTACTCCAGGGAGAATGTCGGGATGTTCTTGCGAAAGGATATGACTGAATTTCACTCTTCAGCATTCTTAAGGATATTTTACCTTCTGATATAGATGGTACATTATTGCTGAGCACCGGCACCTACTGGATAGGGTAGGCAGGAGTATGCTTATAATAGTGCGGCACATGATTTGGAAGAGTATCGCAGCTATTGAGCAATATCCGATTGAGGAGTAAAGCAAATCTGGGGCTGTTGTTCTTAATGCATTTGCATCTGTTTCCCATACAGTTTAAGTCAGCAGTTGAAGTAGTTAGTTTAAAATTATACAGCTTGTCAGTTGCGTCCGAAGGTTGCTTTCTCTAAGTGAGGAATCTTATATATATATTTTTATGAGTCATAAATGCTTTAGGAACAGGCGTTACATCAGCTAGATTAAAATAAAGTCTGCCGTTTCACATGCAGTATCTGGAATCCAAGAGTCAATTTTTGAATAGTTTTATATTTGCAGCTTTCGAAACAATTATTTAGAATGTCAACAGTGAATTCGCAATAATTTTACCTCGTCTGTAGTACGTAGATGTAATCCACCAAACGCACCCTCCAAGATAATAGGTAAATCATAGTCAATTCCGTCGCTTTTTAATTCTTCAGAAATGAAGCAACATTTTTTTTTCTTTTTTTTCCGGTGATCTTTCTATGAACGTATCGTTCTTGGGACACCTGGAACACAGAATGCTAGACCCGAGCGTTACAGTCTCGCGTACAGCATCAATGTCGAGGTCATTTCACTTACGAGATCACGAGCCAGGGCAGTATTATGATGAATCTAGACAAAGAATCAAGGTCAGCATGAAAAAGCGGACAGAGTGGAAAAATGTAAGCGAATAAAACTACTAAAACTTTTCACTAATCAGAGGTACCGAGAAATGTTTGCCAACCTTACCTCAAGTATGAAATAAACTTAGAACGAAATTATATTATAGTCTCAGAAACGTTACAGTTAAAGCGGTGGATCAAATTTTCCGACAAAAACGTTCTGTCTAGTAATAGAGGGGAGTTCGTAGAGAAGGATTAACGTGGATGACGGAGGTTAGACTCACCGACTCCGTCATGTTATAAACGACATGCGTATATGAGCACAAGAAACGAAGAGTTGGAAGACTGTATCAAATTAGTCGATGTCCATTAAAAAGCATGAGCCGGAGAAAAGAATAGGCTAGCCTTACCTCCGACAATCACGCTCATTACCAACCCCTTCGCGGATTCTCAAGAAATGGAACTGTTCTTTTGAAGTGCGTCAGATTTAACCGCTATCTTACTTTCTATAAGCGGAATTTCTTAACTGCTCATCATTGAACTAGAGTCTGTAAAATCACCCTCCAGTTCCAGATGTGTGATGTATGGTACTGCGAACATTTACGTTCCCAACTCGGTTGTGGGATGGCTTCAAGATTTGTTTAATGAATCGGAGAGCAGTCAATGCAGGGAATAACAGAAAGAAATACATAAATATCTTTACAACGGTACATAGAAGTGTGGTGCATCCTCGCCATGATCAGCAGTGCTTTGCGTCCACATGGTAAAAGGTGCCTTTTCCACTGTAATATCTTTTAGATGAGGGGGGAGATAACAGATTTAGAATTCAATATTCTGTTTTGCCATTTGCAAGGGGTTATTTCATACTTGTCTCGTGGAAACTTTAAAACTGAAATCGCTTCGTGGACGAAACGTTGCCCAGTATACTTAACGTATGATGATGCCACAGTAAATTCTTGTATTCTACTAGGAAGTAGATAAATAATGCTTAGTTAATAGAAAAAAAAAAAAAACAATCCGGATGTATCGACAAGGAAACAAAACATTACTCAAAGCCTTTTACCATATTCAGAATACATCTATTTCATGCTGTCAGACTTTCGAATGATCTGATGCAGTCCTGCCTCTGTTCCCCCCTTGAGCTTTGGTATCTCTTCTTCTGAAAATACCTCTTTCAATCTGCTTCATATATTTCAATCTTGGTCTTCGTCTACGGTGTATTTCCTTGCACTGTTCCTTCAAATAAATAACTGACCAAATCATAAAACGTGACCCAACTTCATACACCTCTTCTTCCTGCGAGTATGCTGTACACACTACAAGGCATAGACACATAGAGCATCATAGTACACCAAGATACATAAAAATATTAAAACACACACCAAATGTACAACGAAGATACTGTCTGCAAGTCACATATCGTTACATGCACGAAGGACCGACAATACCGTTAAAAACCACCAAGATTTCTGAGAGGCATTTCGTGTTTTTCTACGCATGAAGTCTTTAGTTATCAACCTAAAGATGAAAGAACGAAGTCACAAAATTTAACATAATCTCATTCAAATGGTTGTTCTACAGATGTTTCATTGTCATTAAACCATCCCTTAAATATTTTTATAAGGGTTGCAGAGAACTTAGTAAATAGAATCGGGCGAGAAACAATTTAGTCCAGCACAATGAAGAGTTTGGTCTGGTTGTCAATATGTCCAAGAACAAGGTTTTAGTCTTCTCTAAGAGAAAATTCCAGATAACCCTATCAATAAAAGTCAATAAGACCAAGCAAGTGTGCACATTAAAATATTCAGACCTTGTGGTGGACGAGCAGGGTAACTGCAAGAAAAGAAATCAAATCGAGAATAGAACAGTCCAGGAGACAATTTATCAGCATCTAATTTATTTCATAAAATTAGATAGGCAGGAAAATACTTTCATCACTAAAGACAAAAAAGCCAGAACATAGCATACTTCTGAATCCGCTCGGAGCTCATATCGTATATTATCTGCACACTTTTTAACATGATTCTAATGTATCACTTTTCAATTTTTTTTGAAGAGTGCACCGGGCATCATTCGAAGAGATATTTCCAAAATCAATGATCAGGATGAATCCTGCAACACGCGCAGAAACCTCTCCGCAAATAACCTTACACACGCACACAGCAACGTAACATCAACACACATAGACCAAATCACGTCCTCAACAGAGTTAAAAACGGTTTCATCAAATACAGAAAAATCTTAAGACAGAATATTTTTACCCACCTCCCATTAAAAAGTCCTTAGGTTAGGTTAGGTAGGTGAACTGTGCGTTGTTATATTGCATTAGACCACGGAAATAATTTGAGGTAGGGCTATAGTCACGTGCACTAGTTATCACAGTGTTGTTCTGATGACATCGTTGAGACTTGGAATTCTTAAGGTTCTTCACCATACCGAAGTGGCTTGGGCCCTTAAAAACACGATTCCTTGGGCCAAGCGTTTTAAAATCGCATTTATTCATTCACACTGAAAATAGACTTATAATAAAAAGTGTTGTACCAATTCTATCGCGTTAGGAAATCTATGTGATGCATATTTTCCGCACATACCACCCTTTCATCATGATAGTGTGCGCATGGGATTGAAACAACAAATACGAGCATCATAGCACTGAATGTATACGATCCAAGGCGCTAACAGAACGTATCAGGCACATTAACACACAAGACATAGCTAAAACCGCTATCATCAGTAAATTTACAAACCTACATAAATTTAATTAAACTCCGGTGAAAATAGGATGTGTTACATTTTGGGATAAGTTAGGTTAGTACACTACATCTTAACAATGACAGTTGTGTGTAGCTCAGTTTTACGCGCTCGCGCGTAATACTGAGCTAACACAATGTAACAAGCTGGGTATGCTTAACGTATCTTACCTACAATAACCTCAATTACTGCTAGGGTGTGATGGTTAATTAACCTGAAACTTGGGTTAAACTCTAGTGTGTCCCACACTCATTACATAAAGTTGTAGTTTCACACGCGCCTCCGTAACATGCTGGGCTTGCCTAGCATGATACACCTACAATAACCTCAATTACAGCTAGCTTACACTAACTTATCCTACCTTCATTAGATGAAGTATACGTTTCACAAGCGATATTGAGTAAATCGTGTGCATAACTGTAACACTCCGATCGAGATTTAAGTTAGTCATACTCAATGTGCCAAGCTACAGAAAACTGAGTCATTGTTAAGATGTAGTGTACTAACCTAACTTATCCCAAAATGTAACACATCCTATTTTCACCGGAGTTTAATTAAATTTATGTAGGTTTGTAAATTTACTGATGATAGCGGTTTTAGCTATGTCTTGTGTGTTAATGTGCCTGATACGTTCTGTTAGCGCCTTGGATCGTATACATTCAGTGCTATGATGCTCGTATTTGTTGTTTCAATCCCATGCGCACACTATCATGATGAAAGGGTGGTATGTGCGGAAAATATGCATCACATAGATTTCCTAACGCGATAGAATTGGTACAACACTTTTTATTATAAGTCTATTTTCAGTGTGAATGAATAAATGCGATTTTAAAACGCTTGGCCCAAGGAATCGTGTTTTTAAGGGCCCAAGCCACTTCGGTATGGTGAAGAACCTTAAGAATTCCAAGTCTCAACGATGTCATCAGAACAACACTGTGATAACTAGTGCACGTGACTATAGCCCTACCTCAAATTATTTCCGTGGTCTAATGCAATATAACAACGCACAGTTCACCTACCTAACCTAACCTAAGGACTTTTTAATGGGAGGTGGGTAAAAATATTCTGTCTTAAGATTTTTCTGTATTTGATGAAACCGTTTTTAACTCTGTTGAGGACGTGATTTGGTCTATGTGTGTTGATGTTACGTTGCTGTGTGCGTGTGTAAGGTTATTTGCGGAGAGGTTTCTGCGCGTGTTGCAGGATTCATCCTGATCATTGATTTTGGAAATATCTCTTCGAATGATGCCCGGTGCACTCTTCAAAAAAAAATTGAAAAGTGATACATTAGAATCATGTTAAAAAGTGTGCAGATAATATACGATATGAGCTCCGAGCGGATTCAGAAGTATGCTATGTTCTGGCTTTTTTGTCTTTAGTGATGAAAGTATTTTCCTGCCTATCTAATTTTATGAAATAAATTAGATGCTGATAAATTGTCTCCTGGACTGTTCTATTCTCGATTTGATTTCTTTTCTTGCAGTTACCCTGCTCGTCCACCACAAGGTCTGAATATTTTAATGTGCACACTTGCTTGGTCTTATTGACTTTTATTGATAGGGTTATCTGGAATTTTCTCTTAGAGAAGACTAAAACCTTGTTCTTGGACATATTGACAACCAGACCAAACTCTTCATTGTGCTGGACTAAATTGTTTCTCGCCCGATTCTATTTACTAAGTTCTCTGCAACCCTTATAAAAATATTTAAGGGATGGTTTAATGACAATGAAACATCTGTAGAACAACCATTTGAATGAGATTATGTTAAATTTTGTGACTTCGTTCTTTCATCTTTAGGTTGATAACTAAAGACTTCATGCGTAGAAAAACACGAAATGCCTCTCAGAAATCTTGGTGGTTTTTAACGGTATTGTCGGTCCTTCGTGCATGTAACGATATGTGACTTGCAGACAGTATCTTCGTTGTACATTTGGTGTGTGTTTTAATATTTTTATGTATCTTGGTGTACTATGATGCTCTATGTGTCTATGCCTTGTAGTGTGTACAGCATACTCGCAGGAAGAAGAGGTGTATGAAGTTGGGTCACGTTTTATGATTTGGTCAGTTATTTATTTGAAGGAACAGTGCAAGGAAATACACCGTAGACGAAGACCAAGATTGAAATATATGAAGCAGATTGAAAGAGGTATTTTCAGAAGAAGAGATACCAAAGCTCAAGGGGGGAACAGAGGCAGGACTGCATCAGATCATTCGAAAGTCTGACAGCATGAAATAGATGTATTCTGAATATGGTAAAAGGCTTTGAGTAATGTTTTGTTTCCTTGTCGATACATCCGGATTTTTTTTTTTTTTCTATTAACTAAGCATTATTTATCTACTTCCTAGTAGAATACAAGAATTTACTGTGGCATCATCATACGTTAAGTATACTGGGCAACGTTTCGTCCACGAAGCGATTTCAGTTTTAAAGTTTCCACGAGACAAGTATGAAATAACCCCTTGCAAATGGCAAAACAGAATATTGAATTCTAAATCTGTTATCTCCCCCTCATCTAAAAGATATTACAGTGGAAAAGGCACCTTTTACCATGTGGACGCAAAGCACTGCTGATCATGGCGAGGATGCACCACACTTCTATGTACCGTTGTAAGATATTTATGTATTTCTTTCTGTTATTCCCTGCATTGACTGCTCTCCGATTCATTAAACAAATCTTGAAGCCAATCCCACAACCGAGTTGGGAACGTAAATGTGTCGCAGTACCATACATCAGCACATCTGGAACTGGAGGTGATTTTACAGACTCTAGTTCAATGATGAGCAGTTAAGAAATTTCCGCTTATAGAAAGTAAGATAGCGGTTAAATCTGACGCACTTCAAAAGACAGTTCCATTTCTTGAGAATCCGCGAAGGGGTTGGTAATGAGCGTGATTGTCGGAGGTAAGGCTAGCCTATTCTTTTCTCCGGCTCATGCTTTTTAATGGGACATCGACTAATTTGATGCAGTCTTCCAACTCTTCGTTTCTTGTGCTCATATACGCATGTCGTTTATAACATACGGAGTCGGTGATTCTAACCTCCGTCATCCAACGTTAATCCTTCTCTACGAACTCCCCTCTATTACTAAACAGAACGTTTGTCGGAAAATTTGATCCACCGCTTTAACTGTAACGTTTCTGAGACTATAATATAAATTTCTTTCTAAGTTTATTTCATACTTGAGGTAAGGTTGGCAAACATTTCTCGTACATCTTGATTAGTGCAAAGATTTTAGTAGTTTTATTCTCTTACATTTTTCCACTCTGTCCGCTTTTTCATGCTGACCTTGATTCTTTGTCTAGATTCATCATAATACTGCCCTGGCTCGTGATCTCGTAAGTGAAATGACCTCGACATTGATGCTGTACAGCGAGACTGTAACGCTCGGGTCTAGCATTCTGTGTTCCAGGTGTCCCAAGAACCGATACGTTCATAGAAAGATCACCGGAAAAAAAAGAAGAAAAAAAAAAATGTTGCTTCATTTCTGAAGAATTAAAAAGCGACGGAAGTGACTATGATTTTACCTATTATCTTGGAGGGTGCGTTTGGTGATTACATCTACGTACTACAGACGAGGTAAAATTATTGCGAATTCACTGTTGACATTCTAAATAATTGTTTCGAAAGCTGCAAATATAAAACTAGTCAAAAATTGACTCTTGGATTCCAGTACTGCATGTGAAACGGCAGACTTTATTTTAATCTAGCTGATGCCTGTTCCTAAAGCATTTATGACTCATAAAAATATATATAAGATTCCTCACTTAGAGAAAGCACCTTCGGACGCAACTGACAAGCTGTATAATTTTAACTAACTACTTCAACTGCTGACTTAAACTGTATGGGAAACAGATGCAAATGCATTAAGAACAACAGCCCCAGATTTGCTTTACTCCTCAGTCGGATATTGCTCAATAGCTGCGATACTCTTCCAAATCATGTGCCGCACTATTATAAGCATACTCCTGCCTACCCTGTCCAGTAGGTGCCGGTGCTCAGCAATAATGTACCATCTATATCAGAAGGTAAAATATCCTTAAGAATGCTGAAGAGTGAAATTCAGTCATATCCTTTCGCAAGAACATCCCGACATTCTCCTGGAGTAATACGTTATTTGATATCTGTAAACTGTAAAAGATGACATTAACGTTGAGATTTCAAGGTAAAGATTCAGTTTGAGAAGGTCTGATAATATTTTGAAGGTCTAAATGGCACACACTGATACGAACTAAATAACACACACACATCCGTATAAACTTTCTATTTCAATAGACATGATAGTCTTCGATAATCAGAAGAAGAAAAAATCCTGTCAGAGCATGACATTACCACCATGATCCAAATGATTTAGAGGGCAAAAACTACGCATAGTTGGCAATATCACAACGATACGGTATGCACTATGTATGTTATTTTTTTCTAAGAAAAAAAACAGACACCTCACTCAGAAACAATTGGCATGCACTAAGTCACCAATACCGAATTCATTTAACTCCTGTATCTGATCGTGTGATCATATTCTCTTAGTAATATAGTATTTACCGGTAGAAAACGTAATACCCTGTGCTAATGTACAATTTGTGAGACATATAACTGAAATCAACCGTTTCGTTGATACCTTAAATCGATATTCGTGGAGCACAGCACTTTATGGTGGCGAAACATGGACTTTAGGAATACCGGAAAGAAGGAAAATTGAAGCATTTGAAATGTGGTGCTGCAGAAGAATGCTGAAAATTAAGTGCAGAGACAAAGTAAGAAATGAATGAGCTTTGGAAATGATTGGTGAGGAAAGAAGTAACAAGTCCAAGATAATAAGATAAAATCAAACCAGTGACACGCAAAGACAAGCATCAGTTAAAAACGGCGTGAGGCAAGGTTGTAGTCTGTCCCCGGCCTTTTGAAGGAAGCATCCTGCATTCGCCTGGAGTGATTTGAGGAAACCATGGAAAACCGAATTCTGGATGCCCGGAGAGGGATTCAAACCGCTGTCCTCTCGAATGTGAGGACATAACGTTAGCCGGTTCAACACCACGTTCGACGAAATGTAGCAGAAATGATACCTATACCAGTAGATTAAATATATATAATAAAAAAAAATAAAAAAAATAGGATCGAATACAATTTGAGAAGTAAGTGAATTCTGTTACTTATGGTAGGAAGAAAAATTACAACCGATGGCCGAAGCAAAAAATGAGGTTAAAAGCAGAATAGTACTAGCATAAAAAAAACAGCCTTCATGAAAAAGAGAAATCTTTTAGTTTCAAATATTGATCTGGGAATTAGAAAAGACTTTTTAATACTCTATGTGTGGAGCACAGCACTTTATGGTAGCGAAACATGGACTTTAGGAATACCGGAAAGAAGGAAAATTGAAGCATTTGAAATGTGGTCCTGCAGAAGAATGCTGAATTGTACAGTACTTTTTATCATAAGAGTATTTTCAGTACGAATGAATAAATGCTCTTCATACACGATGTTCAAGGCACGCTGTCATTGATACGGTGGCAGACGCATAAAGAGATATATATTAAAAAATACTTCTACCTTATTCGTCGAAAAACAAATTATGATTGTCCCATTGGTAGCTGTTTGAATTACATGTTAATGTGGACTGTGATCGGCGGACAGCGGACATTACACTCCAGATCGTAGTGCATATGAATTAGACTGACAAAGCGATTTTTAAAACGCCTGGTGTAAGGAAACGAGTTTCTTAGAAGGTGTTTTTTTTCCCTCTCCGCAAGCTGCGGGGGTGACACACACGCCAGCTTTTTTTATGTGTTGGCGGCGTCCCGCCTCCTAATGAGATGTAGGGACGAAGAGTCGCACAGACCGATTTAAAAAAAAATCTCTGTTAACTCTAAGAAACCGTATCTTTCGAACCACTGATCCGATTTAATTGAACTAAACACCATTTTAATACTCAGAAAATTTTGATACTAATCGACACGTCACATGACTAGTGACAAATTAAAATATGTAATACTTATTATAAAATATAGAACCCAGGACCACAGAATAAAAAGAAAAAGTGAATATTATACCGCATTTCGAATTGAAGTTGAGGTTTAATACTCTGACCGCGTGAGTTTTTATGTGTTGGCGGCGTCCCGCCTCCTAATGAGATGTAGGGACGAAGAGTCGCACAGACCGATTTAAAAAAAATCTCTGTTAACTCTAAGAAACCGTATCTTTCGAACCACTGATCCGATTTAATTGAACTAAACACCATTTTAATACTCAGAAAAGAACTAATCGACACGTCACATGACTAGTGACAAATTAAAATATGTAATACTTATTATAAAATATAGAACCCAGGACCACAGAATAAAAAGAAAAAGTGAATATTATACCGCATTTCGAATTGAAGTTGAGGTTTAATACTCTGACCGCGTGACATTTAGACGAATTATGACTAGAGCGCACCTGCGTGGCACGTGGCAGTGGCGAACACCCTGCTATGACTAGAGCGCACCTGCGTGGCACGTGGCAGTGGCGAACACCTGCGCGGCACGTGCGCGGCGGCCGGCTGCAAGGGGAGCGATAATTAATGGCCTTGTTGACAGGTGTTGACATGACTAATGGCTTCCGCCTGCGCGACTGGCGAACACCTGCGCGACGTGGGGGGTCTGGCGGCACGTGCGCGGCGGGGAGGGGGAGGGGGAAAAAAACTGGCAAGTGACAGGTCCATATGAAAAACATGGGGAAAA